>SJYT01076685.1:209233-257537 GCA_006410635.1 Cephalophus harveyi
ATGAGTGCAATTGTGTGGTAGTCTGAACATTCTTTCGCATTGCCCTTCTTTGGGATTGGAATGAAAACTGACCTTTTCCAGTCCTGTGGCCACTGCTGAGTTTTCCAAATTTGCTGGCATATTGAGTGCAGCACTTTCACAGCATCATCTTTTAGGATTTGAAATAGCTCAACTGGAATTCCATCACCTCCACTAGCTTTGTTCGTAGTGATGCTTCCTAAGGCCCTCTTGACTTCACACTTCAAGATGTCTGGCTCTAGATGAGTGATCACACCATCGTGGTTATCTGGGTCATTAAGATCTTTTTTGCATAGTTCTTCTGCATTTTCTTGCCACCTTTTCTTAATATTTTCTGCTTCTGTTAGGTCCATACTGTTTCTGTCCTTTATTGTGCCCATCTTTGCATGAAATATTCCCTTGGTATCTCTACATCTCTAGTATCATCAGCATTTAATGGTGTCATTTTTTAATATTTCAGCCATTTTAATAGATGTTTGGTGGTATCATGTTGTTTTAGTTTGCAATTCCTTGATGACATCTGATGTGGAGAACCTTTCCATGTGCTTATTTGCCATCTGTATACCTTCTTTGGCCCAGTTTTTAACTGTTTTTTAAATTTTCTTATTGGATTTTAAGAATTCTTCATGTATTTTGAACACTAGCCCTTTCCAGGCAGGTGTTTTGTGAAGATTTTCTCCCAGTCTGTGGCTTGTCTTTTGATTCTCCTAACAGTGCCTTTTGTAAAACAGAAGTTTTTCATTTTAATGAAGTCTAGCTTATCAGTTTTCCATTTCACAAATTGTGCTTTTGGTCTTGTATCCGAAAAGTCAGTGCCAAACCCAAGGTCACCTCGATGTTCCCTTATGTTGTCATCTAGAAGATTGACAGTTTTGCATTTTATGTTGAAGTAAACGATCCGTTTTGAGTTAACTTTGTTGTTGTTGCTTGCCTGATTGGTTTTGCGTGTGGATGCACGGTGGCTCCAGCATCCTCTGCTGAAAAGGCTGTCCTCAGCTCATCTGACTGTGTGTTTCAGAGTAAATGTCAGCTTCCCTGGCTCCCTGACCCCACAGATACTGACCCCTCCCCAGGCCATATAGTGCCTTCCTCCACCCCCTGTATTTTTGTTGTACAGCACTTTTCACCATTGATCATTATTTTAATCCATCTGTTTGCTTTTTTTTTTTTTTTTTATCTCTCCCACAAACGGTGGATGACTCGCAGGGAGGATGGGAGTCAGGTGTATATTGGATCCATTGCGTGTGTTCTTCAAGCCCAGCTCAGCATACAATGGGTGCTCAATAAATGTTCGCCAGAGGGATGAGCAAGCAGATGATCGGCTACATCTCTTGCAGCCACAGGAACGTCTGAGGGTAGCTCTCTACTCCTGCAGGATTGTCTATACTCTCTCCCCTTCACTCAGCCTCCTGAGCACCTTCCTCGTCACCATGGGTGATAATACGTTAAATATGTCCCCCAAAGTTATGTCCAAGCCCTCATTCCTGGTTCCTGTGAATGTGACTTTAATTGGAAAGAGGCTCTCTGCAGATATAATTAGGGGTCTCGAAGTGAGACCATCCTGGGTGAGGATGGGTCCTAAATCCAATGATAAGTGGCCTTATAAGAGAAAGGACATGGAGACACAAACACAGAGAAGGCCATCCGGAGGTGGGGACAGAGACCGGAGGTTGGCAGCTATAAGCCAAGGGGCACTGAAGCTTGCCAGGGGTCACCAGAGGCCGGGGGAAGGCCTGGGACAAATATTTTCCCCGGAGCCAAGAGAAGGAACCAACCCTCTCAGCACCTTCATTTCGGAATTCTGGCCCGCAGGACTCAAGAGGGGCTACATTTCTGTTATCCTAAGCCCCCCAGTTTGTGTCATTGGGTGGTGGCAGCCCCAGGAAGCTCAGGCGTCGTGGTAACCAGCTGTTCTGCCTTCCTAGTTTCCTCTTCAGAAAGGGAGCCCCTCAACCTCAGGGCCCTCCCTTGATTCATCTCTGTGTCCCCCAGCTGCAGACCTGGTGTGGAAACAAACACGACGTGTGGCCACCCACCGCGGACCTCCCGGGGCAGCGTGAGACTCTCCAGCAGAGCATCCAGGGAAGGGAACCCACACAGCGTTCCTCCAGGGGGTGGAAGGATTGTGCACTTTAGTTACCACATAGCTGTGTTACCTCGGGCGCATCATGTAACCTCTCCGAGCCTCAGTTTCATGGTGAGATAGGAGTCCTTACTGGCTGATTATGGGCATGGAGGAGTGAGCCGGATAGGAGATCCTGGGCAGAGGGAGAGACTCGGCACCGAGGAATTCGGGGCATGGCCCCTCTCTGGCTGCGGGTCTGTTTCCCTGCTATCCAGGCTGCACCCCGTCCTGTGTGGGTATGTGTGTGTGTGATGTCTCAGATGATGATACTTTTGGAAAATGAGCTCTGCACCCCCAAGTTCACCTCTTACACGTGGGGTGACTTACTCCTTTTTTAAAAATTTTATTTATTTATTTTTGGCTGTGCTGGGTCTTTGTGGCTGTATGTGAGTTTCTCTACTTGAGGCAGGCAGGGGCAACTTTCTCGTTGTGGTACACAGACTCCTCTCATTGCCAGGCGTGGGCTCTGGGCCGTGTGGGCCTCAGTCATCACGGCTCGTGGGCTCTGGAACACATGGGCTCAGGACTTATGGCACATGGGTTTAGCCAGGGGATCTTCCCAGCCAGGGGTTGAACTGGCGTCTCTTGCATCACCTGCATTGGCAGACAGCTTCTTTACTACTTGCACCACCTGGGAATCTTCCCCGAGCATGGATCAACCCCATGTCTCCTGCATTGGCAAGCAGATTCTTAACCACTGGACCACCAGGGGGGATGTCTTGGGGTGTCTTGGCAAAACTTCCGAGCAGCCTACCCCATTGCTAAGCGGGGGAGAATAAGGCATGTGACCAGGCATTACATGGTCAGTAATCAAACTGCTGATGCTGAAGAACACAGTGGGTGCTAAGTAAATGAGTACCCTTCTCCCTGTCATGGGCAAATTCTCCCTGTCAATTGAAAGTGATGTGCTTGTTCTCATCTCTTTCCCCAGTCCTCCCACCCTCTCCTAGCAGCCGCACATGAATAGTCTAAGCCTCTCAGATCCTTCGATAATGTGTGGAGCACTGTGGGTGCACAGATTCTGAGATTACATCCAGGTTCAGCGCTGGAAAAGAGTGCCGTGATTGATTAGTGGTATCAATCACCAGTGAAGCCTGGTAGGAGTAGTAAGCATGCCAGGCTCCTCTGCCCATGGAATTCTCCAGGCAGGAATACCGGAGAGGGTTGCTCTTCAGGGGAGTAGGCATGCAGCTTCATGTTTACCATCTCTTGCCAGGCTGTCTTTAAGAACTCAGAAAACTTGCAAATCAGAAATTTTAAGCCTGAGCAACAAATAAATGTTGAGGTTCCTCTCCGCATTCTGCTGGACATGGAGAGGAAAATAAAAATGTGCACAGCTCCGTTTCTGCCCACAGAGAGCTTACAGTCTCCTTTGACTGGGTCCTGGCCATTTCTAGGATCCTGTACTACTTTGCCCTTTTCTTCTCAAGTCTGGATCACCTCTCCCTTTAACAGCTGTTCTGTCCCAAATAGCTATTGTGTGTACTTGGCTCAGCTCCCAGGAGCAAGCACTCAGGAATTCTACAGAAAACACGTCACTTAAAATACAGCTGAGCTTCCAAGACAAATTGTGAACGCTCTGGAGGAATTACAGTCGCATGACAGCAGCAACTGGACGATGACTCCCAGCTGGGGCAATCAGGGTATTTCTGCTTAAGTTTGCACAAGTTTTTTGCAGCACGTTGCCAAACTCGGCTCCCCGACGTTTCGAGGCTTAGTGTTTCTCGAGGATGAGAAACGATGCAGGCAGGGATGACCCTGCAAGTGGGCTTTTCCTGCAGGTCACCACCTTGCCATGCTTGTGGCAGAGACCCATTGAGAAAGGGCACTTGCCAGTTTGCCTTCCAGTCTCTGGGGTTTTCTTATCGCTTATGAACAATTAAGTAGTGAGCGTGTAGGGAGGGTGCAGAATGTGTTTGGCTGATGACTGATGGATTTCTATGAGGATCCTTCATCATCTCCTCACCAGTCAGGCTGTGACTATCTCAGTCTCATCAATGCAGGGACAGGAGAGGGGAACAATTATTAAGCACCTACTGTATGCCAGCTCCTGCACTAAAGAGCTGCATGTATTTTCTCGTGTTTAATCGTCACAGCAGGTCTGTTCAGCATGGTGAGCAACGAACAGAATGGGGGAGCTGAGCCAGAACCCCAGGTCAGGTCCTGGCCCTGGCACTTAGAGATCAGTAACTGAGTGAATGGCCTTCTCTTTTTTGAACCTTTGTCCCTCTTCCATCACAGGAGCGTGAGAATACCTTGTCACATGTTAATGAAGATAAGAGACACCCCATGTAAAAAAACTTCTCCTAGAAGAGGCCCTTTGTTCCTGGAAGCTATTTTTATTTGACTAAATCAAGGTCTGGTACATCCTCGCTTGTAGCTTTCTACAAATGTGTGTGTGTGTGTGTGTGTGTGTGTGTGTATGAAGATGTCATGAATATTGTTCTTTTTTCAAAAAAAGTATTTTTTTAAGTATAGTTGATTAACAATGCTGTGTTAATTTCTGGTATACAACAAAGTGTCCGTCATATCTCCCATATATTTCAATTTTAACTATAGATGTGTACATATGTGTGTATGATTTTATGAAGGTGGGATTCACATAAAACTAACCATTTTAAAGTGAGAAATTCAAAGCATTAGGGACATTCCCAGTATTATGCAACCATCCCCTCTATATAGTTCGTTCCCATCAGCCAGCACTCCATATCCCCTTCTCCCCCAGCCCCTGGTAACCACAAATCCGCTCTTAGTCTCTATGAATTTGCCTGTTCTGGACATTTCAACTGAAGGGAATCACACACTATGTGAGCAAAGCAGCTTTTGTTGGCCCAACAGTTACATGTATTATTTTCCCCTTTGTGAAGGATTAGATATATTGTGGAAGTCACTCAGTCGTGTCTGACTCTTTGTGACCCTGTGGACTGTAGCCCACCAGGCTCCTCGGTCCATGGAATTCTCCAGGCAAGAAAACTGGAGTGGGTTGCTATTTCCTTCTCCAGTGGATCTTCCTGACCCAGAGATCAAACCTGGGTCTCCTGCATTGCAAACAGCTTCTTTACCATCTGAGCCACAAGGGAAGCCCCTTATGAATAATTTGGAGAAAACCAAAAGAATACTATTTCAGGATACATGAATATTCTATGAAAATCAGATTTCAATGTCCATAAATGTATTTTTATTTATTTTTAAATAACTATGTATTCGGCTGTGCTGGGTCTTTGTTGCTGTGTGAGCTTTTATCTAGTTGCAGGGAGTGAGAGCTACTCTCTAGTTGTGGAGCATGGGTTTTAGGGTGCACGAGCTTCAGTAGTTGCAGCTCCCCGGCTCTGGAGCACAGGCTCAATGGTTAGAGCGTGTGGCTTAGTTGCTCCATGCCATGTGGATCCTCCCAGAAAGTGAAGTCGCTCAGCCGTGTCCGACTCTTTGTGACCCGTGGACTGTAGCCCACCAAGCTCCTCCGTCCATGGGATTCTCCAGGCAAGAATACTGGAGTGGGTTGCCATTTCCTTCTCCAACCCAGGGGTCGAATCTGTGTCTCTTGCCATTGGCAGGTGGGCTCTTTACCGCTGAGCCACCAGGGAAGCCTTCCTCAATATGTTTTTTTGGCACAGACACACCCATTCATGGATGTATTGAGATTATGCGCAGAAAGAGACTGGATGAACTCAGGCAGAGAACACTGAATCTCTGGACCAAAGCTTAGAGAAGTTGAATCCCTTCTGGACTCCAGAAACTGAGCTGGGTCCCCAAACCATAACTGCCTCTGAGTGTGTATTTAATAGACGTTTCTGGAATTCTTCTTACTGAGCAGGTCCTGAAGAGTGAGTTGTCATCAAGAGTGAGTGGGTCTCTGCCCTTACTTAGCTCCCAAGTGTTAAATCGATAACTAGCCACATAGTTACAGAGATGAATCGGAAGACATCCTTTAGATCAGGGATGTAGGGACGTTCAGCATCAGGGATATCGCAACACCTGGTTGTAGAGGTACAGTTTTTTAGTGATGACTGACTTCATAGGCTTTTTGTTTTTTGTTTTTTCTGCTTAGGTTTTTTGTTACCTTTTGGCCATAGCATCTGGGCTGGGGACTGCCTTTTTGTTTTATTTTTACTTCATTTTTATTTTTTAAAAAGTTTTATTTTGATTTAAATTTTTATTTTATTAATATTTTGTTTGTTTACATTTAAAATGTCTAAATTATAATTTTTTTACTTAAAAAATTTTAGTTTTATTTAGATTAAAAAATTTTTTAAGTTTCAGAGTTTTCCTTGGTGGCCTAGTGGTTAGGATTCTGGGCTTTCACTGTTGTGGCCTAGGTTCAGTACCTGGTTGGGAACTGAGATCCTGCAAGCCACACAGCACAGTCAAAAAAAATTTTTAAGTTTTGTTTAGGTTTAATTCTTTTCATTTAAAATTTTGAATTTTATTCAGATTTTCTAAAAT
Organism: Cephalophus harveyi; assembly: GCA_006410635.1. NCBI lineage: Eukaryota > Metazoa > Chordata > Mammalia > Artiodactyla > Bovidae > Cephalophus > Cephalophus harveyi. Next base: position 215,820 of record SJYT01076685.1, read on the forward strand.
GTTAATTTTGTTCTGATTTACTGTGGGATCTTTTGCATACTCTGAGATTTCCAAGTGGTGCCACCATCACCACCATCCCGCTTGTCATTCCAAGGGGATCAGTCATGGCCCCTTTTCGGTCCATCCCCACTTCCACCCCCAGCCCCAGGCACCCACTGATGTGCTAAGTCTATCGATTTGCCTCTCCTAGATGTTTCGTGTAAACGCAACCTTCTCATCTGATTACTTTCACTATATATAATTCCAGGCAGAGTGTAACGGTCCCTGGTTCCTTTTCATTGCTGAGTAGTATTCCATCTCATGCATGAGCCACGACTTCGTCACCCCTTCGTCTGTTGATGGACACAGGAATGCTGTGTGTGTTGTCCTTGTGACTTCTTGGAGCCCAGGAACAATCCCACACGCGTAGCTTAGAAAGGGTAGGAGGCTCTCCCTGTTGGCTCAGTGATAAAGAGTCCATCTGCCAGTGCTGGAGACACAGGTTTAATCGCTGATCCAGGAAGATCCCACACGCAGCAGAGTAACTAAGCCCGTGAGCCGCAACTATTGAACCTGTGCTCTAGAGCCTGGGAGTTGCAGCTACGAAGCCTACGAAGCCATGCTCCCACTGCAGTGAGAAGCCTGTGCTCCTCCGCGAGAGAGCGGCCCCTACTCACCACAACCAGCAAAAGCCTGCCCAGCAATGAAGATCCAGCACCGCGAAAAATATATAAAATTTTAAAAAAATTTAAAAGAAAATGCAGTAATGTCCCACCTCGTGTGCCCTGGCCTCCCCTTCCCTCATTTCTGGGGACTCTAGCACTGTTGTTTGCAAAGTCACCCCTTTGGGCGGCTGGTTAGACCTGTGTGGTTCCCTGCCACACGTAGCCAGGAGGAGGAGGGTAGAGTCCTGCCCTCTGAGACACCCATGGGTTCTGCACTCACATGCCCAGCATAATCAAACAGCTTGACCTAACAAGAGGAACAGGAAAGGCCTGGGCGCTGGGGCAGCAACAACCAATTTTGAGCCCTGCATGTTTGGCACCTGGAGACCCTTTTCCTCGCACAGTCCCCTGACTTGCCTTCTGACTTCAAGAAAGGTTTGACCCTCACTTGATGCCTGCACAAAGGGGTCGAATCTGTGTCTCTTGCCATTGGCAGGTGGGCTCTTTACCGCTGAGCCACCAGGGAAGCCTTCCTCAATATGTTTTTTTGGCACAGACACACCCATTCATGGATGTATTGAGATTATGCGCAGAAAGAGACTGGATGAACTCAGGCAGAGAACACTGAATCTCTGGACCAAAGCTTAGAGAAGTTGAATCCCTTCTGGACTCCAGAAACTGAGCTGGGTCCCCAAACCATAACTGCCTCTGAGTGTGTATTTAATAGACGTTTCTGGAATTCTTCTTACTGAGCAGGTCCTGAAGAGTGAGTTGTCATCAAGAGTGAGTGGGTCTCTGCCCTTACTTAGCTCCCAAGTGTTAAATCGATAACTAGCCACATAGTTACAGAGATGAATCGGAAGACATCCTTTAGATCAAGGATGTAGGGACGTTCAGCATCAGGGATATCGCAACACCTGGTTGTAGAGGTACAGTTTTTTAGTGATGACTGACTTCATAGGCTTTTTGTTTTTTGTTTTTTCTGCTTAGGTTTTTTGTTACCTTTTGGCCATAGCATCTGGGCTGGGGACTGCCTTTTTGTTTTATTTTTACTTCATTTTTATTTTTTAAAAAGTTTTATTTTGATTTAAATTTTTATTTTATTAATATTTTGTTTGTTTACATTTAAAATGTCTAAATTATAATTTTTTTACTTAAAAAATTTTAGTTTTATTTAGATTAAAAAATTTTTTAAGTTTCAGAGTTTTCCTTGGTGGCCTAGTGGTTAGGATTCTGGGCTTTCACTGTTGTGGCCTAGGTTCAGTACCTGGTTGGGAACTGAGATCCTGCAAGCCACACAGCACAGTCAAAAAAAATTTTTAAGTTTTGTTTAGGTTTAATTCTTTTCATTTAAAATTTTGAATTTTATTCAGATTTTCTAAAATGTTAATTTTGTTCTGATTTACTGTGGGATCTTTTGCATACTCTGAGATTTCCAAGTGGTGCCACCATCACCACCATCCCGCTTGTCATTCCAAAGGGATCAGTCATGGCCCCTTTTCGGTCCATCCCCACTTCCACCCCCAGCCCCAGGCACCCACTGATGTGCTAAGTCTATCGATTTGCCTCTCCTAGATGTTTCGTGTAAACGCAACCTTCTCATCTGGTTACTTTCACTATATATAATTCCAGGCAGAGTGTAACGGTCCCTGGTTCCTTTTCATTGCTGAGTAGTATTCCATCTCATGCATGAGCCACGACTTCGTCACCCCTTCGTCTGTTGATGGACACAGGAATGCTGTGTGTGTTGTCCTTGTGACTTCTTGGAGCCCAGGAACAATCCCACACGCGTAGCTTAGAAAGGGTAGGAGGCTCTCCCTGTTGGCTCAGTGATAAAGAGTCCATCTGCCAGTGCTGGAGACACAGGTTTAATCGCTGATCCAGGAAGATCCCACACGCAGCAGAGTAACTAAGCCCGTGAGCCGCAACTATTGAACCTGTGCTCTAGAGCCTGGGAGTTGCAGCTACGAAGCCTACGAAGCCATGCGCCCACTGCAGTGAGAAGCCTGTGCTCCTCCCCTAGAGAGCGGCCCCTACTCACCACAACCAGCAAAAGCCTGCCCAGCAATGAAGATCCAGCACCGCGAAAAATATATAAAATTTTAAAAAAATTTAAAAGAAAATGCAGTAATGTCCCACCTCGTGTGCCCTGGCCTCCCCTTCCCTCATTTCTGGGGACTCTAGCACTGTTGTTTGCAAAGTCACCCCTTTGGGCGGCTGGTTAGACCTGTGTGGTTCCCTGCCACACGTAGCCAGGAGGAGGAGGGTAGAGTCCTGCCCTCTGAGACACCCATGGGTTCTGCACTCACATGCCCAGCATAATCAAACAGCTTGACCTAACAAGAGGAACAGGAAAGGCCTGGGCGCTGGGGCAGCAACAACCAATTTTGAGCCCTGCATGTTTGGCACCTGGAGACCCTTTTCCTCGCACAGTCCCCTGACTTGCCTTCTGACTTCAAGAAAGGTTTGACCCTCACTTGATGCCTGCACAGAGCCTCCTCTCCTTAGGGATCACGGCCTGTCGTCACACAGCTTGCTTCGGCTTCCGGTCGTCAGCTGGAGGAGCTGGTTTTGGCATTGACCTCATTTGAATCTGCCTCTGGTCCTTCCTTGGTACATGGCCTCAGGCACATTGCTTCACCCTGCTGACCTGCAATGCTGTAATCAGGGTGGAAAATAATAATGACATGATTAAGTTATTATGTCATTATATCATTATTATATATTGTTAATAATGATAGGCACTAGACAGGTTGGCCAGTGCTCTTCAAGAGATGCAGAGTTTAAGGGCCCCATTTAACATTGCTAAAGTTTATTTCTAAATCTCCACATCTTTTATTTGGGCAAGGGGATAAGGAATTTCTGGATGCCTGGAACAACATCTCTGGAAAGCAAAGAAATGTAAATATTTTTCAGATCCACTTTTTTTTTTTTCACTTTCATTTTTTTAAGTTGAGGTGAAATTCACAAAAGGAAAAATTAACCACTTAAAATGGATAGCTCAGTGGCATTAAGTGCGTTCAAAATGTACAAACATCCCCTCTAGCTAGTTCCAGAACACTTTCATCACCCCAAAAGGAGACCCTGGACCCATTAGTGGGTACACTCACTCCCCATTCCTCCCTCCCCCTCTCAGTCCCTGGCAACCATTCATCTGCTTTCTGTCTCTGTGAATTTGCCTGTTCTGGATGTTTCATAAATGGAATCATTCAGCAAGTGGCCTTTTGTGTCTAGCTTCTTATACTCAGTGTAATGTTTTCAAACTTCATCCATGTTTTAACGCGTGTCACTATTAGTTGTTCAGTCATGTCTGACTCTTTGTGACCCCACGGACTGTATCCCACCAGGCTCCTCAGTCCTTGGAAGTCTCCAGGCAAGAATCCTGGAGTGGGTAGCCATTGCCTTCTCCAAGGGATCTTCCCCACCCAGGGATCAAATCCAGGTCTCCCACGTTGTAGGCACACTCATGTCCCAGTGCTTCATCCCTTTCTATGGCTGAATAATATTCCAAGATCTAGAGGACCACGTTTTGTTTATCTGCTGATGGACATTTGGGCTCTCTCGACCTTCGGGTGATTGTGACTAGCGTTGCTGTGAACATTTGTGTACAGGTATTTGTTTTAGTCCCTGTTTTCAGCTCTCTGGGGTCTACACCTGGGAGTGGAATGGTTGGATCTTATAACAACATTATGTTTAACTCTGGGGGAGCTGCCTGATCAAATCCATTTTGAAAAGGCTCACCTGGGATGGAGACAGTACTGGGTCTTCCAGCCTTGACCACACCCCCCACCACTGCCACAGGATATTTCTTCTTCTGACATTGGTGTGAGCCTGTACAAGCACAATCTCATGTCTTCCCCCCAGACACCCCATGATGGCTCTCTCTACCAAACGCTTTCTCCCCCTGTTCCAGGAACACAGGGCTTTTCCCACTTCCCCCTGGGAGCCAAGCCATGGGATGGATGAGTGACGCTGCAGGTTTGACAGGACGGAACACACCTGGACGGTGCAATCAGCCCACTTTACAGATGAGGCACCCGAGGCTCGCTGCCATCACACCAGCCCCCTCTCATCTCCAGTTCTTCAACATCTATGCTCATCGACCCTGGGCAAATGCTGGCTTGTGGTCCCTGAACTACAAATGCTTTTCTGATTGAATCTGGGGGAGGGAGGTTAAACAAAACTTAAAGAGTGATAGGCCCTGATGGAAAAATATCTACAGTATCGTGGGGTCAGTGGTGGTCCCACTAAAAAACACCCCCACATCCTAACCTCCCATATCCATGAATGCGACCTTCTTCCCAGGATGCATAGGGGCAAAGAATCCGCCTGCTAATGCAGGAGGTGCAAGAAACTTGGGTTCAATCCCCAATAGGAAAGATCCCCTGGAATAGGAAATGGCAACCTACTCCAGTATTCTTGCCTGGGAAATCCCATGGACAGAGGAGCCTGGCGGGTTGCAGTCCACGGGGTTGCAAAGAGTCGGACACGACTGAGTGAGCACGTGCACATGTGATTAAATGAAAGATCTTGAGATCATTCTGGATTTAGAATGGACTCTAAGTCCAGGGACAGGTGTCTTTGCAGAGAAAAAGAAGGGGAAACAGAGAAAGGCAGGCCATGTGAAGACGGAGGAAGAGAAAGGGGTGATGCACCCACAAGCCAAGGAATGATGAGGGCAGGTTGCTGGCAGCCATCAGAAGCTGGGAGAGAGGTGGGACAGATTCTCCCTGCGAACCTCTGGAAGGAGCCAACCCTACCCACACCTTCATCTCAGACCTTGGCCTCCAGAACTGAGAGACAACAGATGTGTCTGTGCGACGCTACCCAGTTTGTAATCATTTTTTAAAGCAGCCACAGCTAGCCGGGGACAGGAGGGGTGGTCGGGGGTCTCTGCACACTGAACCTGGCCTGACTGTGACTGAGATCGCCCGCTGAGGCTGAGGTTCCCTGGGCCCAGCAGGGAGCAAGGCGTGCCCACAAACAGCCAGGGTGGAGCGAGATAAATGCCAGGAAAGAGGTACAATTATTATCACTCTCATTATCATTATTGTGAGTTATAACTGATCTCCATGAAATGGGGGGCTCATTATTCCCCCTACTCCAGCCCATCCCTCCCTTCCCCACCCCAGTTAATGGAACCTCCTTCTTTCGCCGAGGCTAGTGTTGCCAGATCAAACATAAGACGCCCAGTGAAATATGAATTTCAGAGAGCTGAGGAAAGATGTTTTCATATAAGAATCTCCCCATATAACTGCCTTCCCCTCCCCATGCTTAGCCTAGAGTTGTTTTTACAAGTAACCTTTTTTTTTTTTTTGGCTGTGCCACATGCGTATGGGTCTTAGCTCCCCAACCAGGGATTGAACCCAGGCTACCTGCAGAGGAAGTGTGGAGTCTAGGAGCGAGGGCTTCTCATTGCAGTGGCTTCTCGTTGCTGCGCGTGAGCTCTAGGTGCTTAGGCTCAAGAGTTGGAGCACACAGGTTTAGTAGCTGTGGACCCCGGGCTTACTTAGTTACCCAGCAGCATGTGGAATCCTTAAGGACCCGTGTCCCCTGCAGTGACAGATGGGTTCTTAACCACTGGATCACCAGGGAAGTCCCAGACGACAGATTTTAACGGGAGAAAGCAGATGTAGAAGAACTTCTCCAGCTGCAGAGCTTGGAATCCTGAAACGGTCCTCTTATCTTCTGCCCAGTTTCCCGAGGCTGCACACTTTGCAGCTTCTTTAAGCGATAAGAGAGCCAGCCATTTTTGAGAAGTGTGCCTGAAGCGTGTTCCTCTAATTTAATAGCCTGAAGAACCTTGGGCTGAGCCATTTTAACTCTCAGAATTGATTTCATCTTCAGAGCAGCTCTGTGATGTTACCCAAATTCTCCCAAGGAGAACGGAGGCTCAGAGAGCCTCTTGACGATCACAGAGCAGCTTGGGTTTGCTTGCTCCCACCAAATCTGCTCCCTATCGCAAGAAACCTTAGTAGTTAAGTTGCATCTTCCCTAGAATATGTTCTTTTTTTACTTAATCCATTTATTTGGCTCAGTGGTAAAGAATCCACCTCCAATGCAGGAGACACAGGAGACTCGGGTTTGATCCCTGGGTTGGGAAGGTCCCCTGGAGGAGGAAATGGCAACCCACTTCAGTATTCTTGCCTGGGAAACCCCATGGGCAGAGGTGCCTGGCGGGTTATTGTCCTTGGAGTCGCAAAGAGTAGGACACGATTCAGCGACTGTGCACGCATGCCTACACGTTTTAGTTAATTATTTTTGGCCATGCCTGGTCTTTGCTGCTTTGTGTGGGCTTTCTCTAGTTGCTGTGAGTGGCGGCTTACTCTTTGTTGCAGTGCTCGGGGTTCTCATTGTGGTGGCTTCTCTTGTTGCAGGGCACAGGTTCTAGGGCACTCAGACTCAACAGCTGTGGCACATGGACTTAGCTGCTTTGCAGCACGTGGGATCTTCCTGGACCAGGGATCGAACTGGTGTCCCCTGCACTGGAGGCAGACTCTTAACCAGCGGACCACCAGGCAAGACCTAGGATATGTTTTTAAAAAGTTGGGGGTGGGGGCAGGCCACGAGAACTGGGTCGGGGGGGCCTGCGAGCAGGATTTTCCAGTCTCAGTGCTGCTGACATTTGGGGCCGGATGGGGCTGTCCTGTGTACTGTAGGGTGCTGAGCAGCATCTCTGGTCTCCACCGACCAGATGCCAATAGCATCCTCTAGTCATGACAACCAAAAATGTCTCCACGCTTTCCCCAAGGGAGCAGAGACCCTCCATGCAAACACAGGAGGCAAGCCTGCTACTCAGCTGTGATTTGCGTTTCCAGCAAACCCAGGAGCCCAGCTGAGCAGTAGGCCCGCTTCCCAGCTCTGGAAGGAAATCTCCCTCCATCCATTGTCACCATCAGCAGCCAGCTTGGAAGACGTTGGACGTTTGCAATTTAATAGAAGTCTAAACTCCCCTGACTCAGGGGAGCCTTGTACTCAGCGATCAGTACTGTTTACACCAAACAATGACTGAGGAATTGCAGAAAGCCTGTCACATGTGGGTATGTGAAGAGCAAGAAAAACCGGAGGGGCCGTCAGCTCTCCTGACTCATATGCTGCTGTGCTGGGAGTTCGGCCAAGCGCTGACTCACGGCGATGTCATACCTGTGCTGAAGCCCAGGGACGGCACCCTTCTGAGAAAATATTGACTCAAGCCACGGCCATTCGGCTCGGCCCTGTGCTTGCTCGCAGCACCCAGGGTGTGAAGGGGTGTGGGACCCACGATGGCTTTGCGCCCTCCCGGGGAGCCCCGGGCTGTTTGCAGGAGGCAGGCTGAGTCAGCTGTGGAGGGTGGTGCTGGGCCGAGATTCTTGGAGACGGAGAAAGGGGGAGGGGAGCAGAACTTCAGATATGCACCTTCTGGTTCTGTGTATTCATTTTTGTCTTAAACTTAGAAAAAAATTTGAGATGACATTCCTATCACATTAGAATTAACCTGGGCTTCCCTGGTGGCTTAGAGGTAAAGAATCTGCCTGCCAGTTCAGGAGACTCCGGTTTGATCCTTGGTCTGGGAAGATCCCCTGGAGGAGGAAATGGCAATCCACTCCAGTATCCTTGCCTGGGAAATCCCGTGGACAGAGGAGCCTGGGGCGCTACGGTTCATGGGGTTGCAGAGTCTGACACGACTTAATGACTAAACAACAACAAAAATTAACCTGTTTTAGTCCTGCTATAACAAACTACCATAGACCGGGTGACTTAGAAACAGCAGGACTTTGTTTCTCAAAGTTCTGAAGATTGCACGTTAAAGACCAAGGTGCCAGCTGATTTATTTCACTCCATTTGTTTTCAGGGTCCACCTACATGAGCACGTGAATCAGGGTTTCATTCCTTTTTCAGGCAGGATAATATTCCATTGTGTAGAGGAACCACATTTGTTTTTATCTCTTCATCAGTTGATGGATATATATATATTTCTTGGCTATTGTGAGTAGTGCTGTTCTAAATTTGTGTGTACGAATATTTGTTTGAACACCTGTTTTCAGTTTTGGGGGGTCTACACTTAGGAGTAGAGTTGCTGGGTCATGTGATAATTCTATGTTTAACCTTTCAAGGAACCAGCAAAGTGATTTCCATGGTGGCTACAGCATTTCACGTTCCCACCAGCAGTGCACAAAGGTTCCAGTTTCTCCACACTAACACTTGTTATTTTCCTGGGGTTTTTTTTTTTTTTTTGGTGGGGGAGCAGGAGGCAACCTAGTGAATTTGATTTGCATCCACTTTAAAGCATCTGCTGTGTAGACTCTGTCCCAAGTATTATGGGGGTGGGGGGAGGGGGAGTGGTCCCTGGGGCCTAGAAGAATTTGTGGGGACTCTTGGAACAGCGGGAGCATATGTCTCTTGACCAGGCTAGGAGCGGCATGGAGGAAGACTTGATGGAAGAAATGGGTCAGACAGAGCTTCACTTGTGGCTCAGACAGTAAAGAATTCATCTGCAGAGCAGATGGACCAGGATTCGATCCCTGAGTTAGGAAGATCCCCTGGAGAAAGGCATGGCAACCCACTCCAGTATTCTTGCTTGGAGAATCCCATGGAGAGAGGAGCCTGGCAGGCTACAGTCCGTGGGGTCTGCAGAGTCAGACAGGACTGAGCGACTAACACTTTCACAAGGGTCTTGCGCTATGGCCCATGGGTCAGCTGCCTGTTTTTACAAATAAAGTTTTTGTTTACTTTTGCATGCACTAGGGTCTTCGTTCCTGCGAGCAGGCTTTCTCCAGCTGCAGCAAGCGGGGGCTACCCTTAAGTTACGGTGCCTGGGCATCTCATTGCGGTGGCTTCTCTTGTGGCAGAGCACAGGCTCTGGGGGGCAAGGGCTTCAGTAGCTGCGGCTCCCAGCGTCCAGGGCACAGGCTCAGTAGGTACAGCTCATGGTCTTAGGTGACCCAGGGCGCGTGGAAACTTCCCGTACCAGGGATCAAACCCATGTCCCCTGCTTTGGCAGGTGGATTCTTAACCACTGGACCACCGGGGAAGCCTGCAAATAAAATTGTATTGGAACACAGCCAGGCTCACTCATTTACATGTTGCCTATGTCTGCTTTTCACTATAACAGCAGAACTGAGTCATTTGGAGAGAATGTATGACTGAGCAAGGTAAAAATGTTTATGTCAGGCTCTTTATAGAAAAACTTTGCCAACTCTTAAGCCAAGAAGGATCAGTGTGTACATCACTCCACTCATGAGCTGGCATGATCAGGAATGGTGTTCTAGGTTTCCTGTCTGGTTGGGCTGTCCAGTACCTGAGAGGAGTGTGAGAGATGAGGCCAAGGAGTTGGGGTTGGGGGTGGGGGGCTGCTGCTCTGGGGCCAGTTGTCTCCTCTGCTGGTTCCACCCGCTGCTTTTTCATCCTGCCCTGGGCTGGGAGGCTGGCCTTTAACACATCAATGGTTCCTTGTTGAGTCTGGCCCAGAGGGCAGAAAGAAAGTGACTAGGGAATTGGTCCTCTGGGGTCCCTCCTGCCAGGAGGCTGCGGGGGCTCTGTTTTCTGCTGAGGGCTACACTGCCCTCCCCAGGACACACGGCCTGCCCCTTCCCCACCCCTGCTGCCTTGGGGTGTCCCCCCAGCGCTGCTCATCCTGGAGGCTGGACCAGCCTGGCTGGCTTCCCAAACCCTTCCCTTTGCCTCTTCTCCTCAGTCACCCAGGCTGAGCATCTATCTGGGCTGTGTCCTGGGGGATGCATGGACCCACCTGTCCCCAAAAGGATTTTCTCCCTTTTTTTAGTGGGTAAAAACAGAACAACTTATTTTTTTATGGACTGAATGTTTATGTTCCCTCAAAATTCACATGTTGATCTCCTAACCCACAATGTGATGGGATTAGGAGGTGGGGCCTTTGGGAGGTGATTAAGTCATGAGGGTGGAGTCGTCATGAATGGGATTAGCACCCTTATAAAAGAGACCCCAGAGAGCTTGCTCACCCCTTCTGCCATGTGTTGTTCAGTTGCTAGGTCATGTCCAACTCTTTGTGACCCCATGGACTGCAGCACGCCAGGATTCCTTGTTGTTTACTGTCTCCCAGAGCCTGCTCAAACTCATGTCCATTGAGTCAGTGATGCCATCCAACCATCTCATCCTCTGTCATCCCCTTTTTCTCCTGCCTTCAATGTTTCCCAGGATCAGGGTCTTTTCAAATGAGTCGGCTAATCACATCAGGTGGCCAAAGTATTGGAGCTTCAGCTTCAGCATCAGTCCTTCCATTGTGTATTCAGGGTTGATTTCCTTGAGGATTGACTGGTTGGATCTCCTTGCTGTCCAAGGGACTCTCAAGAGTCTTCTCCAACACCACAGTTTTTAGGAACCTGAGTCCCTCCTACCATGAGCCCCACCGCCTGCCATTGCCTGTGGGCGGTTAGAAAGGATTGCTCTGGAGGCTGGGGGGTGGAATTGGGAGTGGGGAGTTCCTCATCAGAAACACTTGGGTTGCTTCTACTATCCAACTTAGTTAAAAAAATTTTTTGGTTAAGAAAACTGTGGTTAAAAAACAAAGACATAACCTAAAATTTAACCATCAGGCCCTTACCTTTGACTCAGCCTTCTTTATGGTCCAACTCTCACATCTGTACATGACTACTGGAAAAACCATAGCTTTCACTATCTGGACCTTTGTTTGCAAAGTGATGTCTCTGCTTTTTAATGCTGTCTAGGTTTGTCACAGCTTTTCTTCCAAGGAGCAAGTGTCTTTTAATTTCGCAGCTTCAGTCATTGTTCGCAGTGCTTTGGGAGCCCAAGAAGATAAAATCTGTCACTGTGAGGATACCATATATATTATATCAGTGTATATATCGATATATATTGTCTGCAGCTGGGAATCAGGCTTGTGTCAGAACCTGACCATGCTGGACCTTTGATCTCAGGCTACCAGCCTTCAGAACTGTGAAAGCTAAAAATTTGTTGTTTAGGGACTTCCCTGATGCTCCAGTGGTTAAGACTCCGCACTACTAGTGTTGGGGGCCGGGGTTTAATCCCTGCAGGGAACTAGATCCTGTGTGCTGCAGCAAAGAGCCCTCATGCCGCATTCAACTAAAGATCCTGCATGCTGCAACTCAAGATCCCAGATGCTGCGGCTAAGACCTGGCTCGGACAAATAAATGGAAAAAAAATTATTATTATTTTTTTTAATCTACTGTTTACAAGCCACCAAGTCTATGGTATTCTGCTAACAGCAGCCTGTGCTGATGGAGACAGTCTGTACTATCTCCCAGTTCACAGGTCAGGAGCCCAGCATGGCAGAGTTGGTCCTCTACGCAGGGTCCCACAAAGCTGCAGTCAAGGTGTAAAAAAGCAGAGCCATCACTTTGCCAGCAAAGGTCCAGGTGGGGAAGCCTCACCTGAGACTTGGGGTCCTCCTCCTGGGGTGCGGGAGAAATCCAGTTCCTTGTGGGTGTAGGACTGAGCCCCTCGGCTCCTATAGGCTGCCTGTTCTTCCTCCTTACAGCCTGGCCACAGGCTTCCTCAAGGCTCATGGCACTGCAGTTCTCTGCTGCTTCTAATTTCTGCCTGCTAGACCTTCTTCTCTAAAAGAATTGTCCTTCAAATACTTAGTTTAATTTTGGATTGTCCAACATTGTTTTTGTAAAATTGTGGTAAAGTATACATAACAGAAATTAGCCCCCCTTTTATGCTTTGATTTTTTTAATTTGAAGTGTAGTTGATTTACATTGTTGTGTTGGTTTTAGGTATACAGAAAAGTGATTCCAATATATATATATATGTACACACACCCATATGTGCTAACTCTCTTCAGTCCAACTCTTTGCGGCCCTCTGGGCCATAGTCCACCAGTCTCCCCGTCCATATGTGTGTGTGTGTATATATATATTCCTTTTCATATTCTTTTCCCTTATAGGTTATTAGGTTAGTAAAGAATATTGGGTATAGCCCTTTATAAGTGTACAGCTCAGTGGCATTAAGTACATTTACATTATTGTGTGACCATCACCACTGTTCATCTCCAGAACTTTTCATTTCCCCCAACTGAAACTCTGCCTTATTACACACTAACTCCCCATTCTCTCCTCCCCCAGCCCTTGGAACTACCATTCTACATTCTGTCTATGAATCTGTCTGGCCTAGGGGCCTCAGGTAAGTGGAATCATACTGCATTTGTCCTTTTGCTCCTGGCTTATTTCACACACAGTCATATTCTCAAGGTACGTTCATGTCACATGGGTCAGAATTTCATTTCTTTTATGGTTAATATTGTGTTGTACAGATATACCATATTTTGTTTATCCATTTATCCATTGATGACACCTGTTTGCTTCTACTATCCAACTTAGTTAAAAATTTTTTTTAATTAAGAAAACTGTGGTTAAAAAACAAAGACATAACCTAAAATTTAACCATCAGGCCCTTACCTGATTGGGCCAGGCCCACCCCCCCTTTAGATGGACTCAGAAATCAAATGATTTGGAACCTTAACTGCATCTGCAAAAATCCCTTCACTTTGGCCCTATAATGTAACCTAACGAAGGGAGCGATGTCCCAACTATTCACTGGTCCCACCCATAAGTAAGGTATTGCAACAGATAGGAATCTTAGGAACCTGAGTCCCTCCTACCATGAGCCCCACCGCCTCCCATTGCCTGTGGGTGGTTAGAAAGAATTGCTCTGGAGGCTGGGGGGTGGAATTGGGAGTGGGGAGTTCCTCATCAGAAACACAGTGCCCCATCCTTGCATTGAGATAATGATAGTCCTTTGTCCTCTGGGCTGTGAGTGTCAGTGCCCTGGATGACAAGACCCTGCAGGCAGGAAAGGAGGGACCCCATTCATGTTGCAAGTCCCCTGTCCCCATGCACAGAGGAAGCATCTGCTCACTTTTGAGACCTTTTGGAAGTGACCGGCCATTGGTTTTTGTCCCTATCGGGTCCAAGGGGACCCCTCGGAAAGGTTTCCAAAGGACTGACTGGCTGATGGCCAGACTTACCAAGGTTATTGATTTGTTGCGATGAGGGACCTTTTGCAGACAATCAGAGGGCTGAGTCCGCATGACTCATGGTGTCCCGGGCACCTGGAGGCTGTGTACCAAAGGTGGTGACCATCAGGGGAGGCTTCGGGTGTGCATGCGTGTGGCTCCCGGACACACCTGGTTGAGTCACCAGGGACACCGCTGGCAGTGGGGACACCGGCAGGTTGGAGGGGGCTGGCCTCAGGGGTTCCATGTGGATCATCAGCTCCTTCAGGGATTCCTGTTTCACGTTTGGGTCCAGTTTGGGGTCCTTGGGCACGTCACCGAGGCTGTTTCCATGTGGGGCTTGGAGGGGGGAGGGGTGGATTGTGTGTCCATGGCTATAAAGCACTCACCTACAGTGGCCACCATCATCAGTGACAGCTCCTCGTGAGCAGGGAGGTGGCCCCTGTGAGCCCAGATCCTTTCACCACCACCCTTCCACGCCCTGTAAGACGAAGCCTTATCCTTCCTCTGGGAAATCCTGCCAGAGTTAGCACCATTGGAGCAGGATTCCCTGGGTCATGGAGCTGGTAGGACTCTGCGCGCCAGCTCCGATCCAGGCGTGGAAGGTTCTGCTGAAGCCTAAGTCATACACCAGGTGCTCAATAAATACCTGCCCAACATTTTTCAAAGGAGGATAAAACTTGCACGCAGCTTAGGGCTCTAACCTGAAGGGTACGCTCAGTGGATTGCACTGATGTGACCATCACTCAGATCAAAACGTGGGAACAGCCAGGGTTCCCAAGGCTCCATCTGCCAATGACGGAAACCGTGCTTCCGACCTCTATCCCAGGAGATGAGTTTTGCCAGCTGTTGATTTCACTGATGGAATTCACTGTGGAATCACCATTATGCCTGCCCTCTTTCATGTCTGGTCCCTTTGCTCAATTCGGTGCTCAGTGGATGCCACCTTCTGCATGTAGTAGAACTCCTCCACCTCAGCCTACCTTGCCATCAATGTATTGTTTTTCAGTCACTAAGTTGTGTCCCATTCTTTGCAACCCCTGGACTGCAGCACTCCAGCTCCTCTGTCCTCCACTGTCTCTGAGTTTGCTTAAATTCATGTCCATTGGGTCTGTGATGCTAAACCATTTCATCCTCTGCTGCCCCTTGATCCTTTTCCCTTCAACCTTTCCCAGCATTAGGGTTTTTCCAGTGAGTCAGAGCTTCGCATCAGGTCGCCAAAGTATTGGAGCTTCAGCTTCAGCACCAGTCTTCCCAGTGAATATTCAGGGTTGATTTCCTTAAGGACTGACTAGTTGATCTTACATTAAATGAATATACTATAGCTCATTCACTGATGACACTTGGGTTCTTTGTTCCCTTCCTTCCTTCCTCTCTTTCTTCCTCCTTCTCTCTCTCCCTCCCTTCCTTCTTTCTTCACTGTGAATACTGTGGCTATATTTCTTTAGGGCAAACATTCAGATTTATTTCTTTAGGGGTAGACACCTAGGAGCAGGATTACAGGATTGTAACTTTAGGAGATACTGCTAAAGTCACTTCAGTCGTGTCCGACTCCGTGCGACCCCATAGACGGCAGCCACCAGGCTCCCCCGTCCCTGGGATTCTCCAGGCAAGAACACTGGAGTGGGTTGCCATTTTCTTCTCCAATGCATGAAAGTGAAAAGTGAAAGTGAAGTCACTTAGTCGTGTCTGACCTAGCGACCCCATGGACTACAGCCTACCAAGCTCCTCCGTCCATGGGATTTTCCAGACAAGAGTACTGGAGTGGAGTGCCATTGCCTTCTCCGTTAGGAGATACTGACAAACACTTTTCCGAAGTGGCTGGACCAATTTATTGCTCGTGAAAGCAGAACAACCACCCCGAGGGGAGAGTGCAGCTACTTAAGGAGCATGGCCTGCAGAGTCTGCAAAGAGAAAATCCTGAACATGAACCTTGGACAAGATTTGAGAGTATCCCCTAGACTGGCTGATGTGGGGCAGGTAGCAGGTAAGTGAATAATGGTTGAGTTGAATTTTGTGAAATGAGACATCCCCACCACATCTGAGCTGGAGAACATTTATTATGCCCACTCAGGTCCTGATGGCCTTCCCTGGTGGCTCAGACAGTAAAGAATCTGCCTGCAAACCTTGATCTCTGGGTCAGGAAGAGCCCCTGGAGGAGAAAATGGCAACTCACTCCAGTGTTCTTGCCTGGAGGGTCCTATGGACAGAAGAGCCTGGTGGGCTGCAGTCCACGGGGTCGCAGAGTCAGAGATGACTGAGCAACTAACACACACACACACACACACACACACACACACACGCGCTTATTCTGACAATCACCAGCTTCTATGCCCACGGGAATGGTCTTTCAGGAAAACATTGAAAAACATTGAATGTGGCTTCAGATTCAGCCAGGTGTGACTTTGCTGGGCTAAGTCACCTCCCCTCTCTGTGCCTCGGCTTTCCTTGTCTGTAAAATGGGAAAGGCGTTGGGAACTCCCAAGGGCACTATGAGCAGTACGGAGACGCTGCTAGTGGACTTCCTTTGTGCTCCCGCGGCTAAGACTCCACAGTGTCCATGTAAGGGACCCCGGTTCGATCCCTGGTCAGGGAACTAGATCCCAGCTAAGAGTTCACATGCTGAAACTAAAGATTCCGCATGTCGAAACTAAGACCTAGCACAGCCAAATATATATATTTAAAGGGAGACGTTGATAGAAAGTGACTTAAAAATCCCGGCTCACTGTGGGCGACCCGCAGATGCGCTGGATCCCAGCTGCTGGTGGTTCTTAGAGGAAGATTCCTTTCCTTTCCTCGGAAGATTTGTGACGGTTTACAAGCGGTGGGGCTTGCCAACATATTTCAAATATGTGCTTGGCCTCCCAGCCGCATCCACATTCCCCTTATCACTCCGATGGAGGAGTCAGAGAGCCCAGCCAAGGCGTCACTTTCCCTTCTCCGCGTCCGCCTGCTGCCTGCGGAGCCCTCCGCCCCGCGCTCATTCGCAGCCTCGGATGTGTGTCCAGGGGCCGCTTGCATAAACTCTGTGTTACGTAAGTCCTGAGCTGATTTTTGGAAAACTCCCACACCCTCCTCCCAGCACCTTTTTATTTTTTTTTCTCTTTCCCTCCAGATTTTCCAATGTCACCCAAACACCCAGCTGCAGGAGGGGGGATGGGGAAGGGGTTGTTTACACGTCTTGGTTAGAACAGCGTGTCTGGAGGCCCGGCCAAAATGTGTGTGAGTGCTTTCGATTGTGGAAAAACAAATGTGATTTGAGAAATCGAAAAAAAAAAAAAAAAAAGAGGAAAA
Source organism: Cephalophus harveyi (assembly GCA_006410635.1). Classification (NCBI taxonomy): domain Eukaryota; kingdom Metazoa; phylum Chordata; class Mammalia; order Artiodactyla; family Bovidae; genus Cephalophus; species Cephalophus harveyi. Next base: position 232,710 of record SJYT01076685.1, read on the forward strand.
ATGAAATGGAAAACAACTGCTGGCAAAACTGGAACTTGGAGGCACGGCCCCGATTGTAGGATTTCTAACGACCTGGGGAAGAATGTTCCGGAATACTCTGGGAGGCCCTTGTGCTCTTGGCAGGCTGACAGCCCGTGCCCCTCACCCTCCACACCACATCACTCGGGCCACTCCGGACGTGCTGAGGAGGACGAACGGCTGCTTCTTTTCCCGGGGTTGTGAGCACATGTCCCCAGGCGCTTAAAAATAGCCACGGTTTATTGCAGACCTGAGTCTAACAATCAGGGTTTTCTTCAGATGTAAAAACTTTTCCACCGCAAGGGCAGTTAAAAAAAAAATATGTGTAGTAGGAGTTTTCCTTTTTTTTTCTCCCAAGAGTAGATATGAAGGCTTGAGTTTAAAATGGCCAGCCCAGTGTTGTGTGTGTGTGTGTGTGTGTGTGTGTGTGAGGATTGAGGGACCTACTAATATTGAACACCTACTATGTGCCAGTGCCTATGTGGAACCCCCATTGGGCCTCAGGACTGAGAGAGCCATTAGTTTTTCTGAGGTAGGGGGAGGAATCAGAGGCACCACTAATCCTTGGCTAGCCAGGAGTTCCACTGTCTTGAGTTTGAAGTCTCTGATCCTGACCCAGGCTCCTTTCCCTGTATGAACCTAGCCTCCATGGACCCCCTGAAACTGAAGGTAAGTTGCTGGCCTATGTCTACCATGAATAATTCTAGCTTTCATCACGCAGGGCCCCAGGACATCAAAAAGATACAAAACCAGTGACTTCCCCTCTCAGTGCGGGGAGCTTGGGTTCGACCCCTGGTCAGGGGACTAAATCGCACAAGCTGCAGCTAAAGACCCCATGAGCTGAAGCTAAGACTTGGGGCAGCTAAATAAGTAAATTAAAAAAAAAAAATACAAAACCATTCCTCCGAAGAGATAGAGAACCATGGCCTAGAGCTTGGGTCAAGTTGCTTCTCTTTTCCAGTCCTCAGTTTTGATATCTGAGAAATGGGTTTATCTCCTGATAATTGCTAGATTGCTAGCAACGTGGTCTGGAGTCCCTCCCCACACTCCACCAGATACTGACATGTTGTCAAGGAGGCTTTTTCCTGCCTTCGTAGTACAAACGTGTAACGAGGCCACCTTGATCTTTGTGAGAAAAGCTCAGGGCTGAAATATGACCTCTGGGAGGGACTTCCTGGTGGTCCAGTGACTAAGAGTCCATGTTCCCAATGCAGGAGGCCCGGATTCAATCCCTGGTCAGGGAACTGGATCCTGCATGCCCCAACTATAGATCCCGTGTGCTGCAACTGAGACCCAACACAGCCAAGTAAATATGTTTTTAAAAAAGAAAGTTACCTGTTTATTTTTATGAAAAAGAAAAAAAAAAGTGTCTTCAGGGGGTCTGAGGCACATTTCTTTTTTCATTAATATTCTGCCTGGTCAAGAGGTCTAAGTGTTTCCAAATGATTGGGTTGTCAGATTTAATATCACAGAAATGTAACATCACAAATTTAACCTCATCAGATAAAACATGAGGTACTTAGTTAAATGGGGATTCAAACAGCACATTTTTAGCATAAATATATACCAAATTTCACATGAAATGGGACATACTTCCTCCATTAAAAATTTTTTTTTAGGTTTTAGAACCTAAAAATTTCATTTTCACCCTCTGAAGTAAGAAAAAAATAAAACTTTTCTTTTCCCCTGTCCTAAAATTTTTTTTTCTTCTGATTTTAAAAGATATCAAAGGACTTCCCTGGCAGTCCCAGTGGTTAGGACTTATCCTTCAAATGCAGGGGGTGTGGGTTTGATCCCTGGTCGGGGAAGCTAAGATCCCATATCCCCTGAGGCCAAAAAACTGAACCGTAAAGCAGAAGCAGTGTTGTGACAAATTCAATAAAGACTTTTTAAAAAAAAATGGCCCATGTTAAAAAAAAAAAAAGAGAAATTACATTTCTGTGAACTCCTAAAAGTACCAGGGATCTGGACTTCCTGTCCGTGGTATATCAGCTGGCCCTGGAGAAGGTGGCCTTCACTTAACTCCACGTTCCCTGGGTGGACAGTGACCGCAGAGATTCCCTTAAATGATACTGTCCAGCATCTCCCAGGCCTCAGGCCAGTTCTGGGAAAAATCAGGGGGAGAAGTGTCGCTGGTTCAGGCCGCTCTGCCCCTCACAGAGATGCTTCCGGTCCTGAGGGGCTCTGTTTGAATACAAGGAAGCGTGAATCAGACCTCGGCGCCCCGGGAGGCAGGCCCAGTGAGGTGTCTTTCCAAGGGGCTACCCTGAATGCTCACCCCTTTGCTCACTGGCCTTCCGGCAGCCTGGGGTTTGAGGACAAATTTAGATCATTGGTCATCTGACCGAAGTGGACCTTCAACAATTTTCCCAGGGTTTTAACAAGTTGTCGCCAGACCTTTCTCGAGGACCCGCTGGAGGATCAGAGCCATCTTGGTGGCTTGGGCCCCAGCTGGGTTTTGTTGAGATGAGCCAGGTGGATCAGATATTTGGGGCCCCACATAACCAGAACCGCCTTTGATTTCTGTCTGGCTATGAGGTCTATGATTTTTGTGTGATTTCTGCCTGATTGTGAGGAGGTTCAAGAGGGAGGGGACATATGTAAACCTATGGTTGGTTCATGTTGAAGTATAGCAAAAAACAACACAATATTGTACAGCAATTATCCTCCAATTTAAAAAAAATAAATTTTTTAAAAAAGGAAACAAGCTATAACAAAATCCAGTCACCAGATTGAGAAAATAAAAGACAGGATACCCAGTTAAACTGGGATTTCAGATAGACAACCATTTCCCCTCCCTCCACCTCATCACCACACGGCATGTGGGATCTTGGTTCCCTGACCGGAGATTGAACCCTCACCCCCTGCATTGGAAGCGTGGAGTCTTAACTGCTGGCTGCTAGGGAAGTCCTAAACAAAGATTTTAAAATGTAAGTAGATCCTAAATTTTGCATGGAATGAGATATACTGAAAAGTCACCCAGTGTTTACCGAAATTCGGATGTCACCGGGCGTCCTGTGTTTTGTCGGGAGGCGGGTGGGGGAGCACGCATCCTAGCTTGAGGTGGTGGTGGGTGCCAGGCCAGCAATGTCATCTCCTTACATCATCACCACAGCCAGTGAACAGATGAGGAAGCTGAGGGCTGCGGGGTGCCGGTGCAGAGTGAAGGGCTTTCTGGTGGGCGGCTGCAGGCATGTCCACACAGGCATGCAGAATTCAGGTTTAATCCTGCCAGGGCAGGACTCCTCAAATAATTAAATGTAGCATTACAACATGACACAGGGACCCCACCCCAACCCCACCAAACAGAAAACAAATGTTTTCATGAGTTTTTGCACACGCATGTCCACAGTATCACTAGTCCCTACAGGAATTTCCTGGCGGTCCAGCAGTCAGGGCTTCAAGCTCCCACTGCAGGGGGCTCGGTTCAATCCCTCTTTGGGGAACTAAGATCCTGCCGGCTGTGAGTTGTGGCCAATAGAAAAAGAGAAAAGGTAGAAACAACCCCGATGTCCATCAGGGGTTGGATGGATAGACACAATGTGATCCATCCATACAAAGGAATATTACTCAGCCATAAAAAGGAATGGATTCATGCTATGATGTGAATAAACCTCAGAAACATCATGCTGAGGGAAGGAAGCCCAGACACAAAAGTTTTTAAGTGATTCCATTTATATGAAAGATCCAGAAAAGAGACAGAGACAGGAAGTAGATTTGGTGGTTGCCAGAGGCTGGGGGAGGGGGCTCGGTGATTGCTAATGAGATGAGCTGTCCTTTCGGGGGTGAAGGAAATGTTTAGGAACTAGATAAAGGCACTGATTGCCCAGCACTATAAATGTAATAAATGCCACTGAAAGACAAACTTGAAAATGGTTAAATTGGTAAATTTTATATTGTTTAGTTTGTTTATTTGACCACAACTTTTAAAAAATATTAGGGAGGGGCTGGCTAAGAGGAAACTTGGGCTATCATCAGGCCTGTGGCCAGATACCTGGAAAAGTTGTGAGCAGGGACCCTTTTTGGTGGGCTTCCCAGGTGGCTCAGTGGGTAAAGAAACCCCCTGCAATGCAGGAGATGTGGGTTCAAGTCCCCGGGGCAGGAAGATCCCCTGGAGGAGGATATGGCAACCCACACTGGTATTCTTGCCTGGGAAATCCCATGGGCAGAGGAGCCTGGCGGGCTGCTGTCCAGAGGGTTGAAAAGAATCAGACATGGCAGTGAGAGAGCGTCCATGAGGCACGCACCCGCTTTGCTTGGTTACTTGCTGTCAGCAGCCGTGCGGGATATAGATGTCAGGCTCCACTGAATGCTGGGAAGCAGGACCACTGGTGTGCTGCCCCCTTACAGAGGTGGCAATTGAGGCCCTTGAGGTCAGGGACTCTCCCAGGGGCTCAGCATGAGCGGCTGGGATTGCCCGTGGGACCTCAAGCCCAGCAGGTCCTTCCAGGGAAATACCATTTGCAGGCCAAGGGTGCTCAAGTCACCCCCAGGGGGTGAAAGTCACCTCCAGGGCCCAGGAAAGCCATGGCGGGACACTGTAGCTGGGAGAGCCAAGGGCTTCTCCTCTGACAGCCCCTGGCAGGCCCAGCATACAGGGACTGTCGGAGGATCAGAAAAAGGCCGGAATCCCCATAATCAGGAGATGCTTTGGTTAAGAGCTGGGTTCCTGGAACCAGGTAGCTGGCTTTGTTGGGCTAGGGGAAGGGCTTCACCCCTCTGAGCCTCAGTTTCCCCTCTGAACCTGCCCCTCCCCCCGACGGTCGGCATTAGCAGAAGGCGGTGCTATACGTGGGCTGGTGCCATGTTGAACCCGGTCCCTGGAGAGTTCACCATACCCCAGGGCATCTTGACTGAGCCTTGAAACCCCTCCCCCGAGGAGCCTGGACATCTAGTTATCTGTTTGAGAAATGAGAATTGTGGAGAGGACACCGGCTCATTCTGAAATGTTTAAACAGGAACAAAGTCAGTCCACCCTGCTGAGAACTGGGGGCTGGGGGGCAAGCACACACAGGGTGCTCTTGGGTGGGAGATTTAGGATAATCCATTGATCGATGGATTGATCGATGGATAATACTTTCAAGAAAACAAGGTATCAGATCGGGTCATCTTGCTCTTGCAAGAGAGAGTGGTTCCCTGCTCAGGCAGAGCTGAGCAGCGTCCCATGCAAAGGGGAGTTAAAGGCAGAGAGAAAGAGACAGAGAGGGGACTGCAGAGAGATGGGGAGAGGCAGAGAAAGCGAGAGGGGGACTGAGATTGGTTGACAGAATTCAGCCTTTGAGCTACTTTGAATTGAAGCCCCTGATGGGATTCAAACCGTCACCTGACAGACGCAGAAAGAAGCTGAGAGCTGGAGGGAGTACCCTCCATTCATCATCACCCGCACCCGTGGACGCAGCTCTGGTGGAGCCCCGACTGGCCTGCCACAGCCCCCAGCCTCACGGATGCCCTCTGTCCCCACTCCTGCATCCCCCCGGCCCACAAGTCCAGTTAAAAATAGCTAGTGGAGGACCATGGTGACTTCTGAAAGGGGCCTCAGCCCAGGCAGCCACGATGTGCAGGCCGCAGCTAGTGACGGCATTCACTGTGGCAGCGCTCAGGGTACAAAGGCGCCTTCAGGGGAACCGGCATGTCTGGATCGGGTTTCTGGAGAGCAAACGCTTCTTTCATTTCCCTGAGCCCCGGCAGGGATCTGCCCTAACGGCAGAAGAAAACATCCCCTGGAAGGGAACAGGATCTCTTTGGGGGTGTGGGGGGAGCCCCAGGGCTCTGCTGAATGCTGGCACAGAGAGAAGCCCCTGGGGCACCCCAAGGCAGCCCCCTTCCCCCATTTAGAGTAGGTTGGGAAGACTTCCTTCTCCAGTGTTATGAAAGCGGCTCTGTAGCGCTGGCATTCTTTCTTTCCCAAATGCTTGGGGAAATTTACCAGTGACGCTGTTCAGATCTGGCTTTCTACGCGGGAAAGTTCTCCACCAGCCCATCGGTTTCTTCCATAGATACAGGGCTATCCTGGCGATCTCTGTCTTCTTTTTAAGAATATTTGTTTATTTGGCTGAGTGAGATCTTAGTGGCAACACCCCGGATCTTTAGTTGCCACCTGTGAGCTCTTAGTTGCGGCATGTGGTAACTAGTTCCCAGACCTGGGATCGAACCCAGGGCCCCCTGCATTGGGAGTGTGGAGTCTTAGCCACTGGACCACCAGGGTGGTCCCCTGGTGATCTGTTTCTTCTTGAGTAAGTTTGGGGAATTTGAGTCTTTCAAGGAATTTGTCCGTGTCATCTGAGCCATTGAATTGACTGGAATCAAGTTGTTTTTGGACGGAGGAGCCTGGAAGGCTGCAGTCCATGGGGTCGCTGAGGGTCGGACACGACTGAGTGACTTCACTTTCACTTTTCACTTTCATGCATTGGAGAAGGAAATGGCAACCCACTCCAGTGTTCTTGCCTGGAGAATCCCAGGGACGGCGGAGCCTGGTGGGCTGCCGTCTATGGGGTCACACAGAGTCGGACACGACTGAAGCGACTTAGCAGCAGCAAGTTGTTCATAGAATGCCCTGGTGAACCTTTTGATATGTGTAGGACTTGTCCCCAGGGTCCCCTCTCTCCTTCCTGACATTGATCATTTGTGTTTTCTTTTATTTTTCTGATCCATGTGGCTCAGCCCAGGATGAGAAGCCCCACACCTTGGTGTTGACTTTTTCCAAAATTCAGGCAGTAGCGGGCTTTGTTGTTCTCGCTGTTCTGATGGCAATGACATCAGAGGTCCTTTTGGAAAGATCACCCCGCCTATCTATGGGGTGCGAACAACCTGCCTATGTAAAGGTGATGGTCATCCATCTTCCGGCTGCACCCTTCGAGCTCCCTAACTTTAACTTCTAAGCATAGAACAGAAAGAACTTTGGGCCTTGTGAAGTCCAAAGTCCCTGGCTCAGATCTGTTCCTTTTTGTCAGGACTGGGCTAGGGGAAGGCACGTGAGGCCTCCAAGTGTAAAATTGAAAGAGGTGTCCATCAGCAGGCTTGTAGAGGGCAAGGTTGGAAAAAGCTCACGGAGACGACTTGGCCACGGTGTCTTGGGTTACCATGACAATCGGTGATGCTAATCCCCGCTTGCTACACCTGTGAAGAGGGGGAGGAGATGGAATTAGAACTGATGCACAGATTAAATATATAATAATATATGGATGCGGCACCCAGAGAAGTAAGCATCCTGAAAATAATGATGGTGTGTGCATGCTCAGTTGTGTCCCAGTCTTTGTGACTCCATGGACTGTGTCCCTCCAGGCTCCTCTGTCCAAGGGATTCTCCAGGCAAGGAATACTGGAATGGGTTGCCATTTCCTCCTCTAGGGGATCTTCCCAACTCAGGGATCAAACCCGTGTCTCCTACATTGGCAGGCGGATTCTTTGCCACTGAGCCACCTTGGAAGAATTCATAATAATTATTCCACTTCCTTAGAGCCTCTGTGCTAAGTATTTAGTGCTTACAACAATGTAGGAACCATTATTTGCTCCATTTTACAGATGAGAATACTGAGATCCAGAGCTGGTGGCAGAGACAGGATTCAGTCTCTGGCTGTCAGCCCCCCAGCCTGTGTGCGCTTTGGTCATCACTGCCAACCGAAATCACAGCTCCACCCGAGTTCCTCTCTGCTTGGGTTTGCATATTCGGCTGGAGAAAAGTGATTTAAAACAGGAACACCCACGGTGGCCCTGACTCTGCCTAAGTTCTGGAAGCGGGGCAGCCTCAGGACTCTGAACTTGGCTGGTGTTTTCCCCTAGCCCCAGGGGCCCAAGGACCAGGATTTGGCCTGTCTTAGGCCCCAAACCACCTGCTCGGCCCAGCGTCCAGCCGGCCTGCGTGCGAGTGAGGCAGAGAGGGGACCCTCCGCCGTCCTTATATACCGGGGTTATTTTTAACCCGGCCTTCCAGAACATTACGGAGCTTCCTCTCTCCGACTCTCAGGAAGCCCTACTTGGCTGTGTTTCCTGCTAACACGCGGCCCTGAGATTGCTGAGAACAACAGGCTCAAGACTGCTCGGCTCCGGGGGGAAAAAAAAAAAAAACCTGGCCCCCTTTCAAAGCCCTGACAAAACCCTTTAAGAGCCCAGCGCTGCCGCCAGCCAGAGCATGGCCCCCACAGCGCTGACAAATTGGTCCAGACTGTGTCCAGGGCCCCCAGGCAGGGGGCCCCCAACTCCGTCATCCCTTCCCAAGGTGGGTAGAAAAACCTGCGCCCTCCCCCCATTTTTTTTTATTTTTACCTGTGTATTTTTACTGAGGGGAAATTCACGTAACATAAAATTAGTCATTTTCAAGTGGAAAACTTGGTGGCATTGGGTCCGTCCACCGTGTTGTGCAACTCTCTCCTCTATCGCGTCCCGAACATTTTCACCACGCCAAAATGAGATCCAGTCCCCATCAGCAGTCCCCATTCCTCCTCCTCCAGCTGCCGGCAGCCACTGATCTGCTTTCTGTCTCTATGGCTTGGCCTGTCGTGGACATTTCTTAGAGATGGAATCAAGCGCTGTGTGGCTTCCAGCGTCTGTCTACTGTCCCATGGCATCACGTTTTCGAGGTTCGTCCACGGCGCAAGATGAATCAGCGCTTCACTCCTTTTTATGACTGAGTACTGTTCCACTGTGTGGATGCCCCCGTGTTTTGTGTTATCCACTCCACTGTGGTTTTCTGTTTTGGAGGCAGCACGCAAGATTTTAGCTCCCCGACCAGGGCCTGAATCCATGCCCCCTGCGTGGAAGCAGTGGAAGCGCGGAGTCTTGACTACTGGACTGCCAGAGAAGTCCCTTCTTGTTGATGGATGGATGTTGCTTTCCAACATACTTTGAAGGCTTAGGTTTGGAAGAAATCATTTTTGTCAGTGCTGTGTCATTTTTTTCTTGGAAGTGTGGCTGTTTGCGAGCAGAGCGAGTCATCCGTGGTGTCTGCGATTTGGCGGCAGGTGCAGAGGAAAAGTGCTTGGCGACAGAGGCATCTCAGCACTTCCGTTCTGGTTTGACCTGTTCTTCCCGTGGTCTTCTGTGCGCAGTGATGCTTTCTCACGGGGAGGCAGTGAGCTGTGGGGGGCAGCTAGGATCTGGTTCAGTCCAGCCTAGCAACCGTGGGATGCTGGACAAAGCCCTTTGGTTCTCTTAAAGCCTAAAACCCTTATTCTTTGACATCAGCCCCCAGTATCCAGAGATCTTTGTGCTGGTAGGGCCCTCTCCTTTGCAGATGAAGAAACCAACATTTAAAGAGGGTGTATGAATTGCCCAGGGGTACAAGAAGCTCAGAGGTGGGGCTCCCCTGGTGGTCTGGTGGTTAAGACTCTATGCTTCCACTTCAGGGAGTGCAGGTTCGATCCCTGGTCAGGGAACTAAGATCCCACATGCCATGTGGTGCAGCCAAAGGGGAAAAAAAGAGGAAACAAAACAAGAAAATGCCAGGGATGCAGCCCCAGCTTGATCTTGGGTGGGTTCCTCTCCTGGTTGGGGGCTGGCATGCTTGTGAGCAGCCCTTCTCCTGACCCTCCTGGGGTCCTTTCTTTCCCCCCTCAGAGAAGCCACTGCCTCCTTTTCCAGTTTTTCTTGTCAATACCTCCTGGGGTCACCCATCCATCTGTGGCTTTGTCTCAGATAAGATCTTGTCACCATGTCTAAAGACATTTGCCTGAGTCAATGGTTCTTACCTGAGGGAGATTCTGCACTCCAGGGTATGTCTGGCAATGTCTGGGGACATTTTTGGTTGTCACGACTAGGGGTAGAGGGTGCTATTTGCTTTGAGTGGTTAGAGACTAGAGACGCTGCTCAACACTCTACAGGGCCCAGGATGTCCCCTACCCACAGGGCTGATGGACCCCAAATGTCAGTAGCGCTGACATGAGAGAGACCCTACCTCAACATGCAAGAGACCCTGTTTGCGGTCTGTCTGTCTGTCTATCATCAGTCAGTCCATCATTTGTCAATTGATCGTCTAGTTATCATCTTTCAATCATCAATCAATCATCTGTCAATTATGTATCTACCATCCATCTAATTGTCTGGCATCTATCTGTCAGTCATCTGTCTATATCTATCTACCATATTTATTCCTGTTGGCTCAGATGGTAAAGAATCTGCCTGCAATGCAAGAGACCCAGTTTCAATCCCTGGGGAGGAAAGATCCCCTGGAGAAGGGAGTGGCAACCCCCTCTAGCATTCTTGCCTGGGAAATCCCATGTGCATGGGGTCAAAAAGAGTTGGACTGAATGACTATCACTTTCACCATATCTATAATCTATCAATCATCTATCTTCCATCTATCTACCTACTTAACCTATCACAGATAACAATCCAATCTCAAATATCAGTTCAGTTCAGTTCAGTTCAGTCGCTCAGTCGTGTCCAACTCTTTGTGACCCCATGAATTGCAGCACGCCAGGCCTCCCTGTCCATCACCAACTCCTGGAGTTCACTCAGACTCACGTCCATCGAGTTGGTGATGCCATCCAGCCATCTCATCCTCTGTCGTCCCCTTCTCCTCCTACCCCCAATGTCTCCCAGCATCAGAGTCTTTTCCAGTGAGTCAACTCTTCGCATGAGGTGGCCAAAGTACTGGAGTTTCAGCTTTAGCATCATTCCTTCCAAAGAAATCCCAGGGCTGATCTCCTTCAGAATGGACTGGTTGGATCTCCTTGCAGTCCAAGGGACTCTCAAGAAGATGTTGGCAATTTGATCTCTGGTTCCTCTGCCTTTTCTAAAGCCAGCTTGAACATCAGGGAGTTCACGGTTCACGTATTGCTGAAGCCTGGCTTGGAGGATTTTGAGCATTACTTTACTAGCATGTGAGATGAGTGCAATTGTGCGTAGTCTGAGCATTCTTTGGCATTGCCTTTCTTTGGAATTAGAATGAAAACTGACCTTTTCCAGTCCTGTGGCCACTTCTGAGTTTTCCAAATTTGCTGGCATATTGAGTGCAGCAGTTTCACAGCATCATCTTTCAGGATTTGAAATAGCTCCACTGGAATTTCATCACCTCCACTAGTTTTGTTTATAGTGATGCTTTCTAAGGCACACTTGACTTCACATTCCAGGATGTCTGGCTCTAGATGAGTGATCACACCATCGTGATTATCTTGGTCGTGAAGCTCTTTTTTGTACAGTTCTTCTGTGTATTCTTGCCACCTCTTCTTAATATCTTCTGCTTCTGTTAGGTCCATACCATTTCTATCCTTTATCGAGCCCATCCTTGCATGAAATGTTCCCTTGGTATCTCTAATTTTCTTGAAGAGATCTCTAGTCTTTCCCATTCTGTTCTTTCCCTCTATTTCTTTGCATTGATCACTGAAGAAGGATTTCTTATCTCTTCTTGCTGTTCTTTGGAACTCTGCATTCAGATGCCTATATCTTTCCTTTTCTCCTTTGCTTTTCGCCTCTCTTCTTTTCACAGCTATTTGTAAGGCCTCCCCAGACAGCCATTTTTGCTAATATCAGCAGTGCCAAGAAATCCCAACCCAGCGATGGCTCATGTGTCTATCAGAAAGGGCCAGAGTCCTCTGTGGGCTGGCTTCCTCCCACCTCCCAAGACTTGCAATCCTCTTACAGCCCTGTGAGGTGGGATCCCTTATCCCCAGGTGAGGAAACTGGGACCCTGGGAGGGGAGGAGCCTTGCGTGGGAAGCGGAGCTCGGGCTGCAGTCTGCGGGCAGTAGGGAGCCGTGAGAGGTGTTAGAGCAAGGGAGGAAACCAGTTGAGTCTGTGTTGGGGAGATGGCTTTGGGACTCGGATGTGGTCTTGACTGAGGCAGGGAACCTTGAGGGGACCCCTTTGGGAGAGCTGAAGGACTCCAGGAAGGAGGGGGTGACCCAAGTAGGGTTCAGGAGAGGTACTGGAGAGAGAAAGAGAAGAGCAGAGCTGTTTCTGTAACATCAGCTGCAGGCTGTGGCTGCAGAAGGGAGGGGGCCAGCTTCATCGGGCTCCTCCTGGGGGTCGAGGCATGGACTGCCACATCTGTCCCTGGGGAGGGGAGGTCCCCTGGAGAGGGGAATGGCAGCCCAGCTTGTCACCGAATAAGCCTTCATCAGTGTTCATCTAGGCCAGGTATGGTTCAGTGGGGACACAGACTTCTGGTGAGGAACTGGCATCGGGGGGGCTCCAGTCTGAGGGGGACGTTTGGACACAGACACCCCCAATTCTGTTGGATTAGGATGGGGCCGTGGGAAGAACCCAGTGCTGGGGGCACCCAGAGTGGGAACAGGGTCTCTGCCTGGGACTGGGGAGCACCGCCCAGGGAAATGATATGTAGGTTCAGGCAAACAGGCAGAGCGGTGTTCCAGGTAGAGGGCATGGGTCTGGAGGTGAGACTTCAGCAAATTTGGGAAACAGGAGGAATTCAGTGTGTCAGAAGGAAATCTAGGGACATAAACCTAGATTAGAAAAGGTCAGAATGTGAGTGGCTCTTCCCCGGTAGCTCATTGGTAAAGAAACGGCCTGCAGGGCTGGAGACGTGGGTCAGGCCTCTGGGTCAGGAAGATCTCTTGGAGGAGGAAATGGTAACCCATTCCAGCACTCTTGCCTGGGAAATCCCAGAGAAGCGCCTGGCGGCCTCAGTCCATGGGGTCGCAATGAGTTGGACACAACTCAGTGACTCAGCAAAGACACTGAGAGTTGGAGGTGGTGTGATGGTGTCATGGGGACCAGATCCTCTCTCTTGTCACCTCCCATCCCTGCCCCAGCATCTTACAAGGTGGCAGCAGCCGTGGTTGGGAACCTCATCCCAGTAGGAACAGGGGACCTCAGCTCAGGGCAAGTTTAAAAGTTGCATCTAAATTTATACCCGAAGCAGCTTCCAAGCCTGCAGCTATTTCTCGTCACCCTATTTTGGGTCTGGTGCCCTGGACACCTAACCCTTTGTAGCTGGCACCACCAGCCAGGTCCCAGCACTGAACTTAACCCTCTGACCTCGCATGGCCCCGGGTGAAGCTCCTTGTCATAGCTACGGGTTCCTGAAGTCACTCAGCAAACCCTCAGCCTCTGGGCTGCGTGAGGCTGGGGGATACAACCTCCTGCAGGCCATGCCCGAGGAGCCTGGGGTCTGGGGAGAAAGAGCAGGACACAGACACCCCAGCCTGTGCAGTCAGGGCTGGACCGGAGGGCAGGGCGGGAGACAGCAGGCTCCATAATGGGATCTGACACATGGAGTTGAGATTCGGGGGCAGAGAGGGGATGCCCTGGTAGGGGAGCCTCATGCACAAAGACCTGGAGAGCTGAGGCAGCCTGGGCCAGCCAAGAGGGGTGGAGATGCCCAGGGCCAGGTCAGCGGTGCCTGAAGACTGGAAGCCTGGACTTGACCTGAAGGCAAGCAGATTTCTCTCTTTCTTTTCAGCTTTTGTTTTATTTCTGTATTTATTTTTGGCTACGCCGGGTCTTCGTCGCTCGGCGTGGGCTTGCTCTAATTGCAGCGAGCTGGGGCTACTCACTAGCTGCGGTGTGCGGATGGCTCCTCCGGTGTTGGAGCTCGGACTCTAGGGCGCAGGGGCTGCCGCAGTCGCGGCACGTGGGCTCCCTTGCCGCGGCTCCCAGGCTCAAGGCTCTGGCCCAGTAGCTGTGGCCCAGGGGCTTAGCTGCTCCACGGCACGTGGGCTCTTCCTGGAGCAGGGATTGAATCTGCGTCTCCTGCACTGGAGGCGGATTCTTTACTACTGACCCACCACGGAAGCCCAAGAGGGTTTCTTGAAAAAGAAAAAAAAGAATTTTTTTATTTGTATTGGGATATAGCCGATTAACGGGGGCTTTCCAGATGGCTCTGGTTTTAAAGAATCCTACTGCCAAAGCAGAAGACGCAAGAGACTCAGGTTCAATCCTGGGTCGGGAAGATCCCCTGGAGAAAAAAATGGCAACCCACTCCACTATTCTTACCTGGAAAATTCCACGGAGAGAGGAGCCTGGCGGGCTACAGTCCATGGGGGTCGCAAAGAGTCTGACACAGCTGCTCAGGACGTGGCAGCATAGCCGAACAGCAGCGCTGTGATTGTTTCAGGCGAATGGCGAAGGGACTCCGCCATACAGGCCTGTAATTCTCTCCGAGGGGCTTTCTTGACAGCTGGCTCCCATCCTACTTGGGAGGGTCCATGGCAGGGGGCTGTGGGGGCACAGCTGAGCTGGAGGAATCTTGCTGCCTTCGCCTAGAAGAGCTGCAAGCATCTTCTGGTTTCTCATTTCCATGACCCTCCAACCGTGGCTTGTCTCAGTGTGGAGCGTTTTACTCCATGATGGATGCTGGCAGCAGCCCCCTCTGCCTCCCACAGTTTATCTCCGCACCCACTCACTCATTCCCTTATTCACTCAGTCATCTCAGTCATCCCTTCCCTGTCATGCAAGCATCTTCTGGTTTCTCATTTCCATGACCCTCCAACCGTGGCTTGTCTCAGTGTGGAGCGTTTTACTCCATGATGGATGCTGGCAGCAGCCCCCTCTGCCTCCCACAGTTTATCTCCGCACCCACTCACTCATTCCCTTATTCACTCAGTCATCTCAGTCATCCCTTCCCTGTCCCTGGGGAGCCTGGCCCTCAGCCTGCTTTGGTCCTCCCTGACCCCTGGCTCATCTACCAGAGCAGATGCATTCCTCACCCAGTTTTGCCTCAGGAACAAATTCCCCTTTGATTTCCACTGGCCACCGCTGGGATTCACACGCTGCTAATCCCAGTGCCGACCAACCCATATGGGGTGGTCCAGGAGTCCATGGACAGGGGAGCTTGGTGGGCTACAGTCCATGGGGTCGCAGAGCCGGACCCGACTGAGCAACAAAGCCCAGCACAAAGGGTCTGTAAACTATAGCCTGGGGTGGGGCACAGTCCTGCTTGGGTTTGTAAAGCCTGGGGGCTGAGAATATTTGTTATCTTTTCTCTTTTAAATTGTGGTAAAATATGCATAAGTTGAAAGTGTTAGTCTCTCAGTCATGTCCAACTCTTTGTGACCCCATGGACTGTAGCCCGCCAGGTTCCTCTGTCCATGGAATTCTCCAGGTAAGAATACTGGAGTGGGTTGCCGGTCCCTCCTCCAGGGGCTCTTCCTGACCCAGGGATCAAATCTGGGTCTCCCGCGTTTCAGGCAGATTCTTTACCGTTCTGTCTGAGCCACCAGGGAAAGCCCGGTGCATGACATAAAATTCGCCTGTGTAACCAACCATTTGAAAATGCACAGTTCAGTAGCAGAAAGTACATTCACATTGCTGTGCCACCTCACCATCGTCCATCCTCAGAACTCTTTCATCATCCCGAACTGAAACCCTGTCCCCATTAAACAGGAACTCTGCATTCCCCCTCTCCCTCCCCCGACCCTGACACCCATCATGCTCCTTCCTGTCTCCAGTGAGGCTGACTCCTCTAGGGACCTCATATAAGTGAGATCATTTAAGTGAGGTCATATAAGTGAGATCAGTATTTGTCCTTCTGTGTCTGGCTTATTTCACTTAGTAATGTCCTCCAAATTCATCCGTGTTGTAACCTGTGTCAGAATTTCCTTCCTTTTTGAGGCTGAATAATATTGCATTGTACAGATGGACCATAGGTTGCTTATTCATTCATTCATCAGTGGACATTTGAGTTGTTTCCACCTTTAGCTATTGTGTTTTCTTTTTATAACAGCTTTACTAAGATACAGCTCACATCCCATATAATTTCACCCACCCAGGGTGTACGATTTCATGATTTTTGTGTATTTACAGAGCTGTCACCACAATTGATCTTGGAACACTTTCATTACTGTGAAAGAAACCCGTATCTCGTAACTGTAACCCCCTGATACAAATGATTTTATATTTTTTAATAGTTGAAAAAATACAAAAAGAAGCATACTATTTTGGGACATAAGAAGCTTTATGAAATTCAAATGGAGTCCATAAATAACGTTTTATTGGCCCCTGGCCCTGCCCATTGATGTACATCTTTTTTTTTTTAAGAAGTTTTTTTTTAAGTTTTATTCTTTCACCCACAGCATAATCATACTAATTTCTCTCTCTCTCTATTTCTGGTGCATGGCATGTGGAATCTTAATCCTTTGACCAGGAATCGAACCCAGAGCCCCTACATTAGAAGCACAGAATCTTTTTTTAAAAATTATTTATTTACTGGCAGCACTGGGACTTGGTTGCTGCGTGGGCTTTCCTCCAGTTGCAGTGAGTGGGGGCTACTCTTGGCTGCAGTGTGCTCGCTTCTCTTTGCAGTGAGTTCCCTCGTTGCGGAGACCAGGCTTCAGTGGGTGTGGTTCATGGGCTTAGTTGCTCCATGGCTTGTGGGATCTTCCCAGACCAGGGGTTGAACCCATGTCTCCTGCATTGACAAGCGGGTTCTCCGCCACTGGACCACCAGAGGGGTCCCAGATGTGTATCTTGTCCCCGGCTACTCTCGAGCCACAGTGACAGAGTTGAGTGGTTTGGGCAGAGACTGTATAGTTCACAAAGCTGAGCCTTGGTACCGTGTATCCCTTTGCAGGAAGTTTGCTGACCCTGCAATTTCTCTGCACTGCATCATCCAGGCTCCAGTCCTGCTGTGGGTGCATGCATGCTAAGTTGCTTCGGTCGTGTCTGACTCTTTGTGACCCTGTGGACCATAGCCCACCAGGCTCCTCTGTCCGTGGGATTCTCCAGGCAAGGAGAGTGGAGTGGGTTGCCATGCCTGCCTCCAGGGGATCTTCCCGACCCAGGGATAGAACTCATGTCTCGTTAGGTTTCCTCCATTGGCAGGTGGGTTCTTTAGTGCTAGGGTCACCGGGAAGCCCTCCAGTCCAGCCTAGCCCCCTCCCTTTTGCCCAGGGATGTCAGCACCAGCCTCTTGCTTCCTTCCCTGACAGACCATTATGCCTAGGAGCGCGAGTGTCAAGTATGCCTCCTTCAGGGAGGCCCTGCAAGCATCCCTGTGGATGGTGTGTTCAGAGCTCAATTCAGATGTCCCCTCCAGTGGCTCCCTTAGCTCAGGAATTCTGAGCGTCAGCACCGCTGACATCTGGGACCGGATTGTCCTCTGTGGTGGGGCCATCCTGTGCATTGCAGGGGTGCTTTTCCGAGTGTTTGTTTATTTGGCTGCGCTGGGTCTTAGTTGTGGCACCTGGAAACCTTTGATCTTTGTCGCGGCGTGCTGGATCTCTAGTTTTGGTGTGTGCACTCTTGAGCTGCAGCATGTGGAATCTAGTTCCCTGAGCAGGGATAAAACCCAGGCCTCTAGCCTTGGGAGCGTGGAGTGTTAGCCCCTGGACCACTAGGGAGGTCCCAGATTGTAGGGTTTTAAGCAGCAACCCTGATGTCCGCCCACCACATGCCTGCAGCATCCTCTGCCTGCCAGCAGTGATGACCAACAATGTCCCCACGTAGCTACATGTCCCTTAGGGGCAGAATTGCCCCGAGTGAGGATCCCTGCAATAGAACTGCTTCATTTGTATGTAAGCAGTTTAATATTCAATATCATGTGTATATGTAGCTCTTTCCCTGCTGATAGATGCCTCTGCTACTTCTGGTTTTTCCCCTTTCTTAGAAATAATGTAACACACTTCCTGTGTGTAACATTGAGTCATATTTTAAATCACAAAAGGACCTACATGAGACTCATCTGGCTGTTTGAGAAACACAGCATTTGTCCCCAGTAGCCTCTCCGCCTGGGCACTGCTGACACTTGAACGAGACCCTTCTTTGCTGTAGACCTCTGTCGTGTGCATTGCAGGATGCATCGCAGCATCTCATAGCAACCCTGATGTCCACCCACCACATGCCTGCAGCATCCTCTGCCTGCCGGCAGTGATGACCAACAATGTCCCCACGTAGCTACATGTCCCTTAGGGGCAGAATTGCCCCTGAGTGAGGATCCCTGCAACAGAACTGCTTCATTTGTATGTAAGCAGTTTAATATTCAATATCATGTGTATATGTAGCTCTTTCCCTGCTGATAGATGCCTCTGCTACTTCTGGTTTTTCCCCTTTCTTAGAAATAATGTAACACACTTCCTGTGTGTAACATTGAGTCATATTTTAAATCACAAAAGGACCTACATGAGACTCATCTGGCTGTTTGAGAAACACAGCATTTGTCCCCAGTAGCCTCTCCGCCTGGGCACTGCTGACACTTGGACAGGACGCTTCTTTGCTGTAGACCTCTGTCGTGTGCATTGCAGGGTGCATCGCAGCATCTCTCGTTTCCACCCACCAGATACCAGCAGCCCCATTAAAACCTCCCCCACCGACATAACCAAAAACGTCCCCCGACATTGCCCAGTGTCCCCTGGGGCTTAAAATCACCTTCCCCTTTTGTCTGACCCCACCTGGCCTGGCTTGGTGGGTGGTAGAAGGGGAGTAGAGACCTCCCCCTCATCACGCAGACACACCAAGGGAAGCACTTTTCACACCTGACACCTCTCCCACTGCTCAGTGCCCTCCTGTGATATATCGATTACTCGCCTCTTTAGCAGATGGGTAAACTGAGACCTAGCAAGGAAAGCCAGTAATCTATCCTCCTGCTCCCTCAGGTTTTCTCCAAGCAACAGAAATTACAGCCCTCACAGTCCCAAATAGCTTGTTTCTCTCTCTCTCCAAGGCAGCCGCTGAACACAATAGCCTGTGGTTCAGACTCCCAGCTGCAGAGATTTTTTAAAAAAAGATTCAATTCTCATCCGCTGGAGATCACAGGCTTTCAAGAAGACAGAGCAGTCTGGTCCCTGATGAGGGAGTCTTGGTTGTGTTTGCCCACGGCAGTGGGGAACCATCACAAATGTGTGATGGGGAAAGTAAAAATGAGCCCCTGCCAGTGAATCCCACCCAGGCTGTTCTGCTCAGTGCGCTCAGAAGGAGGCTCCTACAGGAAACAACAACAACGGAAAGACATGAGAACAAAAGACGACCAGTGAGAAACTTCCCCGGCAGTCCAGGGATGAAAACTTTGTCTCCCAATGCAGAGGATGCTGCTTTGATCCCTGGCAGGGGAGCTGAGATCCCCTGCGCCTCACAGCCAAAATACCAGAACAAAAAACAGAAGCAATATTGTAACAAATTCAACAAGGACTTTAAAAGTGATGCATATTAAAAGTCTTAAAAAAAAAAAAAAAAGACAGCAGGTGAGTCTGGACTGGATCCTAAACAAGGAAAGAAAATGTTGCCTTCAGGGATACTGACTTAGTCTGTGCAGCCATAACACAATATCAAGGCTTCCCAGGTGGCTCTGTGGTAAAAACCTGCCTGCAATGAAGAAGGCAAGTGTTTTGACCCCTGGGGTGGGAAGATCCCCTGGAGAAGGGAATGGCAACCCACTCCAGTATTCGTGCCTGGAAAATCCCAAGGACAGGGGAGCCTGGTGGACAGAGTCAGACACGATTGGGCACACATGCACGCCACACAATACCAGAGACTCAGTAGCTTATAAACACAAACTTACTTCTCACAGATCTGGAGGTGGAAGTCCAAGTTCAAGGTAAGGGCTGATTTGGCACCTGATAAGGGCTTCCTGGCTCATAGTTGTTGCCTTTTCACTGGGTTTTTACATGGCAGAAAGGGCAAGGGAGCCCTCAGGGATCTCTTTATAAGGACCCTCATCCCATTCACAGGAGTTCCACCTTCATGACCTAATCATCCCCCCAAAGGCCCCACCTCCCTGATACCAGCACCCTGAGTGTTAGGATCCCAGAGTATGCATTTTGGGAGGACACAAACATCAGCCCACTGCAACAGTGGGGTTCATTTAACTGCACAATGTCAGTTTATTGTTGTTTGGTTGCTAAGTCATGTCCAACTCTTTGCCACCCCATGGACTGTAGCCCCCCAGGCTCCTCTGTCCATGGGATTTTCCAGGCAAGAGTACTGGAGTGGGTTGCCGTTTCTTTCTCCAGGGGATCTTCCTGACCCAGGAATGGGACCTGGGTCTCCTGCATTGGCAGGCAGATTCTTCACTGCTGAGCCACCAGGGAAACCCTACAAAATGTGAGTAAGATCATGGCATTTCTCGATGAAAAATTCGGGGAGTACAACATTTGTCCTGGAGTTGTGTGGGAATCTCCTGGTTCTCAGGAATCGCCTGTATCTCAGGATATACAAACAGAAGAATTTAGGGGCCATGGAACATGATGTCAGCTGTGTATTCTCAAATAGTTAAAAATGATATTATATTGCTATGAACTTAATATTTATATCCCCCCCAATGCATGTGTTGCAGTCCTAACCCCATGTACCTCGGAATATGACAGTATTTGGAGATATGGTCTTTAAAAAGATGATTATATTAAAATGATGCTGTACAGTGGGCTCACATCCAACTGGTGTTCTTATGTGCGTGCTTAGTTGCTCAGTCGTGTCTGACTCATTGTGACCCCATGGACTATAGCCCGCCAGGCTGCTCTGTCCGTGGAATATGGAAGCATCATGGTTGCAACAGCAGGACCAGGGCAGGAGCCCTTCTCTGAGGGCCAGTCGGGATGGTGGTGCCAGGGTGGGCATAGGGTGCAGTCTTGGGTGGAGGTTCACACTGCCCCTTTCCAGCCTCTCCCTTGCCTTGATGACCTCAGTCCCTTCCTCTGTCTGGTCTCTTGAGTCATCCCTCCTGAGAGTAGCGTTTGCTCCATTCTGCAGAAGCGGGAATTGACAGGCCTGTTGGCCATCCACTGAGGTGCTTCTCACGCCTGAGGGCAGAGAAGCCCCACCCCCACGAGCAGTCACTCCTCATTCCTCTCCCCCCACTCCTGGCACCTGCCAATCTCTTTCCTATCTAGATGGATTTGCCTGTTCTGGATGTTTCATATAAATGGAATCACATACAATGTGACCTTTCGGGTCTGGCTTCTATTGCTCATCAGTTTCTGAGGTTCCTGCATGTTGTAGCATATATTAGAGCTTGTTCCTTTTTGTTGTTGTTTAGTCGCTAAGCTGTATCCAACTCTTTGCAACTCGCCGGACTGCAGTGCACCAGGCTCCCAGTCCTTCACTATCTCCAGGAGTGTGCTCAAACTCACGTCCGTTGAGTTGATGTTGCTCTCTAACCGTCTCATCCTTTGCTGCCCCCTTCTCCTTTTGCCTTCAGTTGTTCCTTTTTAGGGCTGACCAAATATGTTATTTTTTAAAATCAGGGCTTATAGAAATGCAAAATGCTATATTTGGCAAACATCAAATGATGTTTGGTTTCATTTTTTTTTTATCCCCTCCACAAATAGCTCAAAATTGACTCAAGCTGCCAAACATCACACACTCCCAACGCTTAACCACAAGCCCAAGGGTCTCCTATTGAAAAGATTCGGGGTTCGGACATCCTTGGATGGCCCCCGTGGGACTAACATTTTAATTAAAAAGGTCTTACAATGACAGACTTGAAATGTAAACTCCCAGGCATAGAAGGCCCGGGCCATGCCTGACATTCCAGGCCAGTCTCCTTGGAGCCCAGCAGCCGCAGAAGTCCCCAAGCTGAGCCAGGAATAGTTCTGCCTTTTATTTGGAAAGAGAATTACAGGGCGTGCAGCCCAGCCCCAGGCTTGCTGCGTTGAAGCCGTATTTTTGAACACGACCGTAACCGCACACTTGCCTTCGATAGTCTGTGCCAGGCTAAATGCTGCCAGCTGCCTAGACGCTCGGCTTGAGGCTCTAAACACAGGTTCTTTTTTATTCCTGTTTTAAGGTCTATCCGACTATTTCTGTGCAAAAACAGATTTAAAATCTCAATGGCTCAGAAGCCACTGGCAGCTGCCAAGGCCGCCCTGTTCTCTCGGCTCCCCCCAAGGGGAGTCTCAGGTTTGCCTTGTCTGTGGGGATTTTCCTACCTGCAGGAGCTGTCCCTGGTTCCCCAAATTTCCACCTCCCCATCACCCCAAGCCTGGGGAGGGTGGGTCTCTGGGATTGATGGGCTCACTGGCTAAGATGAGATGAGCGATTCCTGGAAGGAGACCTGGGTGTTTCTACCAGAGAAAGCAGGATGCATGATGGGAACAAAAAGAGTCATGTGGTCCCAGTGGTTGAGCCAAGGTTTGAAGTTGGGCCCTAGCTAGGGGAATGTCATAGGGTTAAACAGTGTTGAGCCCTGGCTGGTGGGAGTGTAAAATGGTGAAGTTGCTGAAGCTTGGTGGGTCCTCCAAAAGTTAAAGGCAGAATTACCAGCTGAGCCACAAGGGAAGCCCAAGAATACTGGAGTGGGTAGCCTATCCCTTCTCCAGGGGATCTTCCCGACCCAGGAATTGAACCAGGGTCTCCTGCATTGCAGGCAGATTCTTTACCAACTGAGCTATCAGGGAAGCCAATGATCCATTAATTCCAGTCCTACCTCAAAGAATTGAAAACAGGGGTTCAAATAAAAAAGGGCTTCCTAGGTGGCACAGTGGTAGAGAATCCAATGCAGAGGACATAAGAGATGGGGTTTAGTCCCTGGGTCAGGAAAATCCCCTGGAGTAATAAATGGCAACCGACTCCAGGCTTCTTGCCCGAAAAATTCCATGGACAGAGGAGCCTGGTGAGCTAGAGTCCATGAGGTCGCAAAGAGTCAGACACGACTGAGCGACCAGGCATGCATGCATGTGCTTCCTGTACCTGTTCAAATAACACTTGTACATGCATGTTCACAGCAGCACTAGTCAGAGTCTCGGAAAGGTGGAAACCACCCAAATGTCCATCAAAGGATGAATGGATAAACAAAATGCAGCCCCTGCATGCGGTTGATCCTAGGTGGCACAGCGGTAAAGAATCTGTGTGCCAGTGCAAGAGATGCAAGAGATGCAGGTTCAATGCCTGGGTTGGGAGGAGGGCATGGCAACCCACTCCAGTATTCTTGCCTAGGAAAACCCATGGGCTGAGGAGCCTGGTGGGCTACAGTCCACAAGGTCCCAAAAAGTTGGACATGACTGAGCATGCATGAGGTGAGGTGTACAATAGAATGTTACTCAGCCATCAAAAGAAATGAAATATTGATGCATGGTACTATGTGGATAAACTTTGAAGACATCATGCTGACTGAAAGAAGCCAGACGCAAAAGGCCACATGGTGTATGATCCCATCTATAGGAATTGCCCAGAATAGGCAAATCGGTGAGGACAGGAAGTGCACTGGTGGTTGCCAGGGGCTGGGGGAGGAGCAGGTGGTCAGCAACTGCTTATGGGGACAGGCTCTCTTTTGGGGGTGATGAAAATGTTCTGGAACTAGATGGTGAACTAGAGATGGAGGCTGCATAACCTTGTGAACCTGCGAAGCCCACTGAGTTTACTTCATAACAGTAAATTTCATGTTATGTGAATTTCATTGCAAAAAAAAAAAAGCAACTCAGCTCTGCCCTTGGGTTCAAGGAAAGGAAGTGTCTGGAAGCAGGTGGGGGAGATAACGGCATATCAGCAACACCTGTGAAAAAAACTTCGGGGTTCCGTTGGGTTGATATGACTCAGCAAGGGGAGGCGGGGGACGCAGTAATTCTCTGCCACTCAACGGGGGTATAGGGTCCGGAAGAGGGAGGTGGGTTCCCTGGCCAGATCACAGCCATGGAGTGAGGCAAAGACAAAGAGCAGGGGATTCCGGGAAGAGCTCTACAGGGCTGAGAAAATTTCAAAACCCATCCCTTCAAAGAGAAATAGACAGTGTGAACTCTAGAGCTGGGCTGATTGCATTCAAATTCCAAACTCTGCCACTTACTAGCTGTTGTGGCCTTGGGCAAGCCACTTGGGCTCTCTGAGTCTCAGCTTCCTCCACTGTGAAATGGGGTTAAGAAGAGGACCCGTTTTGAGACTTCCTTGGTAGTCCAGTGGCTGGGACATCGTGCTCCCAATGTGGTAAGGGTCGGGGTGGAGAGTCTGGATTCGATCCCTGGTTGGGGAACTGGATCCCACATGCAAAGAGTTTGCACACCGCCACAAAGGAGGAGGATCCCAATTGCCACAACTAAGACTCAGCACAGCCGGATGAATAAATATTAAAAAGAAAATAAAAAGATAGGATCTGTTTCATAACAGCTGTGAGAACTCAGTGCCTTGGGGTAAATGCATTATTCCCAGCAGAGGGAATGGCATAGGGAAAGCTCTGGAGATGTGAAGCTGTGTGGCAGAGTGATGATGAACGGTGAGCAGACCTGGAGAGAGGCTGGGTTTCTGCCTCAGATACACCCAGCACACAGTAGGTGTTCAGACGGCTTCAGATGCCTGCCCTGGCCTGGAGGAAACGAGCCAATTCCATCCTCTTTGCTTCAGGTTGGCCCCTAGGAATTAAAGCCGCCCCCCCCCCCCCCAGTTCTAGTCTAAAGAAGTTATACAAATGAGCAAGCACATAAAAAGATGCTCAACATCATTAATCATCAGGGAAATGCAAATCAAAACCACAAAGCGATACCACCTCACACCCATGAGGGCGGCTCCTATCAAAAACACAGAAAATAACAAATGTTATCGAGGATGTCGAGAAATTGGAACACTTGTGCACTGTTGGGGGGGAAAGTGAAAAAGTGCAGCTGCTGTGGAAAAAGTACAGGAGATCCTCGAAAAATAAAAAATAGAACGACCTTATGATCCAGCAATCTCACTTCTGGGTAGATCCCGCGAAGAACTGAAATTGGGGTCTCTAAGAGATCCTTGTCCACTCATCTTCACAGCAGCATTTTCCACAATAGCTGAAAGGTGGAAGCCACCCAAGTGTCTAGCAAAGGATGGGTGAATAAGCACAGCGCGGTCCATCCATACAGCGGAATATTATTCAGCCTTTAAAAGAAAGGAAACTCGCATACTACATGGATAAACCTTGAAGACAGTATGCTGAGTAAAACAAGCCAGCAACAAAAGGACAAGCGGGCATGATTCTGCTTAGGTGACCTTCCTAGAGCAGATTCACAGAGAGAAAGCAGAATGCTGGTTGC
>SJYT01076685.1:270999-290935 GCA_006410635.1 Cephalophus harveyi
GGAGCCTGGTGGGCTGCCGTCTATGGGGTCGCACAGAGTCGGATATGGCTGAAGCGCCTTAGCAGCAGCAGCAGCAGCAAGATGGAGATATTTTTAGAGCACCCTGGGCCCCCACCTCCCTCCTCTGGACCCCCTTGACTTTGATCCTCATCTGCATGTAGTAATAGTCATAATATCTTCCCCCCTACCACCGTGGGGTTGGGGTGAGGTTTGAAGGAACCCACAGACAGGAGAGTGTTTTTGGCCCCCTCCCTCCCCCAGGACAGGGTGGTCCTGGAAGGGCAGTGGTTCAAACAGGGAAAGTGAGAAAGGAGAGGGTCACCCGGTCGCTGGGCAGAGGGGTAGGGGAGAGAGGACCGGTCGCCTTCCCGCCCTCGCTGACTCTGTTACTGCACCTGTAGTTTGAGATGGCAGCCCCATTCTATGGCTTCCCTCTCTGTCTACAGACTTCAGGCTTCCAAAAACTGACATCCCCCGATTCTCTGAGTTTCTTGAACACCTTCTATGTGCTGAGCTCAGCCCCACCCCTGCCCCAGGGCCACAGCAGTGAATAGGACAGGTCGAGTCCTGCCTGATGGTCCTGACATTCCAAGGGGATCACGTCTGATGATTTGATGACAGGTCATGATAGAGAGAGGGAATTGCACAGACAGGGTGATGGTGGGGGTATGGGGGCTGTTTAGTAGCTAGGGGACCCAAGGGGGCCCTCTCTGAGGAGGTGGCATTTAAGCTGAGGCCTGAAGGAGGTGAAGGAATGCGCTGTGTGAGAATCTGGGGGAAAGTGCTTTGGACAGAGGGATCAGCATGTGCAAAGATCCTGGGGTAGAGAGCAAGCTGGGCTTTTGAAGAACCTGTGGCCCAAGCAGGGAAGGAGTAGGGGTGGAGAGGTGGGCGGAGGTTTCCCAGAAACTTCAGGAAACCAGGAGATCAGTTTGGGGATAAACATTCGAATCAGGCTTTCAGATGTAATTTCTCGTAGCATCGGCCCTTCTGGGGCCATTTGGCTGTGCAGTGCCTCTGAAGCCCTCCATCTACCCTTGCATCCCCATCTGCCTGCCTCTCATCTTGGAGGTGTGCATTGGAAAGTAGAATCATCTTCCCCTGGCTTTGCAACAAGTTATAAATACTGCATTTAGTTAAAGCTTAGTTTCCAGGTGTTATGTACAGATGTGAGAACTGGACCCTAAAAAAGGCTGAACGCCAAAGAATTGATGCTTTCAGACTGTGGTGCTGGAGAAGACTCTTGAGAGTCCCTTGGGCTGCAAGGAGATCAAGCCAGTCAATCTTAAAGAAAATCAACCCTGAATATTCTTTGGAAGGACTGATGCTAAAGCTGAAGCTCCAGTACTTTGGCCACCTGATGCGAGGAGCCGACTCATTGGAGAAGACCCTGATGTGGGGTCAGGGGGGCGGGGTGCGACAGAGGATAAGATGATTAGAGAGCATCACCGACTCAAAGGACATGAACTTGAGCAGACTCTGGGAGACAGTGGAGGACAGGGAAGCCTGATGTGCTAGTTGGACACGACTTCACGACTGAACAACAATAAATGCTCGAGGTGAGGGTGAGGGAGGCAGTGAGCATTTCGCCAGCTCCCTCTAGGTTTCCGTGTGTGTGGTGGTGGGGGAGGGGAACCCCCAACCTGACCCAGGATGAGCAAGAGAATCCTAGAGGGCTTCTCAGAGGCAGTGTCCAAACCCGGGCCTGCTCCCAAGCAGCCGCATGGGATAGGGTCTTGCTAAGGGCTGTAGCTCAGGCCCCTGCCTGGAGCTCCGGTTGGCTCTGAGAGGCCCAGTGTTTTTGAATCCTGGCTCTTCCTTCTTTTAGGCCTAGGGCTCAGGACAGTCCCTGAACCACCAGGAGCTCTGTAGCACCCAAAGATCTGGAGGAAAGTGTCCTTTACCATTTTTTTTTTTCTTCCAGTTTTGGGACTATCTGAAGGCAGGGGCGAGACCGGGGCAGGCCTTGGGGGGTTCCCAGGGTTCTGCTGCTCAAACCTTGCCTCTTGGAGGTGGGAGGTGGGGGTGGAGTGAGGCTGGATCCAAACTGACCCACCTCAAGCAGAGAATTTCTGTGAGGTTTCAGGGTGTATTTTGAAACATCTCTGAAGTTTTCGCTCACCCCCTTGGCGTTTTCTTGTTAAATTTGCTGTAAGGTGAAGGTGAAGGTGAAGTTGCTCAGTCGTGTCCGACTCTTTGCGACCCCGTGGACTGTAACCTACTAGGCTTCTAAGTCTGTGGGATTCTCCAGGCAAGAATACTGGAGTGGATTCCCATTTCCTTCTCCAGGGGATCTTCCCGACCCAGGGATCGAACCTGGGTCTCCCGCATTGGAGGCAGACGCTTTAACCTCTGAGCCACCATGAAGCTGTAAAACTGCGTGCAATTTTCTGTTGAATCTGTGTGTACACTTCGTGAGACTCAACCCTCTCATTGCCAAGTGAATAATCACTAAATCCGAGACAGGCCTGGGACCCGGGACCGTTTCTGCCGTGTTGCCATCCTTCTACATGGACACACCTCTCTGCCGGCAACAAGATACAAAGAAATCATACGGGAGAGGACTTCCGGCCGACCAGGGACTGGAACTTCTTCCAATGCAGCGGTTGTGGGTTTGATCCCTGGTCAGGGAGCTAAGATCCTAGCTGCCGCCCGGCTCAAACACCAAAACATAAAAACAAGCAATACGGGGTGGATAGAGAGTGGCATGGAAACATACACGTTGCCGTATGTAAATAAGACAGCCAGTGGGAACTGGCTGCATGACGCAGGGAGCTCAACCCAGTGCTCTGTGACAACCTAGAGGCGTGGGAAGCGGCGAGAGTGGGAAGGAAGTTCAGGAGGAAGTGGACATATGGATACCTATGGCTCATTGGTCTTGATGAACGGCAGGAATCAACGTAATATTGTACAGCGATTACCCTTCAATTAAAAATAATTTTTTTAATGTGAAGGAAAAGAAATGATAATAAGCCACAACAAGCCCATGAACCAGGTACTGCTCTCATCAGTTGTACAAACGAGAAAATCAAGCTGTGGTCAGTCTCCAAATTTGGTAAGACAATGAAACGAGCTTTCTACCTTTCTTATGTTCCTGCTAATTGGGTTGTTCCTGTTCCTAAAGCCAACATTAGAAGATATAGCAATATTTGTTGCTGTTCATTCGCTAAGTTGTGTCCGACTCTTTGCGACCCCATAGACTGCAGCACACCAGGCTTCCCTGTCCTCCACTGTCTCCCGGAGTTTGCTCAAGTTCATGTCCTTTGAGTTAGTGATGCTCTCTAATCGTCTCATCCTTCATTGCCCCCCCTTCTCCTTTTGCCTTCAATCTTTCCCAGCATCAGGGTCTTCTCCAATGAGTCGGCTCCTCGCATCAGGTGGCCAAAGTACTGGAGCTTCAGCTTTAGCATCAGTCCTTCCAAAGAATATTCAGGGTTGATTTCCTTTAGGATTGACTGGTTTGATTTCCTTGCAATCCAAGGGACTCTCAAGAATCTTCTCCAGCACCACAGTTTGAAAGCATCAGTTCTTTGGTGCTCAGCCTTCTTTATGGTCCAGCTCTCACATCCGCACATGACTACTGGAAAGTGTTAGCCACTCAGTCGTGTCTGACTCTTCATGACCCCATGGACTGCAGCCCACCAGTTCCTCTGTCCATGGGATTCTCCAGGTAAGAACTGGAGTGAGTTGCCATACCCTTCCTCAGGGGATATCTCCCCAACCCAGGGATTGAACCCAGGTCTCCCATATTGCAGGCAGATTCCTTTACCATCTAAGCCACCAGAGGAACTGGTAAACAGACACAGAAAAGAATTCTAGGTGTTGAGGTGCTTGCTCTTAGGGGGAGAGGGGGCCTTATTCATACCTGAGGCTGGAAGGAGGCAGGAGGGCATCTTCTATGAGGTGAGAGAGGTCAGAGGGAACAGCCAGTGCAAGGCCCTGTGCTCCTCACAGCCATCCTGCATGGTTGGCAATTTTTAAAAAAAATTTTTAATTTATTTTTTGGCTGTGCTGGGTCTTGCTATTTCAAATCCTGAAAGATGATGCTGTGAACATGCTGCACTCAATATCCCAGCAATTTTGGAAAACTCAGCAGTGGTCACAGGACTGGAAAAGGTCAGTTTTCATTCCAATCAGAAAGGCAATACCAAAGAATGCTCAAACTACTGCACAATTGCACTCGTCTCATATGCTAGTAAAGTAATGCTCAAAATTCTCCAAGCCAGGCTTCAGCAGTACGTGAACCATGAACTTCCTGATGTTCAAGCTGGTTTCAGAAAAGGCAGAGGAACGAGAGATCAAATTGCCAACATCCGCTGGATCATGGAAAAAGCAAGAGAGTTCCAGAAAAACATCTACTTCTGCTTTATTGACTATGCGAAAGCCTTTGACTGTGTGGATCACAATAAACTGTGGAAAATTCTTCAAGAGATGGGAATACCAGACCACCTGACCTGCTTCTTGAGAAATCTGTATGCAGGTCAGGAGGCAACAGTTAGAACTGGACATGGAACAACAGACTGGTTCCAAATAGGAAAAGGAGTACGTCAAGGCTGTATATAGTCATCCTGCTTATTTAACTTATATTCAGAGTACATAATGAAAAACGCTGGGGTGGAAGCCACCTCATGCGAAGAGTTGACTCACTGGAAAAGACTCTGATGCTGGGAGGGATTGGGGGCAGGAGGAGAAGGGGACGACCGAGGATGAGATGGCTGGATGGCATCACGGAATTGATGGCCGTGAGTCTGAGTGAACTCCGGGAGTTGGTGATGGACAGGGAGGCTTGGCGTGCTGCAGTTCATGGGGTTAGACACGACTGAGCGACTAAACTGAACTGGGTCTCCATTGCTGCAGGGGCTGTTCTCTAGGTGTGGCACCTGTGTTTCTCTGCAGCGTCTTCTCTTGTTAGGGAGCGCCAGCTCTAGCACGCAGGCTTCAGGAGTTGTGGCTCAAGGGCTCAGTAGTTGCGGATACCGGGCTCTAGAGCACAGGCTCAGTTTTTGCGGCACACTGGTTTGGTTGCTCCCCACGCACGTGGCATGTGGGATCTTCCCTGCCTGGGGATCGAACCCGCGTCTCCTGCACTGGCAGGCTGATTCTTTACCACTGAGCCACTAGGGAAGTCCGATGGTTGGCAATTTTAACCCCATTGCTCAGGTGAAAAAACTGAGGCTAAGCTATCCCAGAGAAGCCCCCCCAGGCGGTTTGTGGCAAAGCCGGCTCTGACTTTGGACCTTTTTTTCTGGGAAGAGGGTCGGGACTAGGCCTTCCTCTCAACTTGTCCCCAGTTCATTCTGGGCGGTCTTACCAAGATGTCAAATGGGGGGTTGCAGGTGGGGGGCAAGGTGAAGGAGGGCCTTGGCATGTCAGAGCCAGGAGAAGTCACACACCTGTGAGCAGACAGACAGACAGGCGAGTGGCAGCCGGCAGAGGAAGTGGCTTAGCAGGTAGACAGGTAACAGATGTATGGAAACCCCAGGCTGGCCGGGTGTTGTGGGCGGGTGGGGGGCCCGGTGCCTGCTGCCACATCTGAAGGGCAGCCCCTGGCACCTGCCCCGCTGAGGAGAGGCGGGAACAGCTGTGCCGGGTGGGCTTCCCAGTGGAGGCTCACGCAGTCCCGGCTTGGGTGGCAGGGCACTCACGAGCTCTGTCCTTCAGCATCCCTCAAAACACCTCTTATCGAGAAGTTCGCCACTGCCCCCTGCGTTTTCCAGCTCCAAGAAAGAAAAGGCCTCCTTTGTTTTTTACATTATTTATTTTTGGCTGCGCTTGGCCTGCGTTGCTTTTGTGCGGGCTTTTCTCCAGCTGCAGCCAGTGCGGGCTCCTCTCTAGCTGCGATCCTCAGGCTTCTCACTGTGGTGGCTTCTCTCACTGTGGAGCACAGGCTCTGGGCCCACGGGCTTCGGTAGCTGCGGCTCCCAGGCTCGGAGTTGAGGCACACTGATTTAGCTGCCCCGAGGCACGTGGAATCTTCCCGGACCAAGGGTTGAACCCATGTCTCTTGCATTGGCAGGTGGATTCTCATTCACTGCACTACCCAGGAAGTTCCCCTCCTTTGTTTTTAAGTTTTATTGAGATATAAATGCACATACGCTATAATTCGCCCATTTAAAGTATTCTATCCAGTGGTTTCTAGTGAATTCACAGAGTTGTGCATCTATCACCACGGTCCATTTTGGAACATCTTCATCGCCTCAGGAAGTAACCCTGTGCCCTTCAGCTGTGTGCGTGCTCAGTCGCGTCCAACTCTTTGAGACCCCATGGACTGTAGCCCTCCAGGCTCCTCTGTCCATGGGATTTTCCAGGCAAGAATACTGGAGTGGGTTGCCATTTCCTCCTCCAGGGGATCTTCCTGACCCAGGGATTGAACCCTCATCTCCTACATTGCAGGCAGATTCTTCATCGCTTGCTGCTGCTGCTAAGTCGCTTTAGTCGTGTCCGACTTCACCGCTTAGCCACTGGGAAAGCCCTACTCTTTAGCTATCATCTCCCTATTGCACCAGTTGCCTGCCCCGACCCTAAGCAACCACTAATCTACTTTACAGCCATACGGATTTTCCAATTCTTTCTTTCTTCCTTTCCTTTATTTATTTGGCTGCATTGGGTCTTGGTTGCACCATGAGGGATCTTTGGTTGCAGATCTCTAGTTGTGGCTCGCAGGCTCCAGAGCTTGCTGGCTCACTGGTTGCCAGTGCAAGGGCTTAATTGCTCCCTGGCACACGGGATCTTACTTCCCCAACCAGAGACTGAACCCACATCTCCTGCTTTGCAAGGCAGATCCTTAACCACTGGACCACCAGGGAAGTCCCTGAAGCTTCCATTTCTTGATGGCATCACTGGTCTAGCTCCCTCCAGCCTGTCCCTGCTTGGTACATCTCCCTCCAGCCCATGTCAAGTGGTGTCGATTTATCTTCACATCACCAGCATGCGGTGAGTACTACCACTGTGCCCTTTTCACAGATGAGAAAACCAAGGTTCGGAGACCGCAAGCTCTGGGTCCTGTTACAGAGCCGGGGCGGGATTTGAACCTTCACCTCCCCAGCTTAAGCTCTGCGAAGTCCCCACCACCCTTGAGATAAGGCCCAGCCTATTAACTTCAATTTGTCAAGTGGTCCTCCCCTCTAAGCCTTTGTCCATGTGGGTCCTTTTGCCTGGAGCACCCTCCCCACTTTGTGCAACTAACCCTCACTCTCTCCCCCGAGACCCCGTTCCAGCGTCCCTTCCCCCAGGAAACCCTCGAGGCGCTGGTATAGCCGTTCCCTGCCCCCTCCCCAGCCCTGAGCCCTTGGCTGTGAGACCCGGAGGCATCCGGCTGAAAATCTGAAAAATAAGTCCTGTAAACAAGTCACTGGCACCATTAAAGGCTCTCATAGGCCGGAATCGCGATGGGGGGGCCTGATAACCCAGCTGTTTTGTGCTAGCTGCCCTGTGATGACATGGGCCAACTCTTCTCAGAAGTACGCATACAGAGAGGCCCCCAAACCGCCCTCCCCCACCCGGCGCTGATAGCAGATAACAGCGCCCGAGCTGTGGTTTTCGCAGCAATCAGACTTGCGGTGCTAGGTCGACCGAGCCGAGTGAGATCAAAACAGTATCTGGGCCCAGCCATGGTCAGGAGTGAAGGGCCGCGCGTGGGGCGCTCGGGGGTACGAGGGGGAGGCAGGGGCCCCCAGCGCCTGATGAAAGCGGTGGGTTGGTATTATGCACAGTGGGGCTTTTTCCACCCATTTCACACTGAAGAAATTGAGGCCCGGGACTTCCCTGGTGGCCTGATGGTTAAGAATCCACCCGCAAATGCAGGGGAAATGGGTTCTATCCCTGAAGATCCCGCGTGCCTCAGGGCAACTAAGTCCACGCGCCGAAATTACTGAGCCCATTCTCCAGAGTCCGCAAACCACAGCTACTGAAGCCGGTGCACCGAGAGCCTGTGCTCTGCACCGAGGGAAGCCATTGCAGTGAGGAGCTTGTGCGTGCCGATGAAGAAGAGCTCCGCTTGCTGCAACTAGAGAAAGTCTGCACGCAGCAACGAAGACCTAGTGCAGTCAAAACTAACTAAATAAGTAAAAGTAAAGTTATTAACAACAAAAGAGAAATTGAGGTCTGGTTGGCCCACAAGCCACATTCCTTGGGTCTGTCTTGGCCAAGTGGGCATCCAGGTGGGTCTCAAACACTCTTGGTTCATAGACAGGGGTCAGGAGTAGTGGAATGAGCTGCCATCAGGCCTGGAGCTATCCAGGGGGACTGTGGATTGTCTTAGGGGTTGGCAGGAAGTGCCAGTAGCTTAGGAGACTGTGTCTAGAATGCTGGCTTCTTTTCTGTCACGCAGTCATGTCTCTGCAGAGGGGTGCTTCAGGCTTCCTGGGTTCAGGTTTGAGGCTGGCAGTTGCCAGCCAAGGACTTGGGTCCTGGAGAGGCCGGCTCAGCTGAACCCTGCTGGAAACAGAGCCTTGGCTCCAGAATGCATCCATGCTATCCCACACAGTTTCACACTGTTTCAGCTTTCTCAGGAAGACAGAAACGGGCTCAAACTTCCTGCACCCTGGGGCCTCCAAGGATAGGCCTGAAAGCCCCCAAGCTCCAAAGGCAGGGCTGGGTCTGCAGTATATCCACCCACTTTGAGCAAATATTTTCAGAACAGCCAGAGCATGCCAGGCCCTGTCCTAGGTATGTCCACATACCTAGGCACGTTTGGGAAAAAATCCAGACCCTGTGATCTGATCCCTAACGTCCTCTGACCCCATCTTCTCTCATTCCTAACACCCTAGCCTCTCTCCTGTGCTGTGATCACATTGGGTTCAGTCTGCCTCTGGGCTTCGCATTAGCTGTTCCTTCTGCCAAAAATGCTGTTCCCATGGTTCACTCCCTCACTTCCTGCAGGTTTGAGCTCAAACAAGGAGGCCTTCCTTGACCTTCTCAGCTGAAATAACCTCCCTAGTCCTGCCCACCTCCTTGCCGTGATTCATTTTTCTGTATTAGAGATTTTTCCTGATGTTACGTTGATATGGATAACAAACCAGTCAGTCCTAAAGGAAATCAACCCTGAATATTCATTGGAAGGACTGAAGCTGAAGCTGAAGCTCCAGTCTTTGGCCACCTGATGTGAACAGTCGACTCATTGGAAAAGACCCTGATGCTGGGAAAGATTGAAGGCAGGAGAAGAGGGTGACAGAGGATGAGATGGTTGGATGGCATCACCGACTCAATGCACATGAATTTGAGCAAACTCTGGGAGACAGTGAAGGACAAGGAAGCCTGGTGGGCTGCAGTCCATGGGGTCACGAAGAGTTGGACATGACTTGGTGACTGAACAAGAATGGTGATCTTGTGTTGCTTGTTATACATTTTTTTTCCTCCATTGCCAGGAATCTTGTCTTTCTTGCTCGCTGTGGTACCCCAGCTGGGCATGCAGCAACTGCATAGTAAATAGCTGTGAACAAGTCTGGGGGAGAATGGATATACGTGTATGTATGCCCGAGTCCCTTCCCTATTCACTCGAAACTCCACACCATTTTGTTCATCAGCTCTACCCCAATACAAAATAAAAAGTAAAAAATAAAATAAATCGCTGTGAGCAGATGGATAAAGTCAAGTGGAGGTGTGAGGTGGGGCTGACTGGGGTTTGGGGAGGTCTGTGGGGGACCTCCCTGACCTGACATTGGAAAGGAGGCCTGAAGAGTTTGCTCCTGGGGAAGTCGGCCCAGGTGTGACCCAGGACAGGCACAGAGCCACCAGGAACCACCAGGCAAAGGGGTCGCTGGAGTCCCCAGGCTTTGCTCAGGCCCCGAGTTCTGAGATTATCCCTTTCTCGGTTCCCCACCCCTGTTCATGGGATCTGGGGGTTGATGTGTGTTCGTGTCTGGCTAACTCTTTAAATAAACTTTTTATTTTGGAATAATTTCAGGCTTCCCGGCAATCACACAGGAAGTGCAGGGAGCCCTCCCCTCGCCCTCTCTATCGACATTTGACATTTTCACAGTATCTTCGCCAAATTGAAGGGACGTTAATGTTTACGTTACTATTAATGAAGTGCCACATTTTATTTGAACATCACCAGCTTTTCCACTGGCATCCATCTTTGGTTCCAGGATCCCACACTGCATTTAGTCACTGCGCTGTTTTAAAAATGTGGACACTAGGCCTTCCCTGGTGGTCCAGTGGCTGGGAACCCGCCTGCCAATACAGGGGACATGGGTTCGATTCCCGGTCTGGGAAGATCCCACATGCCACGGGACAACTAAGCCTGTGAGCCACAACCACTGAGCCTGCACACCTAGAGCTCCTGCCCCACAGGAAGAGAACCCACCACAGTGAGAACCCCACGCACCTCAGTGATGGGCAGTCCTGTTCACTGCAACCAGAGCAAGCCCTTTTGCAGCAACGAAGACCCAGCCCAGACAAAACTAAATTAAAAAAAAAATTAAAGGAATCTCTTTTCTCCCCTCAAATAAATAAATAAAATTAAATTATGGATTCCATGTGTTGGAAGGGTCTCCTTGGTGGCTCAGATGGTGAAGAATCTGCCTGCAATGTAGGAGACCCAGGTTCGATCCCTGGGTCAGGAAGATCCCCTGGAGAGGGGAATGGCAACCCACTCCAGTATTCTTGCCTGGAGAATTCCATGGACAGAGAAGCCTGGCGGGCTACAGCCCATGGGGTCACAAAGAGTCAGAGAAATCTGGGTGACAAATACACACATGTATTGGAAACCCAGCTGTGAAGCTGGAGAATGTTTGAATGAAGGGCTGAGTGGTGTCTGTGGACTTCTGTGAGGCTGCCCCTGAGCAGGAGGTCCCCAAGGTCAAAGGCATGCTGTGAGGAAGCCAGGGGAAAATTGAGGCTCCATCTGGGAAAAGTGAAAGTGAAGTTGCTCAGTCGTGTCTGACTCTTTGTGACCCCATGGACTGTAGCCTATCAGGCTCTTCAGTTCATGGAATTTTCCAGGCAAGAGTACTGGAGTGGGTTGCCATTTCCTTCTCCATGGGATCTTCCTAACCCAGGGATCGAAACCAGGGCTCCCGCATTGCGGGCAGACACTTTACCGTCTGAGCCACCAGGGAAGTCCACATCTGGGACAGAATCTGCTAATCCTGGGAGCTGTCAGGGGTGAGGGTCCCACCAGGCTGCTCTGTGGGTAGTGAGTGCCCCATCACGGGGGCATGTAAGGAAGTTCTGTTTGGGCTTCTGTTGTTGTTCAGTCATCAGGTCATGTCTGACTCATTGAGACCCCATAGACAGCAGCACACGAGGCTTCCCTGTCCTTCAGCATCTCCTGGAGGTTTCCCATGTTCATGTCCATTCCGTCAGTGGTGACATCCAGCCATCTCATCCTCTGTCACCCTCCTCTCCTTTTGCCTTCAGTCTTTCCCAGCATCAGGGTCTCTTCCAATGAGTCAGCGGTTTGCATCAGGTGGCCAAAGTATTGGAGTGTCAGCTTCAGCATCAGTCCCTCCGATGAGTATTCAGGGTCAGTTTCCTTTAGGATTGACTGCTTTGATCTCCTTGCCGTCCAAGGGTTCCTAGAGGAGATTTTTATGGCGTGCTCTGGCAAGCGCAGGGAAGTTGGATGGGATGAGCAAATGTCCGATTCCCACTTGAGAAGAATTCCCTGGAGCACTTCCATCTTGTTCTCCTTGTGATCCATCCACGTTCCTCTTTGCTTTCAAGTCTGAGGAGCTGAGTTTTCATGTTGGGCAAGCAGGTCCCTCTCTCTGAGCCTCAGTCTCCCCATCTATAAAACAGAGACTTCTCACACACTGGGATGACTGTCTTCAAAAAGATGAAAACGATCAAAGGTTGGCGAGGATGTAGAGAATTGGAACATACAGAGGGTAAATTTTGTTTAAATTTAATCTTTTGACTTCCCAGTGCGGCATGTGGGATCTTAATTCCCCGACCAGGGATTTGCACCTGGGTCCCTGCGCTGGATGTACCGAGTGGCAACCACTGGACTGCCAGGGAAGTCCCCACACTGTGGATGAGAACGTAAACTGGCTTAGTAGCTTGGAGAAGAATCTGGTCGTTCTGCAAAGTTAAACATCGAGTTGCCATATGACCCACAATTCCACTTCTCGGTACAGACCCAGGAGAAGTGAAAACACATGTCCCCGCAAACACTTGCACATGTATGTCCACAGCAGCAATAGTCACAGTTGCCGAAAAGCAGAAACAACTACATGCCCATTGACAGGTGAGGGGATAAACGCAATGCGGTCCCTTCATACAACAGAGTATTATTCACCACGTGCGTTTATGCTCAGTCCCTGCAGCGGTGGCTCTCTGTGACTGTACGGACTGCAGCCCGCCAGGCTCCGCTGCCCATGGGACTTTCCAGGCAAGACTACTGGAGTGCATGGCCATGCCCTCCTCCAGGGACTCTTCCCGACCCAGGGATCAAACCCATGTCTCCTGTAGCTCCTGTATTGCAGGCGGATTGCTTACTGCCGAGCCATGGGGAAAACCCATTATTCAGCCATAAAAAGGAATGAAGCTCTGATACATATTACAGTGTGGATGAACCTCAAAAATATTACGCTGAGTGGAAGAAGCCAAGCCCCAAATGCCACATACAGTGCAATTCCATTTATAAGAAATATCCAAACAGGCAAATCTGTAGAGACGGAAGGCAGATGTGTGGTTGACAGGGGTTGGGGGTGGGGCCATAAGGAGTGACTGGTAAGAGGCGCAGGAGTTCTTTGTGGGGTGATAATGTTCTGTAATTAGATAGGGGTGATGATTGCATAACACTGTGAGTATGCTAAAAAGCCACTGGATTGTATATTTTAAAATGGTTAAAATGGTGCATTTTATGTTATGTAAATTTTATCTTGATTTAAAAAATCAGAGCTAGCCTCTACGACCATCCCTAATGCAGGGGGCTGGTGGCGGGGGGTGCCCACAGGCACTGTCCCTTCCCCCTTCCTTTGACTCAGTGCCCAGGATAGATTTGGGGTGTCTAATGACACCCCACCCGCCATGCCCAGGTGGCAGCAACTCAGGCTAGAATGGTAAAGGGGGAAGTGGGGCTTTTCGTGGTTCCAGGGCCCCTGGATTTGCATCGGCCACTTTTACATAAAAATCTTTCCAGGCTGTGCCCAGTGGGCCCTGAAGCCGGCCACGGGGTCCTCGGGCTGTGCACAAGAGGTGACCTCACTGGTTTAGTTGCTAAGTCATGTCCACTCTTTTGCGACCCCATGGACTGTAGCCCGCCAGGCTCCTCTGTCCATGGGATTTCCCAGGCAAGAATACTGGAGTGGGTTGCTGTTTCCTTCTCTGAGGTGCCTTCCCAACCCAGGGATCGAACTCACAGTCTCCTGCATTGGCAGGCAGGTTCGTTACCACTGAGCCACCAGGGAAGTCCTCTCTGGAAGCTTCTGCAATACCCAGTGTGACCCGCTGGTTCCTGTTTTGGGGGAATGTTATCACTACTGGCTTCTTAGAAAGAGCTCACAGTGGGGGAGCCTGCCAGCCCCCACCGACTCCGGGCACCACCTTTGTCCTCTCTTTCCCCGGGGTGGGGTGCAGATCGCAGCTCTATCCTGGGGTCCGCAGGGGCTCAAGGCCAAGGGTTGGGGCGAGGGGAAGGTGACAGGGCCCATTTACAGAGCATTTCCTATGTCCCTGGCTTTCTCTCTGCTGTGGGTCATCCCCTGGGACCCCCAAACTACGTGTTAGCCCCAAGCCCACAGTTCAGCTGAGAACATGAGGTTCATAGAGGTGTGATGGCCAGACTGAAGCCAGGCTGGGGTTTGAGGTACTGGCCTGTTGCCAAGCCAAGGCTGATAAAGCCCCTGTTGAGATAAGCTGGGGAGACGGCCTGCCACTGTTTATTCAGGCAACAAATATTTACTGAGCTCCTCCCGGTGCCAGGGTCTGGGGCTGGGAGCCGGAAATTTGATGGGGAGCAAGCCAGAATGGTCTTACTCTCCCGATGACTGATGGCCTATAGCCAGGGGACAGATGAGAGAGACAAATGAGCGAGGTGATTCTACAGAGTATGGTGGAGTGGTAGTGGAGTCCAAGAGCTGCAATGAGGCCCTGAGCTGGGGAGAGGGGCTGGGGGGGTCTTGATGGTGACCCCCTGACAAGGCATCTCTTTCGTTGCCCTCTTTCCTGCTTTGGTTTCACCC
Source organism: Cephalophus harveyi (assembly GCA_006410635.1). NCBI lineage: Eukaryota > Metazoa > Chordata > Mammalia > Artiodactyla > Bovidae > Cephalophus > Cephalophus harveyi. The sequence goes on from SJYT01076685.1 coordinate 285,129, forward strand.
CCACGGGTCTGAATTTGCATTATTGGGACATTTCTTCTTTTTAAAACTTCTACCTCCTGCCTTCTCTCGGTGCAGGCTGAGGTGGGGGGCGGTGTTGCTCCTACCACACGGTCCCCCATGAGCAGAGGAATTCCTCCTCAGCTTCAGGCTTCTCAGAAAAGCCACCTCCGCGGTCACCAGCTTGTGAAATGACCCCTGGGCTGGCCAGGAAGACCTTGCTGGACTCGCTGCCTACCGAGCGCCCCCTGCAGCTGAGGCTGAAAGGACACCTCCTGGCCAGCCCCATTTTACAGAGGAGACCACGAGGCCAGCGAGCTCAGACCAGGACTTGAATTCAGGGAGCCTCACCTCTTGGGTGCAGTGAGCCTGCCTACCCTCCAGGCACACAAGGGCATCAGACTAGAAAGAAGGAGACCCTGGAAGGGTCAAGGAGGCGCACACTGCACCTCCAGTGACATGGAGCCAAGCAGCCTGGCCTCACTGGGCCTCAGTTTCCCCTCTGGCACATGGACTGGGGACCACTTCGCTTGCGGCTGTGGTGGCCTTTGTGTGTGTCCACTCCATATCGTCAGCCTCCACTTTAACCTCTTGTTGGCATTGCACTGGTTTCAGAGCCATGTCCATGCTCTTGCTGGTGGCTTTGGAGGTTCTGCGTGGCCAGTCCCTGCCCCCACTCCAGACCTGGGTCCCTCTGCCAGATCCTCAAACGCATCAGAATCCCCCAGGACCCCAGGTCTTTGCATTTACTCTTTCTGCATCCATCCATGTCTCCAAACCTCATCTAGTTGTTGTTGACTTACCTGTCAGTCTCGGCCTGATGTCAAACTTCTTTCCTTTTCTTCTTTTTAAATGTTTTGTTCAAGTGCAGCATATAGACATCTACAGCTCGATAACTTTTCATCAAGTGAACACACCTGTGTAACCAGCACCCAGATTAAGAAACAGAACATTCCCAGCCCTAATCCTTCCTGCCAAACCCTGGTGGGCTCAAAATGTTTGAATTGATGGTTAATGATTACATAACAGCCCTGCTGTCTGATGTAGCTGCCAGATAAGCTGGTGGGTCCGTGGGTTGCATTAATAGAGCTATAGACTCCAGAACAAGGGAGGTGATTTCTCTCCTCGTTTTGGGTTGATCAGAGCAGGCAGACGGCTGCCCCTGCCACTTTGAAATGGGGCACACAGACAGAGGGTGCAGTGAAGACCGCCATGGTGTGCGTGCTTGTATGCGCACACTTTAGAGTGGTGCCCTGGGAGAAGGCATCGGAGGCTCTAATGCATTTAACTTAGAGGAGGACAGGCCCAGGCCCTTGACCGGCCCAGGTGGCTCAGTGGCAGAGCAAGGCAGGGCAGGGGCAGAGGGACCCCTCTGAGTGATGAGTGGGTTCCTGGGCTCCTTTAATGGTAGTGAGCATCCCGTTAGGAGACGGATGGAAGCCTGATTCCCCAGGACAGCAAGCTGAGCAGGAGCTCATTACTGCAGGCTGGCCAAGACAGGGGTAGTCTAGCCTCTTATGTCACACCAGGCCTGGCAGAGAGGAGGGGCTGGAGGAGGTCTGCAGGAGATGTGTGGCCATGCTGGGACCTTTCTTGGGAGGGAGACAGAAGCCCAGAACCTACCCAAACTCACGGGGCCCAAACTGGGTTTCCAGGCATGGGCCGGCTTTGGGGCGCTGGTTCTGGGTGGAGCTCAGGTCGGGTTATATCTGGCGTGGCCGCTCCCTCGCCGGCTGCAGCTGCCGGGGGCGGGGGGCCGCTGGGCACGCTCCGCCACCCGCAGTCAGGCCGCCGCAGGTGCTGGGCCGGCCGCTTTACATAGCCACGCTTGGTCTCCCCCGCCTGGCTTGCCGGCCTGCCCCTTGACTCTCACCAGGAAAGGGCCCCGGTGTCCGAGAGCAGGGGCCGACTCTGAGCCCCAGTGAGCTCTTGAGTATTTTTATTTCACTTCTGCGTTTCACTTTTACTGGTCGTGGGCGACATGTACATGTTAGTCAGGCTCCAAGCAGCAGCTGCTGCGTCTGGGCTGGTTCCCTTGTATGTCGATCAGGGGTGGGGATGGGGGCGGGCACGCAGACCCGGGTTTTGAATTCTATCCCCGCCATCGGCGGGCTGTGTAGCCTCTGGAGCGATCCTCAGCCTCTCTGAGCCTCCTGAGAGGGGCGTGGGGTGCAGGAGGGGACCTTGGGCCTGGGTTCTGATGCCACCCTGCTTCTGGCCCGCCGTGCAGCCTCAGGCAAGTCCCTTCTCCACTCTGGACCTCAGTTCTCTTCTCTGTAAGATGGGAATAACTGCGACCACATCCTTGGAATGTTGCTTCTCTGACCCAGTGGTTGTTTGGGGTCTGGTTGGGTGGTTGTCCGGGGGAGGTGAGGTATCCTGGAGACTTTGAACCAACGGTGTATCCTTGAACTTGAGAAGCTTGAGCTTGTATGAAGCTAGTTTAAAATGCAGATTCCTGAGCTCCCCCCTCACTAAAATCACATATATTGACCTCCCGACTCCCAACCTCTTGGGAAACAGAGGTGCTTTCTCCTGGGCTGCAGTCCTCACTTTGTCCCCAATAAAACTAGACTCTCAACTCAAAAACTAAAAGGCAGATTCCCAGGCACTTCCCGGGGTGTGCAGGGAGCAGGGGAGGGTTGGCCTTCAGGTGTCAGCAGATGCCGTGTCAGGCCGAGAAACTTCAGGAAACGCGCCAGGACCTGTGAGAATGGTTGGAGTCCGGTGAGTGTTTCCTGAGGGGCTTCCCTGGCGGCTCAGCCGGTGAAGAATCTGCCCATGACACCGGAGATGCACGTTCGATCCCTGGGTTGGGAAGAGCCCCTAGAGGAGGGCATGGCAACCCACTCCAGTACTCTTGCCTGGAGAATCCCACCGGCAGAGGGGCCTGGAGTCCGTAGGGTAGCAAAGAACTGGATGCGACTAAAGCAACCGGGCACACGCTGTTTGCTGGGACAGGACCGGGGAGGGCTATGGGGAGGGAAACACCAAGGCCCGGAGAGGTGAAGTCGCTCGCCCTGGGTCGCTCAGCCAGCCAGTGGCGGCACTGAGATTGAATGGGGTGGAGGAGTCACACACATGGGCCCCGGCCGCTCCAGCGAGCCTGGCGCTCTGGTGCACCCCGCTCTGAGCATCTGGCCCAGGGGCCACAGGGCTGCTGAGGAACGTGAAGCTTCATGCTTCCCCCGGGAACAACTGGCAGCCCAGTCAGGGTTTATATAGCGGCTCCCAAAATATCAGGCCGCGGATAGGCTGAGGCAGCCGAGGGTGCGGCGGGCCAATGCCGTGGCTTCCTGTCCTGCCAAGATGTTTCCTGCTGATAGCTGGGCCCAGTGGCCTTATCTGTGACCCTGGGGCCACCAGGAGGACACCCCCCCACAACAAGGGGACAGACTGTTCTAGGCCCCAGGGAAGGGGCTGCAGGGACCCAGGAGGGGGTCAGGGCAAGCAGCCGTCTGAGGGTGGTGGGTAGTTAGGTCCACTCTCAAGCTTTGAGATGGAGTGGGGCCCGACTGCCCCGAGTGGAGCTGCGGCTCTGCGGCTACAGCGACTGTGTGACCCTCAGGAGCCGAGTCCCTCTCAGAGTCATCCTCATCCATCAAATGAGGATAGTGGTGGCTCCGTTTTCACTTAACATTCCCCACCCCAGCCCTCCCAGCCTGCCGTCAAGGAGCCCCCTGTCTGGGGGAGATGCCCCTTGCACACACAGCCCTACAGCCTCAGGGCTCAGCTAGAAGGAGGCTGGAGGAATCTAGGTGTCTGTCTAAGGTGACTGCCTGGAGGAATGGTGTCATAGCTAGGGTTTAGCAGATATGTAGGAGTTCATCAGGCAGAAGGCATGGAAGGGATGACCAGGCTGAGGGAACAGTGTGTGAAGGCTTAGAGTCAAGTGACACTCTCCCTGTTTCCCAGAAAGGGAGGCTGAGATTCCAAGAGGGGGTGATTCCATGGCTCTGAAACCTGGCTCTTCCTCCTAGATCTGCCGACCAAGACCTGAGCTCCTGGGAGAGGACTTATTCCCTCTCGGTCGAGACCCTGGGATCTGGGGGATTTTTTTTTTTTTTTTTAATTTCAAAATAGATTTTATTGCAATCAAAATAATAGCATTAGTTCATTCACATAATAAACTATATATATATATGTATGCACATTTTAAATTATAGGCAATAAAAGGAATAATATTTTCTAGGAAATAAAGTTCATTTTGGCAGAGGGTGTAAAAGTTGCCTCTAGTCATAACTCAACATGCTCAGTTTTGTATAAGTGTGACACATTTTCTTGCCTTGCCGTGCCTGCTCAGTCACTGTCTCTACTGCTTTATCAGACTGATACACTGTGATTAAATATTACTCATTTCACTCTGATTCTCAAAACAGTCTTTCACCTCTGGCTCTCACTGGCTCCACCGCGGTCCTCTGAGCCCTGGTGCCTGAGTCTGGGGGTTCTGCAGGGAGAAGCAGGGAGGGACCAGGGTCAGGGATGCACCTCCAGGTTCCAGCTGAGGTCTGAGACAGGGTCGCTGGCTCTGACGCTGTTTTGCCCTCTGGCTTCAGGGACGTGGTCCACACCTCCCCGCCCGTGGAGGCAGGGACCAAGATGCTGCAGAACACCCGGGTCCCAGGACTGTTGCTCCAGGAGGACCCAGCCCCTGCCTGCTGGGCCCATATCTCCCTTACTGGCTCAAGTTTAGAGCTCTTGTGCAGAACACAGGGAGGGTCAATGGGGTGAGAGGTGAGGGAACAGCTGGCTTTCATCTCCTCTTTCATTTTTAAGAGACGTGAGTGAAATATGGAACTTTGTTCATAAATCAGTGCTACCTCTGTGGGGCCTCAGCCATCTGGGTCTGTGTGCTCGATCATGTCTGACTCTTTGCGACTCCAAGGACTGCAGCCCGCCAGGCTCCTCTGTCCACGAAATTCTCCAGGTAGGAATACTGGAGTGTGTTGCCATTTCCTCCTTCAAGGGATCTTCCTGACCCAGGGATCGAACCCAAGCCTCTTGCATCTCCTGCATTAGCATGTGGATTCTTTACCACTGCGCCACCTGGGAAGCCCCACTCAAACAAATACATTTACATGAATATTCACAACAGCATTTTCACAGTAGCTAGAAAGTGGAAACAAACCAAATACCCATTGATGGGTGAAAGGTAAACAAAATGTGGTCCATCATATGAGGAAATATTACTCAGCCATAAAAATGAATGAAGCCTGATACACGATACAGTGTGGATGAACCTCAAATTCTTCACCCAGAGCGAAAGAAGCCAGATACAGAAGGTCACACAGTGCATAATTCCATTTATATGAAGTGTCCAGAAGAGGCAAATTCATCAAGACAGGAAGCAGCCTAGTGGCTCCAGGGGCTGAGGGAGGGGTTACGAGAAGGGACTGCTCATGAGAACAGGGTTCCCTTTGGGGTGATGAAAACGGTCTACAATTAGATACTGCTGGTGGTTGCACAATTTTGTAAATGCACAGAGTGCCCCTGAATTGTTTGTTCACTTTAAGATGGTTCGTTTCATGTCATGTGAATTTCAGCTTACTTACCAAAAAAAAAAAAAAAAGATTTTTTAGCTGTGTGGCAGTGTTCTGGGTGGGTGGGGGGATGTGTTTAAAATTTCAGAAGCCCTGTGCTATGATCTGATTTTCTTGGCTGAGGACGGGATGTGCCCCTGCTCATTAGGCAGTCAATTCTCCATAGGAAGACCTGCTTCTAGAGCTGGGGCGAGGTAGTCCCCCTCTGCTGTAATGAAATGCCTGCATGCTTTAGCTCTGCCTGCCTGCTGGACCTTGCGTTACACACGC
>SJYT01076685.1:291470-335075 GCA_006410635.1 Cephalophus harveyi
ACCCCCCACCCCCCGGCCCCGCCCCACCAGCTCCCAGTCCCCTCACAGAATCCTCCTAAGGGCCATTGTGAGCCCATTTCCCAGATGATGAGTTGAGGCCCAGATTCCCTTGGTCGCCCAGACAGATGGCAAGCAGCCGAGTCCCGGTTGCACTCAGGTCCGGCTGGCGCCAGCACTGTGTGCTTGGTATACCTCCCCAGCCCTCGCTTTCAGATCTAGCATCCCTCCCTCCCCCAAGCGGCGGTGTGGCGGGGGCTGCAATGTGACCACACGCCTCCACACACACCCACTCACGTGGCTGGGCTCCTGCTGCCCTGGGTCTTCTGGGAAGCCGTGCCAGGTGCAACCTGTTTCTCTTGGAAGGGAGCAGAGCCAGAAGTGGGATGGGAAATGCGCTCAGCATCTGATCGCAGGCGCGGCGGGGGATGGGCTCTGCGGGAACTGCTCAGGGGAGCAGCTGGGAACATTCCGAGCTTCGCGCGGAGGAGGGCCAGGGCAGCCCCTGCGGGGTGATCACCAGGCACATCACTCCTGCTCTCCAACCTCAGTTTTCTGCCATGAAATGGGCTTTATGAGAGCTGCTGCCTCTCAGAGCAAATCTGAGGGATTACTGTTGTTGTTTAGGACTCTTTGCAACCCCATGGACTATAGCCCGCCAGGCTCCTCTGTCCATAGCATTTCCCAGGCAAGAATTTTGGATCCCCTTCTCCAGGGGATCTTCTTGATCCTGAGATCAAGCCCGTGTCTCCTGCATTGGCAGGTGGATTCTTTACCACTGAGCCACCTGGGAAGCCCAGTGTGAGGGATGAATGAGACAGTTAGGGGTTCAGGCAAGGGGGAGCCCTGCATGGCAGGTGGAAGTTGGGACAGGAAGGACTGTTTGGATCCTAGATGGGACAAGGGAGAAACATTCTGGGCTTCAGACGGTAAAGAATCTGCCTGAGATGCAGGAGACCTGGGTTCAATCCCTGGGTCAGGAAGACCCCCCTAGAGAAGGGAATGGCAACCCACTCCAGTATTCTTGCCTAGAGAATCCCACGGACAGAGGAACCTGGTGGGCTACAGTCCACGGGGTCGCAAAGAGCCGCACACCACTGAGCAATTAACACCTTCCCCGGGGGTCTAGTGGTTAAAACTGCACTTCCACCGCAGGGGCCAGGGGTTCGATCTCTGGTCAGAGGAAGTTCCGCACGCCTCATGGTGCAGCCAAAAAGAAAAAAAAAAAGCAAACAGTATGTTTTGGCAGTTCCTCAAAAAATTGAAAACAGAATTGCAACAGATGAATTGATAAACCCAATGTGGCATATATGTTTGATGAGCTATTATTCAGCCTTTAAAAGGAAGGAAATTCTGACACCTGCTGCAGGTGGAATGAACCAGGAGGATGTTATACTGAGTGGAAGAAGCCGGTCTTGGAAGGACAGATACTGTGTGATCCCACTTATGTGAGAGCCCGAAGGTAGTCACGTTCGTAGAGACAGGAAGTCGAATGGGAGTTGCCAGGGAAGGAGGGAAATGAGGGGGGTTAGCATTTAATGGGGACGGAGTTTCAGTTTTGCAAGATGAAAAATTCTGGAGATGGACAGTGGCGATGGTTGCACAACAGTGTGAATGTACTTAATGTCATGACCTGTGCTCTTTAAAACGGCTAAGACGGCAGGACGGCCCTGGGGGTCCAGTGACTGTGCTCCCCGTGCAGAGGCCCGGGCTCGGGCCCTGGTCAGGGAACTCGATCTCATGCGCCGCAACCAAGAGCCCCCACGCTCCTAAACCAAACGATTCCGCATGCCACCATGAAAATCGGAGATGCCACATGCCGCAACGAAAACCCAGCAAGCTGAACAAATAAATGAGTGCATGGTGCGTGCGTGTGTGTGCGCGCTAGTCGCTCAGTCGTGTCCGACTCTGCGGCCTCACGGAACGTAACTCCTCTGTGCATGGAATTTTCTAGTCAAGAATACCAGAGTGGGTTGCCATGCCCTCCTTCAGGGGAATCTTCCCAACCCAGGAATCGAACCTTCATCTCTTGCATCTCCTGTGTTGGCAGGTGGATTCTTTACCACTAGTGCCACCTGGGAAATTTTTACAAACTGGCTAAGCTGGTGAATTTTATGTGTCTTATCATGATTTTAAGAAAGAAGGAAAGAGCCCAATGATCCCTCCTGTTGGAGCTGCTCTGGGCTCAGACCGCACTAGAGGAAGTTACCAGGTTTATCTCTCTGATTAGAAGACCCCCCAAACCATCTGCCTGCCAAGCTCCAGCTCATCCTACAAAACCTAGCTCGAACGCCCCCTCTTCCAGGCACCCCTCTCGGATCTCCCAAGCAGATCCTGCTTTGCCATTGGGCCTCCCAGCCCTTTCCTTCTTCTGGCTCATCCCTGACCTCTCTGAGATGGGGTGTGTGTGTCTGGCTAGTTAAGGGATGAGGCGGAACTGATGAGGAGTTGGGGAGGGGGGAATTCTGCTTTGAGGATAGGAGAGTATGGGGCAACAGCACGGGAGAGAGGCTTGGGAACCAAGACCGTTTGTTCAGTAGGCATTGGCCACCCCTCCCACACCTGCCCTGTGCCCTGAGGAGCTCCTGCTGTGGGGGACAGAGCAGGACACACAGCGTGTGGTCAGGATTGGGCTGGAGCTGAGCGGCAGGGGGGGCCCTTTGCCTCAGTGACTCCAGCACCTGGCCTGGCCCTGCCAGGGGGAGCTGGAGGCCCTGCCCGGGAGACAGAGGGGCAGAAAGGATTGTCTCTTAAAGGCTGGGTTGGAGAGGGTGAATGAGTGCCTGTGTCCTGTAGGTGTAAGCTGTGTGTGTGTGTCCTTCTGTGTATCTGTGCAGCAGGTGTGTCTCTCTGTGTCTGTCGTGTGTATATCTGTGCTTTGCATGTGTCTCTGGGTGTGTACGCATGTGTGTGATGCACCCGTGTGTGTGTGTGTGTGCACATGCACACGTGCGTATGTGGCAGTTTTGAGGAAGTGACTCCCCCGCTCAGAGGTGTTTGCTGCCGAGACTGTGGGAAGTCTCTCCACGCCGTCATCACCCCCACACCCTCCCCATTCCACAGTCCCGTGTCCCCAGGCCCTCTTGGCCCTCGGGCCACACTCCAAATCCGCCCTCTTCTCTGCATCACCCAGCACCTCTGGCCTCCCCACCTCCTCCTCCTGCCTGGGTCCACCGCTCTCCCATCAGCCACCAGGGGAAAACCTCAACCTCTCTAGGGCTCCCCATCCCCTTCTCCGGGGGCTCCTGGTCTTTGTTCTCCCTGCCACACCCAGCCTCAGCCTCTGCCCTGAGTTCCCCGGGGATGTCTCCCCACCCCTGCCAGGCTGAGGCGTCCCTGCCCGCACACAGCCCCCCACATGCTGTGAGCATGGAGATAACTGTTGTCCCCGCCCCCACCTCATCTCTCCAGAGTAGAGGTTTTTTGGTTTGGTACAGTTGCCTCTCTGCATTGAGAATGAGGTCTGATACACAGCAGGTGCTCAATAAATGCCCAAATGAATGAATGAATGAATGAGTGTGGGAGGAGGGGCTGGAGAGGTCAGAGGAGCCAGATCCAGCAGGTATGCACCTGAGGGCCTAGGCAAGGGACCGATGCTGAGAAGCTATCTGAACACCTAAGGGGGGCCACACGTGGTCTTAGAAGCATCACTTTGGTGTGGGTTGGACAAGAGGCAAGTGCCAGGTATGGGGGGTTGTGTCAGGAGCTGGGCTCGTCCGGTGGAGATGGTGGAGATGCAGGGGCTTAGGCTAGGTGGGGATGGGAGGCGAGGGGAGGAGCGGGAGAGCTGAGATTAGGGAGGTGAAAAGGGCAAGAGAGTCAGTGATACACGCTCTGTAAGTTCCCGCTTGTGCCTTGAGTTGGCTGGGCAGTTGCTCACTCAGGCCAAGGAGGCAAAGCAGAATGCTGAGTCCTTCTGGGGATCCCTTGACTCTGTGACCATTTCCTGCGAGGAGGGAGGACCTGGAGACTTTGTTTCCAGATCAAGCTGAGATAGAGGATCCCCTGAGGGAATGGAGAAGAAACAGGGGTAGACAAAACCCGGAAGGAGATGGTGGCCTGGAAGCCAAGGACAGAGGCCCCCCAACCTTCAAAAATGTGGGTATGGTCTGCACTCCTGTACTTTCCAGAGCGGAGCTTGGCATAAAATCCAGTGGGCAGGGACTTCCCTGGTGATCCAATGGCTGAGACTCTGGGCTCTCAATGCAGGGAGCCGGGGTTTGATCCCTGGTCAGGGAACTCGATCCCACATGCCACAACTAAAGATCGTGCATGCCACAGTGAAGATCAAAGATCCCATGTGTCTCAGCTAAGACCCAGAGCAGCCAAATAAATAAATATATATATATATAAAATCTGGTGGGCACAGAGCCCCAGTGCAGTGGAGTTGGAACATGCATGAACCACAGCCCCACCTGCAGGCATGAAATAGAAAAGACTGGTCCCTAAGTGCTGGTGAAGACGTGGAGCAGATGGAACCCTCACTCACTGCTGTGGAAGGTAAAATGGCCCAGCCACTTTGCAAGATGGTGTGGCAGTGTCCACGGAGCATAGGTCTCCCCTTCCTCTATAACCGAGACGTCACACCCTTAGGTATTTACCCACAAGAAATGAAGACATGCAGCAGTCGCAAGACCTGGGCACACGTGCTCGGAGCAGCTCTAAACACAAACCAAACCCCCAGTGACAGGAGTGAGCCAACGGACCGCTGAGCTGTTGATATCCCACAGTTGTGCTGTGGGATAGTATACAACAAAGAAAAAGGATAGGGGGATGTGGGTGAGTCTTGAATTCATGATGATGAGCAAAAGGGGACAGATCCCAAACAGGACACATGGTGTGAGTCTGTGCATCTGAAGTTCAAGAATAGGCAAAATGAACCAATGGTGTTGGCCAACAGGATAGTTCCTTCTGGGAGATACTGCCCAGGGGATGGAGGGCTGTTATGTGTCGATTTGAACATCCACAGAGTAAAAAATGCATCAGGCTGCATACCTCAGATCTGAGTATTTGGCATGAATTTCTGTGTATCTCTCAATCCAAAGGTAAATATATACAGTCATTAAAAACTCAGATGGTAAAGAATCTGCCTGCAATGCAGGAGACCCGGTTTCGATCCCTGGGTCAGGGAGATCCCCTGGAGGAGGAAAAGGCAACCCACTCCAGTATTCTTGCCTGGAGAATTCCATGGACACAGGAGCCTGGCAAGCTGTAGTCCGTAGGGTCACAAAGAGTCGGACATGACTAAGCATACACAGGCAAAAACAATTTGGACAGCACCTGACATACACGAGATTTGCTGGGGTAAGGAGGCTGGGCAGTGATTACTGAAAAGAACCTGCTGGAAATTTCCAAGCATGGTATTCCCAGTTTGGCCAAGAGCCATGACCTTTCAGTCTTATAAAAAAGCCAATTAAATGCCTCAAAAAAACATGGAATTACCTTATGATCCAGAAGTTCCAGTCCTAGGTACATAGCCAAAAGAACTGAAGGCAAGGATGCAAATAGATATTTTCACACCCGTGTTATTAAGAGCACAATGCCCCTTAGCCAAAAGGTGGAAACAACTCCAGTATCCGTCGACAGATGAGTAAGTCCACCCAATGGAATATTATTCTGCCATAGAAAGGGCAGCAGTGACACACACTTCCGTGTGGACGTGTCTTGAAAGCAGCATGCCGAGTAAAAGCAGCCAGACACAAAAGATCACACAGCGCGTGATTCCACCTGCGTGAAATGAAGACAACAGGCAAAGCCACAGAGACGGGAAGCAGGTCGGTGGCTGCCAGGGCCTGGGGGCGGAGGGTGGGAGTGACTGCTAACGGGGACAGGTTTCCACTTGGGGTGGAGAAGGTTCTGGGATCCGACAGAGGCTGTGGCTGCACGGAGTTGTTGGCCTCTGATTCTTTGTTTCCTCTAGGTCCTCGTTAGCTGTGTTAGTGTCCTTCCTTATCGCTTACGATATTCTTTATTTTAAGGTCTATTTTGTCTAGTACGAGAATTGCTATCCAGGCTGAGTTCCATTTGCAAGGAATATCTTTTTCCATCCTCTCACTTTCAGTCTGTATGGATCTCTGGTCTGAAGCGGGTCTTCTGTTGACAGCATATATATAGGTCTTGTTTTTCAGCAGTCTGTGTCTTTTGGTTGAAGTGTTTAACCCATTTACATTTAAAGTAATTATTGATATATGTGTTCCTATTGGCATTTTCTTCATTGCTTTGGATTTATTTCTGTAGGTTTTTTTTCCCCTCTGTTTTCTGCCTGCAGGAGTCCCTTCAGCATTTGTTGTAAAGCTGGCTTGGTGGTGGTGAATTCTCTTAACTTTTGCTTGTCTGTAAAGATTTTCATTTCTCCATCAACTTTGAATGAAGTCCTTGCCAGGCAGAGTAATCTTGGTTGCAGATTTTTCCCTTTCAGCACTTTGACTATATCCTGCCATTCCCTTCTGGCCTGCAGAGATTCTGCTGAAAGATCAGCTGTTAATCATACAGGGTTTTCCTTTTATGTTACTTGTTTCTGCATAGTATTGTGGATGCACTATGCCATGGGATTACCCACTTCAAAAGGGCTATGTGAATGGTGATAGGTTATGTGAATTTCACCTCAGCTGAAAAAACAGCACTGCCTGCCAGTGCAGGAGACTCAGGTTCAGTCCCTGGGTAGGGAAGATCCCCTGCATGAGGAAACGGCAACCCACTCCAGTATTCTTGCTTGGAAAATGCCATGGACAGAGGAGCTTGGTGGGCTACAGTCCATGGGGTCGCAAAGAGTCAGACACGACTGAGCGCACAGCACACAAACACACACACACAGTGAATTGGTGACACCGAGGCCTTACAGCTTCTCAAAGGGTCTTGGCCCTTTCTACTTGGTGGACAACAACTTAGAACTCGCCTTCTTCTAACAGAATGGCATGTAGAAGCTCCATGTGGTCATGGACACAGGCCCAGAGAGGGTCGGGAGTCTGCTTGAGGTCACACAGCAAGCCTTGGCTTTGGACTGGGGCTCCCAGGTGAGCTTGAATGAGGCACAGACCCAGTTCCCCATCTGTTGAATGGCTGGAAGGAAGCAGATGAGGGGTACCCTGCCTACTCTCCCCCAGGAACCTCCCATCTTCCCAGGGGGCAGCAATGGGTATAGGGGACACGTGCAGTCCTGGTGCCCTGGGGATTGCTCCAGCCTGTCTTTGGGCCTCAGTTTCCCCATGTGTACAGCAGGGCTGCGAGGTTCAGGCAGGTACTGGGCCACCTACATGAGCTGAGTTCCCCTGAGTTTGGGAGAGTCAGCCTTGAGCCCTTGGTGGCCCTGACTTGATCCTTCTAGCCAGGACAGGCTGCTCAGTGGGTATCACAGGCACCACCTGAGATCAGAGTCCCCAGCGACTCTGCCCACCCTCCATCCATCAGGGGCTGAGAGGGCATAACCAGGCAATCAGGGAGCAGTCAGAACCTGAGACCTTTCTGCTGCTGCTGCTGCTAAGTCGCTTCAGTCGTATTCGACTCTGTGCAACCCCATAGATGGCAGCCCACCAGGCTCCGCCGTCCCTGGGATTCTCCAGGCAAGAATACTGGAGTGGGTTTCCATTTCCTTCTCCAGTGCATGAAAGTAAAAAGCGAGAGTGAAGTCACTCAGTCCTTAGCGACCCCATGGACTGCACCCTACCAGGCTCCTCCGTCCATGGGATTTGCCAGGCAAGAGTACTGGAGTGGGTTGCCATTGCCTTCTCCGCCTAGGACGTACCCAAGCCTCAGTTTCTACATCTGTCCTGCTCAGGCTGAATGAGAATCCCCCATACAGGATAACAGGTGTTTGGGGGCAGCTCTGTGCTTAGAGAGGGCCTGATCCTTCCCAACCCCAGGTCTGTATCTGCCCACCTTTCTCTGTGGCCTTCAGTTCAGTTCAGTTCAGATGCTCAGTCATGTCTGACTCTTTGCGACCCCATGAATCGCAGCACGCCAGGCCTCCCTGTCCATCACCATCTCCCGGAGGTTCACTCAGACTCACGTCCATCGAGTCAGTGATGCCATCCAGGCATCTCATCCTCTGTTGTCCCCTTCTCCTCCTGCCCCCAATCCCTCCCAGCATCCGAGTCTTTTCCAATGAGTCAACTCTTCGCATGAGGTGGCCAAAGTACTGGAGTTTCAGCTTCTTGGACCTACCCTATTTGAAGGTACCCAAGCATTTACTTATGACCTGTGGGTGCCTCCTGGTGGTCACGACTGGCAGAGCTCTGTGGGAGTGTCCACAGGCTTGACACTCAGCTCAGCACTGCCCTGGGCCCTGGGGACACAGCAAGGATAAACCAGACAGGGAATCCTTCCCTTCAGGGGGCTTCTAGGCAGATTGGGGACACAGGAAATGTGGAACAAAGAACTATTGTTTGTAGGAACAAGCTGGCGTGGCTGGGGGAAGTTGAGACTTGAGTTAAGCTGTGTCAGGAAAGAGGCGGCCGAGAGACGGGTACACAAGGCAGGGGGAACAGCGAGTGCACGGGCTCCGACGTGGAGACAAACCTGGGGCAGAGATGCGGGGATGGACAGAACACGAGAGAGGAGGGCACAAGTGGAAATCTAGACGGGACGGGGCCAGACGCGCGGGCCATGAGGGACGGGCTTGCTCTGAGGGCACTGGGGAGCCGTGGCAGGATTTTGAGCAAGGGTGGGTCACGATCTCAGTTACAGTCTTTATTGAGAGTGACCTTAGGGGACTTCCCTGGTGGTGCAGTGGAAAAGAATCTGCCTGCCAGTGCAGAGGATGTGGGTTCAAGCCCTGGTCTGGGAAGAGTCCACATGTCAAGGAGGAATGTAGCCCCTGAGCCACAACCACCGAGCCTGCTCTCTGCCTTTCTTGCAATTAGAGAAAAGCTGTGAGCAGCGACGAAGACCCAGCACAACCAAAAGTAAATTTTTTTTTTTTAAAGAGTGATCCTAGGCTTGTCACAAAAAGACTGTGATAGTTTAACATGTATGCCTCACTGACCAGAAGAAATAAAACTTGACAATTGCAGTCGGGGTTCATGGTCCCCAGCTCAGCCCTGGACACTCCTCTCCCTGCCCCAGACGGCACTGTTTTCTAGAATTTGGAGTTAGTCTTTCTCTCATGTGAGTGTGTTAGTCGTTCGGTCGTGTCTGACTCTTTGCGACCCCATGGATTGTAGTCTGCCATGCTCCTCTGTCCATGGGATTTCCCAGGCAAGAATACTGAAGTAGGTTGCCATTCCCATTCCATTCCCTTCTCCAGGGGCTCTTCCCGACCCAGGGATCCAACCCAGGTCTCCCGAATTGCAGGCAGATTCTTTACCATCTGAGCCAAGGAAGCCTCAGTCTTTCCCTTATATGATTTTGCATTTTATTATATACTATTACTCCTTGGAAGATAAGTTATGACCAACCCAGATAGCATATTCAAAAGCAGAGACATTACCTTGCCGACTAAGGTCCGTCTAGTCAAGGCTATGGTTTTTCCAGTGGTCATGTATGGATGTGAGAGTTGGACTGTGAAGAAGGCTGAGCGCTGAAGAATTGATGCTTTTGAACTGTGGTGTTGGAGAAGACTCTTGAGAGTCCCTTGGACTGCAAGGAGATCCAACCAGTCCATTCTGAAGGAGATCAACCCTGGGATTTCTTTGGAAGGAATGATGCTAAACTGAAACTCCAGTACTTTGGCCACCTCATGCGAAGAGCTGACTCATTGGAAAAGACTCTGATGCTGGGAGGGATTGGGGGCAGGAGGAGAAAGGGAACGACCGAGGATGAGATGGCTGGATGGCATCACTGACTCGATGGATGTGAGTCTGAGTGAACTCCGAGAGATGGTGATGAACAGGGAGGCCTGGCGTGCTGCGATTCATGGGGTCGCAAAGAGTCGGACACGACTGAGCGACTGAACTGAACTGAACTGAACTGAACCGTGGTTAAGAGAATGGACTTTAGTGCAAGACTGCCTAGGTTCCTATCTCAGCTTTATCACTGAGTTGTGTGGTACTATCTGTCTACACAGACAAGTTACTTAACCTCCCTTGGACTCAATTTTTTATCTGTAAAATGAGGATAATATAAATCCATACCTTTTATTATTTCATGTATTAATTTAGATAATACATGCAATGCACCAAGAAAACACCTAGGTAAAAATAACTACCCAATGTTGACTAGTGTTAACTTGTGGAAATTAAATGTGATGACTAGAATAAATTCAATAGAGGTGAGGTGAGGTGAAGTCGCTCAGTCGTGTCCGACTCTTTGCGACCCCGTGGACTGTAACCTACTAGGCTTCTCCATCCATGGGATTCTCCAGGCAAGAATACTGGAGTGGATTGCCATTTCCTTCTCCAGGGGATCTTCCTGACCCAGGGATTGAACCCAGGTCTCCCGCATTGGAGGCAGACGCTTTAACCTCTGAGCCACCAGGGAAGCAGCTGAAATAAAAATCTGAAATCTTTCAAAGCAATAGAATAAACAGGAAAAAAAGAATATATCAAAAGAGGGGAAAAGGTTATACAGAGAATTTATTTAGAAAGATTAATAAGATTTTAAAAAGAAAGAAAAAGGGGAGACAAAAAAAAAAAGCAAAGAAGAAAACTAGAAATTTTTTAGCATTAAAGAAAAAGAGAAAAGATTCAAAGATCAAGTTAACTACCAATACGGAAAAGAACAAGTTTGAATTAGACTTTTCATTTGCACATAGGATGCTGGAAGATAAGGGAGAAATAAAGCCAACAGCCTGAGGGAAATTTTTCAACCTAGAATTTTATAGCTAGTCAAGTAAATGTTTACATAAATGAAAACATCTTCCTAATATTTTGTGATTTAGGAGATAAAGAAACTAAATGGTTAGTTACAATCCTGTATTTTTAAGGACCTTTATCAACACATTAACTGACATTCTACATCAAAGTTTCCAACCTTGCTTTCTCACCTGGGCCCAGGGGGATGCTTCTGAATTTGCTCACAGCTTCGGTGGGATGTAAAGTTATATATAATTTGCATCTATGTCTTTAGGTCTTTGAATATCACAATAAGCTCAAGAGACAAAGCTTCTCTCAGAAGTTTTTCCTCCAGTTTTTCCTATCAAACTAAGAGGCAGATAAAAGAACTTTGTACAGCCCTTACCCTATTCAAGTTTCACACAGATTTTTTAAATCACATAAACAAGAACTGTTCTGTTACTTAAAATATAAGAACTTACTGTATATTCTATATAGCAATAGAAATAACCACTATACGCTCCCTGATCAAAATACAGATTTATAAACACTCAAGACACTCTGATTCTTCTGATCTAAATGTTTCTCTCTGGGAGCTATGCTTTTTAGATTGAGGATAATTATTTTGCCAAGTGGCATTTATAAAAAAAGACTGTGTTCCTTCAGAAGGGACTCTCTTCCCTGTTTGTGAATTTTTTTTAATTCCTATTACACAAACAATTATTTTGAGACCCCACTCTAAAAAATTATAATCCTGCAAGTTTGGGGTGAGCCCACATTGTTTCATTTTGTTTTTTATTGTGGTAAAGTATACGCAACATAAAAGTTACCATTTTAAACATTTGTAGGTGGACAGTTCAGTGGTTAATTAATTATACTCACATTGTTGGGCAACCATCACCACTATCCATCTCAAACTTCTTCATCCTCCCAAATTGAAACTCTATCCTCATTAAACAATAATTCCTCATTTCCCCCTCCTCTCTTCAGCCACAGACAACCACTGTTCTATTTTTTGCCTCTATGATCTTGACTAATCTAGGTACCTCACACAAGTGGAATCACAAAATAGTCCATTTGTGCTGGTGCTTTTTATAATTAAGTTTTAGTAATATCTGAAAGGCTGCAAATGTTAAAAAAAAATATTTTTTATTCACAGCACTATATACATCCTAAGAAATTAGAAAGTATCCTATATTACTCTTTATTAATTTTTATCAAATTTATTCCAAGGATTTTAAAAATCTAAGTATAGATATTTGCTGTTAAAAAATTAAGTGAAACTTGATTTGAAATTGTTTAATTTTATTTTTAAAGTCAGAGTTGACCAAATGTTTACTTAAAATAATATTTGCCAAAGAAGGGTTCAAATAATCTCAGCTCCAAAGAGAAGTGACTGAGGACTACAAATCGGTGTCTTGCTTTTATTGAATGCTTTCAAAAACTGAAGGAACCCCAAAGTATTAATATGACGAACACTATCATTATTACTATTACTGAAAAGTTTTGCAAGTATTGTGATGTAAATGGTTCATTTATCCCAGAAGTATCAACACCTGATGACTCACTCTATTTGAAACATACCTGTCAAGCAATCACACCTCTAGAAATCAAGCTAAGAACCAGGAAATATGTATAAAAGGGCCTCCAAAATCTCAAAACAAATGTCTCAATTTGTATTAATGCACTAAAACGCATTAAAGACTCCCTTAGGTATTTGCCCTTATTTTACACAAAATTTTAGAAATTCAGGGTCTTGTCTTGATTTAAAGCCCAAAGCAATTTAAAACCTGGGAGAAGATAGACATTGGGCAGATAGCAAGGGGGGCTACAAAGTAATCAGGAAAATTAGACCAAGAACAAACACATAAATCCTCCTGAGCAGGTAAAAGCAAATTGTCTCTCACACCCCATTAAATTCTTGAGGGTATGGCACCCTCAACACAAAATAATTTATATTCAAAAAACGAGACATAATATTATACAAATTCAGGATCCTTTGCATGAAAAAACAAAGACATGTTTTATCTGTTACAAAAAGATTACCCGATCCAAAAATATTTGTTTTGCTTAATTCACGCTTGAAAGAAATCCTTAACTCTAAAAATAATAATCCAGAATTTCTCAACTTGAAGGGTTCTGAATAGTTCAGGATCAAGACAAGGAACAGAATCAAGTTTCTATCAGCAACTGATCATAACAATTTACTTTTGCATTCTGGATAAATATATATACATACATACTATATATACATATCTACTATATCTACACATATATGTACTCACTAGGGCTTCCCTGGTGGCTCAGAGGTTAAAGCGTCTGCCTCTGATGCAGGAGACCCGGGTTCGATCCCTGGGTCGGGAAGATCCCCTGGAGAAGGAAATGGTAACCCACTCCAGTATTCTTGCCTAGAGAATCCCGTGGACCAAGGAGCCTGGTAGGCTACAGTCCACGGGGTCGCAAAGAGTCGGACACGACTGAGCGACTTCACTTCACTTCATATATATACATACATATCCACTATATATACACACACAGATAGTTACTACATATATATATAGTCATCAAAAAGGATCGTTTTAAATCTTCTGTACACATAGTGCTATTTCTTGCTCCACACGCACTGTCTTACCAGAGTCATCAACCCATACAAACTGGGAGCCCTAATGCATTACCTGTAACTAGCCCTTTTACCATGATTCTAAAGACAACCTCGGGTTTCCCAAGTGGTTCAGAAGGTAAAGAATCCACCTGCCAAAACAGGAGACACAGATTCAATACCTGGGTTGGGAAGATCCCCTGGAGAAGGAACAGACAACCCACTCCAGTATTCTTGCCTGAAAAATCCCATGGACAAAGGAGCCTGGCAAGCTACAGTCCACGGGGATGCAAACAAATGGGACAGGGCTTAGCGACTGAACAGCAACAAAGACAACCTCTCTTTGTTAAAGATAGATAGTAATTCTTTCTCATGAAAAAAAGATAACATTTACAAATAAAAAGCCAGCAGCTTGGAGCATATCCTTCTTAAACTATTTTCACTAAGTCATACTTTCCCCACAAAACTGGGATCACGCTTTACATGCTGTCTTCCAATCTGTCTTTTAATACAAGTTAGAGCCTACTTCTCTGTGGGCTCTAACTCTAGCTGTCTGACATCAGGCAAGTTACTTGGTCTCTCTGAATCCCATTCCAGGTATGAAAGATTCTACCTTGTAGATTTATGTGACAATGAAACAAAATAACCCAAGCAAAATACCTAGCACAGTAAGAACCTAATAAAGGGCGTTTTTTTAAGGCTGCATAATAACCAACTCTATGACAAAACTTATCTAACCAATTCTCTACTGCTGAATATTTTTGGCCACATTTTACCTATTAAAAACAACACTGAAGTGAAATTCCAAGGAGGCCTGGAGTGCTGCGATTCATGGGGTCGCAAAGAGTCAGGCACGACTGAGTGACTGAACTGAACTGAACTGAACTCCTGAATACATCCTGAGTTCTCTTAGAATTTTCAGAGGTGGCATCCTGGATCCGTGATATGTATAGAGTCCCTTACATTCACTGCTATGCCTGTTTCCCCACATTTCTCACCTCATTTTTTCTTTCTTTCTTAAATTAACAGTGTTTTGTAAAGTTTTAAAAGCTCACAGTAATCTATTTAGTATTGAAAGTAATACATTTAGTATCCAAATTTAATCACTATTTACAATTCCCTTGGGAGAATGAACAAGTTTTCAGTACCATATTCTAATATACCTCAACCACTGTTTGACTCTACGAAGCTTTAAATAAACTTCAATTTAAAGTTTCAGAATAAATTCAATGCAATAGATGCTTGATTTAGTAGTTATTGGTCATTAGTTTTTTAAAAGTTGTGTAAGATAAATGTTCTGTTTAAAATGTTTTAGAAATGCCTGCCAAGTAGTCAAAACCCAGCTTTTCGGGTAGACACTAAATCTATTGAGACTCAGAAAGGCTGGGAAGCAATTTAGCAGAAGCCCTCCTCATTGCCGAAAGAACCACGTGCTGCCAGCACCAAAACACACATTCACAGCTGCTTAGGAGACTGTTTCTGCTTCTTTAAGTTAACACTACTAACGCGCCTCCTTTTTCCTGGAAATTGTCACTTCCTGAGGCAACAGCACTCGTGAAAAAGAAACATCAACGAGACTCCTGAAGAAGCAGAGCCGAGCTGCGGACGCGCGCAAGCCCTGCGGGCCCCACAGCGGCCCGCCCCTCCGCCCGTCCCGGATCAACCCAGTTATGCGAAGTGACGAACTCGTGACAGCCTCGGGCACTGGACGCCGGCCACGCCGCCACCTCTCTCGGGTCCAACGCTTCTGCAAGCAGCCCGGCCAGGAATGGCTCAACCCTTGGCCCTCACGCCTGGACCAGGGTTTGGAATTAAGACTCCGTCACGGGCCAGGGGCCCCTCCGTTAATCAGTCTCGGGTCGGGGGATGAGAGGAGGGGACAAAGGTGAGATATTACAAGGGATCCTGGTTTTCCCATTCCGCCCTCACTCCTGAGTTGGGGGTCTCGGACGCCTGGGGGAAACCTTCTGTATGGGTCAAAAATCATGCAAGATCAGAGCTCCTCTCACTTATTCTCAGACCAGGTTGGGCATCAGGGGTAAATTAAGAGGTCAGGTGTCACAAAACCTACCAGCCCCAACCTACTCTCCAGAACGGAGTTCTGGGATGGGGGACCCGGGTCAGGACTCACGGAGGACCTGGACCGCCCTGAGCTCATTCCCGGGGCAAGATCTGGGGGAAGCCTCTGGTGAGGTCAAGGGTCAGGGCAGAACCTCCGCTCCCCTTTGCCCACGAGCGGGTGTCAAGGGTTGTCGGGAACCAGGGGAGCGCGGAGGCCATAGTACCTGAGTAGAGGCCAGCGCCTGCTGGAGCTGCTGCTGCTCCTCGCTGATCTTTTGCTTCAGTTTCTTGAACATCGCGCAACGCGGGGTCCTGAGGTGGATGAGACCTGTGGGGCGAGTGCTCAGAGAGACCCGGCCGCGGCGGCGGCGGAGGCTTCTCTACACCACAGACCGCGGGGGCCGGGCCTCGCCGCCTCCTCCTTGGGCTCGCGGGCCGGTCGAGACACTCGTCCTGCGGGTGTCGGCGTCGCCGCCGCCGCGTCTCTCTCTTCTGGGTGCCACCGGTTGGCCTCGGCCCCCCATCCAGCCCCGGCGGCGGCGGCGGCGGCGACAACGGCAGCAGGTGAGCAGGGTGAACAAGGCGCCTGCGCGGCCTACGTGGAGTTCGGCGAGGGAGCGCTACCGAGCGCCGGAGGGGACAAGCTGGAAGTCCGGCCGGCGCATGCGCGCTGCAGGGTCGCTCCCGGAAGGTGCGGGACCCCGCTCTGCCCACTCATTACGCGTGGACTTGCCCTCGGAGCCCAGGCGTGGGGTGGTCTGAGCCCTACACTGACACACACCCGGGCTGTGGTGCTGCGAAGTCAGGTGGGGAGAGTGCTGCTTCTCTCGAGGACCGCAAAGCTGACTGTCCCGCCGCAAGGAACCTGTTGTGTGGGTGTGAGAAGAGGGGATCCGGGGGACCTGCCGGGGACTGTGA
The DNA here is from genome assembly GCA_006410635.1 of Cephalophus harveyi. Classification (NCBI taxonomy): domain Eukaryota; kingdom Metazoa; phylum Chordata; class Mammalia; order Artiodactyla; family Bovidae; genus Cephalophus; species Cephalophus harveyi. Next base: position 307,752 of record SJYT01076685.1, read on the forward strand.
TTGACAGTGTGCTTTTGTTCAGTATTTGTGATTTGGATTTTCTGTCTTCAGTATCTCGTATTCTTACTGCTTCCTAGAGTGGCCCTTTTCCCTTTGCTGGGCTCTTCCAGGGGTCAAGAAGGGCCTGATAGGAAGCTCCCAGGGTTCAGATGTTTCAAACGGCTGCTATAGTTTGGACATGGCCTGTATATATTATATAGGCTTCCCAGGTGGCGCTACTGGTAAATAACCCCGCTGCCAATGCAGGAGACTAAGAGAAATGCTTCCGTTCCTGGGTCGGGGAGATTCCCTGGTGGGGAACATGGCAACCCACTCCAGTATTCTTATCTTAAGAATCCCGTGGACAGAGGATCCTGGCAGGCTAGTCCATAGGGTCGCAAAGTGACTTAGCGTATGCACGCACACATGCTGTGCTTCGTTCGTTGGGTCAGTCGTGTCCGACCCTCTGCGACCCCATGGACAGAGCCGCCAGGTCTCCCGCATTGCAGACGGATTCTTCACTAGCTGAGCCACCAGGAAAGCCCAAGAATACTGGAGCGGGTAGCCTATCCCTTCCCCAGGGGAACTTCCCAACCCAGGAATCGAACTAGGGTCTCCTACATTGCAGATGGATTCTTTACCAGCTGAGCTACTAGGGAAGCCCTCACATTCATACATACATACATACATATGTAATATATATCGTGAATTTGAGCGAACACCAGGAGATAGTGGAGGGAGAGGAGCCTGGCATACTTCCGTCCATGAGGTTGCTAAGAGTCGGACACGACTTAGCAACTGAACAACAAATATATGTATTAAAATATATAAATTACTGAAGTTGGTGTATTTTCACATATTCCTTCAAAAATCTTTATCATTCTAAGTGCCAGGTCCTTGGTGACCTTTCCCAGTCCTTGACAGAACAAGTAGACAAAAAAGTTGGTAACAATGTGGAAAAGTTGGGTCAGCTAACTTTGCCTTATCTTTTTTTTTGAAAAGATGGGAAACCTGCAAAATACATGTTCTTTTTGGATACACGTGGACCAGTCACCAAGATAGATGATGTGCTAATTCATAATACAGCTTTCAGTTTCAAAGGATTAATATCATACAATGTGTTCTCGGATCACAAAGTAATTAAATTAGAAATCAGTATCAGAGATATCTAGAAAAATCCCCAAATGTTTAGAAGTTATGCTGTGCACATCAAAATAGTTGATGGGCCAAAGAAGAAACCACCAGGGAAATTAGAAAATATTTTAGAAGAATGAAAATGAGAACAAAGCTTACCAAAATTTGTGAGGTTCAGCTAACTCAGTGCTTAAAAGAAAAATAACAGTATTAGGTGCTTTTATTAGAAAGGAAAAAAGATTGGAAATCAATAATCTACACTTCCACCTTAAGAAGTTTGTAAAAGAAAAAATTAAAATCAAAGTAGAAGGAATGAAATAAAAGATACTGAGCAAAACATTAATGAAATATAAAACAATAAAGAAAACAAAACTAAAATTTGGTTCTTAAAAATGATTAATAACATTGGTAAGCCCCTAGTAAGGCTCATGAAGAGAAAGGAAAATACTAGTTATCAACATAAGGAGTTAAAGAGTGCTTATAACCACAGATTCTATAGATATTGTAAGGGAATACCCGACAAATTATCACAATGTAGATGTCCTTCAGTCAATGAATGGATAAACAAACTGTAGAACCTTCTTACCATGGAATACTACTCTGACATCTAAAGGACAGAGCACTGACACTCATAACAACCTGAATGGTTTTCCTTAAGTTTCACTAAGGGAAATAAATGAGACCCAAAAGAAGTCACACACATACGTGATATACGTGACAACCAAGATGGTTGTTTTCTTGCTCTCTGTACAGAGCATCCCTGCTCTACCAGTCCCTGTCACACCTACACCCTACTCACATGACTGACCTCCCCTCTTAATCATTGATTTGATCAGTAAATAACCTGCATACTTGTCCCGGGGCCCAGCTAGGGATTGTTCTCATCTCTAGATCAGAACCTCACCGCTAGGATAGTTTATCAAAGGGGAGATGATGGGCATGCTCCTCTTCTGGTTTCCCTGATAACGATGAACCAACAGAAGTCAATTCCCGCTATGACTGGTAACCTCCCTCTACTTCCCACCGCCCCAATAGCGAAGACTAGCTCCATGTCCTTCCGCTCATTGTGGGGTGTCCATCCAAGAGCTCACTTCAGCCACATAAAATCCCCCTTGCGTTAAACCTATGATGTCTCTGTTTTGCTGACTCCAGACTCTTTCTTTGGTCTTGAGAGTGGGCAGGTACAAGGCTTGCAGGCCTGCGAGATGCAGCCCAACAGATTCCATTTATGACATTCTGAAAAGGCAAAGCTATAGGGAGGGAGAAGGGATCTGTGGTTCTAGGAGTTTAGTAGGGCAGGACTGGGACGGGGTGGAAGTGGTATTAACCACAAAGGGGCAGGACAAGGGAATCTTTGGGATGATGAAACAGTTTGTATCATAACTATAGTGGTAGATGTACAACATTGCGTGCATTTGTCAAAACCCAGAAAGCTATATACCACAAACACTCAACTTCAGTGCATGAAATGCTTTAATAAAAATTAAAAACCTGAGGCTCTGAATTTCACTGAAAGTAACACAGTTTGGATGTGGTAGAGGCAGCATCTGAACCCATAGTTTTCATGGCTCTAAAGCCCACGCCCACACTGCCACCCACTTACCACGGAGACATACACTCCCACTGACACTGATTTTTCCATGTTCTCCAATACTTTGCTCCAAAATGATCGACTGATTGATATCCAAGTGTCCTCAACAACATATATTCTTTCAAAATTAAAAAAAATTTTATTTTGTACATTGAGAGCACTTATCCACAAATGTGAAAGTGCTACAGCTGTGTTGTTCTTTACATACCAGATTTGTCAACATTTGTAAGGGGTGGGGGTATATGTGTATATATGGGATACATATGTAGGGAATATATATGTATAAAGCATATGAAAGTGAAAGTGTTAGTCACTCAGTCGTGTCAGACCCTTTGTGACCCCATAGACTGTAGCCCACAAGGCTCCTCTGTCCATGGGGTTCTCCAGGCAAAGATACTGAAATGGGTAGCCATTCCCTTCTGCAGGGGATCTTCCCAACCCAGGGACTGAACCCAGGTCTCCTGCATTGCCAGCAGATTCTTTACTGTCTGAGCCACCAGGGAAGCCCCTATATAATATATATACATACACATTTTGGCTGTAGCAAGTGAGAGATCTGGAGTGGACTGAAATACTTATATTCTTATACTGTTTTAATGAACTTCACTGGAGCACTTTGAAATATGTTTTTAATGTTTACTTTCAAAAGAATATCTTTTGGCTACATTAATTAAAGTTATATAGGCACTGCCCTGGCAGTCTAGTGGTTAAGACTCCATACTTCCAATGCAGAGGGCATAGGTTCAATCCCTGGTTGGGGAACTAAGATCCCACAAGCCATGTGGCATGGCCCCCAAAAAAATTTTTTTATTAAAGTTATAAAACAGTTGGAAGACCTCCCATGAAAAAAAGGTCTGCACATCAGTATCTAAACTTAGACTATGACTCTTCCAGGAATTTAGCTTTCTCTTCAGCCTGAGGCCTGTCCTTAAAGAATTTTTCTTTTTTTGGTATCTTTGTTTTTAATTTAATGTCCATTGTAGGCAGAAGCAAGGACACTAAAGAGAACTGAAGGGCTGCATATTATTGCTATTGCATAACCAAGAGCCAAAAAGTAACTTTCCCAGGGTCATATGATCTCAGAGACAGAACTGGAAACCTATCTCAGGCCTCTTGCCCTTTATCCTGGCCTCCAGCTATAACCTGTTTCACATTCCCTTCTCTTCTGAGACACACCCTGCTCAATTTTTTAAAGTAGTTCAATTTAATTTTTAACACTTTTGTAATTGTTTACAAATGTCCTAGGACTGTTTACACAGCTGATAACAGTTTAATGAGAAGAGTCCTTGGAAGGGAAAACCCAACACTGGGCTAAGTAAAAAAACCTTATTCCAAGAATGAGGCCTCTTGGTAACAGAGAAGGGCTGAGAGAATGAAGGTGAAGTGTCAAATTCCCTGCTCCTACTGAACAACTATGTGATAATCAGACTCCTAAGTAAACAAATTCAGTCTTACAAACCTTTGAATCCTTACCTCATACTCAAGATACTGTGTGGAAGAAAGGGCTGGACAGTGTAATAAGTAAGCTCATAGTCAAATTACAACTTTGCCACTTATTATTAACAGTTCTGCGATGGGGAGAAAATGACTGAACGTCTTCATGCGTCAGCTTCTTTATCTGTAAAATGAAGGTGCATCATTGTATCCATCATAAATTTCCCATGAAGATTAAATGAGTACTTGGATAACAAGTTAGTATCTTGGAAAAAAGTCAGATTTATTCCTCATATCTGAAAAATGAAATTATTAAAGTAGTAGAAGAAAACATGGGAGGATTTATTTTATAACCCTGGAGTGCTAAAGACCTTCCTAAGTATAACACAAAATCCAGAAACCTTTACAAAAAAGGTTTATTTACATGAAAGGTAATTTTCTTATTCTGCATGTCAAAAATGCTATAAAATTTTTAATGCTATAGAATAATGAAATATTGTGTAATTGCTCTATAGTAATGACATAACTATATGGATGAATATATAGTATAGCATGGATGAACCTTACATAATGTTGAGCCAAAGAAAGCAAAGAAAAGAATATATACCACATTATTTCATGTAGGCAAAACTAACCTATGGTGTTAGAAGTCAAGGGAAATATTGTCTTGGGGTGTAAGAAAGGCATAGCAATAAGGAAGGAGATTTGAGGGGAGATTCTGGGGTACTTGCCAGTTGCATTCTTTGTCATTGGTAATTATACACATGTGTTTGAGATATTTTTGTTTCCTGATTATTGTGGTGGGTATCCATGTTAGAACTCACAAAAGCATACATCAAAATTAAAATTCAATTTCACCCGATGTAAATTTTAAAATAATAACACTTTGCCATGAAACCAAACAGGCATTAAGTTAAAAAAAGAATGAGGCAGCCTATGTATACAGATTATGGGGAGGTTGCAAGACATTTTGTTAAGTCAGAAACCAAAGTACACGGTGGTGTACATAGCAGACTATCAGTGTGATTAACAATTATATTCATTTATATGTGTGTGTTAGGTTAAATTGCATGAAGTTACTGAGTTTTAACTTCAAAAACAACACTGTCATATAGTTCAATGTATGTATGTATGTATATTTGTAAACAATAGGTATTATAGAATGTATCTGTAAAGACACATAAGAAACCAGTGACTGTGATTGCCACCAGTGAAGGAAACAAGGCAGTTGGAAGTATCAGTTGTAGTTGTATCCCTTTTTATCTCTCGAATTTATCACCCAAGCATGGATTAACTGTTCATTCAAAAATTATTTCTAACACGCAAAAAAAAAAAGTAGGCAATGAGCAATACTTTCAAAAATTTAAAGAGTAATTGTTTTCAGTCTCAAATTCTCTTTGAGTCAAATAATTAATCAGTCATGTATGTGTCCATAAATGCTCAGGAAAAATACTGAAGGCTACACATCAAATTATTAGCTTTGGATAGGTTAACTCTGAACAATGTAACTAATTAAAATGGGGAATACAAATTTTGCTTTTCACTCTGTGTATTTCTTTATGCTTTGAATATTTAAGATGTATATATAAGACATAAAACCAAAGGTGTAGCTAAGCCCCAAAAGTAGGCACTGTACCCTTCTAGCATCTGTCTCAGAACAGGACACTACATTAATTGAATTTGCAAAGGAAAACAGGCTCACTAAATAATAGTGAGATGTGGATATTTTACTCTAGAATCTAGAATTTCTAGTTTAGATTTTCTAGGGGGAACAAAAGTCATGGTTTACATTGTTTAGTGCACAGTATTTCGCTCCAAATCATCTTATTAAATATATCTTTTCTCCTCAAACCACCCTACCTGCTGCCCTGTGGTCACATCTTTATCTCCCCATGCAGATCTCAGCTTTGTCTGACTCATTGTCCTCCACCAGCTCCAAGATCTCTGGGCATTTTATCTCTCCTTTCCTGAAACAGAGCCTCCTCTGCCCCACCTCCCCAATCTTCCACCCCCAGGATGGAAGTCTACCCTGGACAAGGAGAGGCAATTGTTACAGGAAGTCGATTTTTCACTTAGTCAAAAAAAGATCCTCTAGTTACTAGGCGCTATCATTAAGAGAAAAAGAGGAAATTCTAAGCACTAAGTACTCTTGCCTGGAAAATCCCATGGACGGAGGAGCCTGGTGGGCTGCAGTACATGGGGTCGCTAAGAGTCGGACACAACTGAGCAACTTCATTTTCACTTTTCATTTTCATGCATTGGAGAAGGAAATGGCAACCCACTCCGGTATTCTTGCCTGGAGAATCCCAGGGACAGGGGAGTCTGGCGGGCTGCCGTCTATGGGGTCACACAGAGTTGGACACGACTGAAGCGACTTAGCAGCAGCAGCAGCAGCAAGACATCTGTCATTGAAAATCTTGAAAGGATGATATTTGCAATTTAAGAAAGTTAGAGGGGATTCCCTGGTGGTCTAGTGTTTGGGACTCTACACTTTCACCATTGAGAGCCTGGATTCAACCCTTAGTCAGGGAACTAAGATCCTGCAAACCGTGCAGTCAAAAAGAAAACAAAAATTAGAGTTAAAAAAATAGACTTTTTACTGGTATCTTCTTAACCATGGAGATTTGTTATCAACACGTAAGCTAAGGTTCTTTAGCTTAACCAGACACTAGGCTCCTATAGGAATAGATGAAATAGATGAAAAGAAAATGAAATCGAATGAGGCATAATTAAAAGAAGTAGACTTGACTTTTCAACCCAGGGACAAAACAAGAGGTGGAACACGTGTGACGGTCTGGGATGCTCGTGGCTGCACTTTTCAGACCTTCAGAGAAGAAAGAGCATGTGTGTCCACCTTCCACCAGGGGTCATTACCTACCAGCTGCTCTCCGTGGCTCCCACGGCAACCAGGAGGTGCTATGCAACCCTCCCCTCACACTGGACAGACACCTGAGGCCTCTAGTCTCGGTCAAAAGCTCCACCCATCCCACCTCCAGGCCAAACTTCGTCTTCATCTTGTGAAAGGTTGAAAAGCAGAGCAGCATTCCTTCCCAGGGAGAGCTCTCACCTCAGATCACTCCTGGCACACCAGTTCCAAAGCTCCCCAAGGGCACACCCAGGGACCAGCACCCAGATTGAGTCTCCACAAGGACTGAGACACTTTGATTGATGGGCGTGCACCTGTGTGGAGTCCCCACCTCCCTGCACTCTTGGCCTCAGTGTCGTCTGCATTTCCAGGCCCAGTAGAATTCTAATCTCCTGCCTTGAGCATAGGACACTTGAAGGGTGATGGGTTTCAACATACAAACACTCATGCGATATTCTGAATAAATACATTTTGTTTCTCTTGAACTTTGAGGCTTCCGTTTCGTTACAGAATCATCTCACAAGAGTCATACTCAATAAACTGCCCTCTCTCAATATCCCTGAAATGTGTGATTCTAGAATCTGATTCTTTCTCCCTTTAAAGTGAAGTGTTAGTTGCTCAGTTGTGTCTGACTCTTTGTGACCCCATGGACTGTGCCCACTATTCTCCTCTGTCCATAGAGTTCTCCAGGCAAGAATACTGGAGTGGGTAACCATTCCCTTCTCCAGGGACAGGCAGATTCTTTACCATCCAAGCCACCAGGGAAGCCCCTTTCTCCCCTTGAAAAAGGCATTATTCAGAGTGCAGTGGCTGCTACTTGAACAGTCTTTGAGAGAAAAAGTCCAGCCTCTCTTGTATCTTTTTCCATTTTGTTTGAAAGAATTGCCTGTCCTCCCAGGGCCGAGGGATAGATGCCAGGCTGAGATGTAGCCTAGCAGTGTGCAATGGCTATGAAAATATTGACTTTTGACAACAGGCCCCAACCAGCAACTGTGACAACTCAGCAGCTGGTTTAACTCAGATTATCTGTTGGGTACAACGCCTCTGATCCCTACCCCAGCAACTGCACAATAACACTGACTTGTTTGTTTTTCTTTTTCAGCCACAACCCATGTGGGATCTTAGGGCTACCTCCCGTGGTTCAGTGGTAAAGAATCCCCCTGTAATGCAGGAGACCTGGAAGGAGCTGTGGATTTGATCCCTGGCTTGGGAAGATCCTCTGGAGAAGATGAAATGGCAACCCATGCCAGTATTCTTGCCTGGATATTTCCATGGACAGAGGAGCCTGATGGGCAACAGTTCATGGAGTCAAAAAGAGTTGGACACAACTTAGCGACTAAACAATGTGGGATCTTAGTTCCTGGACAAGGGATTGAACCCACGCCCCCTGCATTAGAAGGTGGAGTCTTAATCACTGGACCACCAGGAAGTCCCCAGCATCGACTTATTTGCAACTTATGGAACAGATCTTTCTCTCTATTGCTATAACTTTCCCACCATACCTAGGAAGGAAGACATTGAATTACAAAGGAACACACAATCGGAGTGACGATTGTTAAGGGTTCATGACACCAAATGACTTCCCAGGTGGCTCAGAGGTGAAGAATCCACCTGCCAATGTAGGAGATGAGAGTTCAGTCCCTGGGTTGGGAAGATCCCCCAGAGAAGGAAATAGGAATCCTCTCCAGCATTCTTGCCTGGAAAAACCCATGGACAGAGGAGCCTAGGGGTCACTGGGGTGGAAAAGAGTCAGACACGACAGAGTGACCGTGTACACACGCATGCACACACACACGACACCAACAGGCTGCCATTGACTCTTGGTCTGCAGTACATTCTCAGATTCACCTTGGCCAAGTCAAGGATAGTTTAAGCCTGAGGCCAGGGTGCCAGCCTGCATGGTGGACTCCCCTCCTCCAGCCATATCCCTGTACATTCCACACAGGTATAGAGCAAATCCCTTATGATTATACAGTGGAAGTGAGGAATAGATTTAAGGACCTAGATCTGATAGATAGAGTGCCTGAAGAACTATGGAATGAGGTTCGTGACATTGTACGGGAGACAGGGATCAAGACCATCCCCATGGAAAAGAAATGCAAAAAAGCAAAATGGCTGTCTGGGGAGGCCTTACAAATAGCTGTGAAAAGAAGAGAAGCGAAAAGCAAAGGAGAAAAGGAAAGATATAAGCATCTGAATGCAGAGTTCCAAAGAATAGCAAGGAGAGATAAGAAAGCCTTCCTCAGTGATTAATGCAAAGAAATAGAGGAAAACAACAGAATGGGAAAGACTAGAGATCGCTTCAAGAAAATTAAAGATACAAAGGGCACATTTCATGCAAAGATAGGCACAATAAAAGACAGAAATGGTATGGACCTAACAGAAGGTATTAAGAAGAGGTGGCAAAAACACACAGAAGAACTGTACAAAAAAGATCTTCATAACCCAGATAATCACGATGTTGTGATCACTCACCTAGAGCCAAACATCCCGGAATGTGAAGTCAAGTGGGCCTTAGAAAGCATCACTATATCCAGTACTTTGGCCACCTCATGCGAAGAGTTGACTCATTGGAAAAGACTCTGATGCTGGGAGGGATTGGGGGCAGGAGGAGAAGGGGACGACCGAGGATGAGATGGCTGGATGGCATCACTGACTCGATGGATGTGAGTCTGAGTGAACTCCGAGAGATGGTGATGAACAGGGAGGCCTGGCGTGCTGCGATTCATGGGGTCGCAAAGAGTCGGACACGACTGAGCGACTGAACTGAACTGAACTGATAGAGCCTGTAATGCTCAGAAGCTGAAGTTGAACCAGTAATGCTGCAGTAATGCTGAAGAAGCTGAAGTTGAATGGTTCTGTGAAGACCTACAAGACCTTCTAGAACTAACACCCCCTAAAGATGTCCTTTTCATTATAGGGGACTGGAATGCAAAAGTAGGAAGTCAAGAAGTACCTGGAGTAACAGGCAAATTTGGCCTTGGAGTACAAAATGAAGCAGGGCAAAAGCTAATAGAGTTTTCCCAAGAGAACACATTGGTCATAGCAAACATCCTCTTCCAACAACACAAGAGAAGACTCTACACATGAACATCACCAGATGGTCAATACCAAAATCAGATTGATTATATTCTTTGCAGCCAAAGATGGAAAAGCTTTATACAGGCAGCATATACAAGACCAGGAGCTGACTGGCTCAGATCATGAACTTCTTATTGCTAAATTCAGACTTAAATGGAAGAAAGTAGGGAAAACCACTAGACCATTCAGGTATAACCTAAATCAAATCCCTTACAGTTATACAGTGGAAGTGACAAATAGATTCAAGGGATAAATCTGATAGACACAGTGTCTGAAGAACTATGGATGGAGGTTCGTGACATTATACAGGAGGCAGGGATCAAGACCATCCCCAAGGAAAAGAAATGCAAAAAGGCAAAATGGTTGTCTGAGGAGGCCTTACAAATAGCTGAGAAAAGAAGTGAAAGGCAAAGGAGAAAAGGAAAGATATACCCATTTGAATGCAGAGTTCCAAAGAATAGCAAGGAGAGATATGAAAGCCTTCCTCAGTGACCAATGAAAAAAAATAGAGGAAAACAATAGAATGGGAAAGACTAGAGCAACTGAACTGAACTGATAGAGCTTGAGGTTTGGCGGCAGAGGGGAGACACTGGCCCCACCCTACCTGTTGTTTGTTCAGTCACTCAGTCGTGTCTGACTCTTTGCGACCCCATAGACTGCAGCAAGCCAGGCTTCCCTGTCCATCACCAACTCCCAGAGCTTACTCAAACTCATGTCCATCGAGTTGGTGATGCCATCCAACCATCTCATCCTCTGTCATCCCTTTTTCCTCCTGCCTTCCATCTTTCCCAGCATCAGGCTCTTTTCTAATGAGTCGGCTCTTCGGATCAGGTGGCCAAAGTATTGGAACTTCAGCATCAGTCCTTCCAATGAATATTCAGGACTGATTTCCTTTAAGATGGACTAGTTTGACCTCCTTGCAGTCCGAGGAGAACTAGGTAGTCCATCCTACCTAACTATTCACTATTCTTGATATCTGTTGCTTGGAATGGGAAAACAAAAGTTCTCAAACATTCTTCCTCCCTCAACCCTATTTTCTGATACCTCTATGTATTAGTCAAGGTCTATTCAGGAAAACATAGTCTATACTACTGTTGACTAAAAAAAAAAAAAGTACAACTTGAGAGTTGTGAGTTAAGTTTTACTGGGGGTAAAATGAGGACTGCAGCCCAGGAGGCAGCATCTCAAATAGCTCTGAGAGACTGCTCCAAAGGGGCAGTAGGGGAGAGTCAATATATAAGGTTTTGGTGAAGGGGGAGCACAGAGTGCCTCCCTCCACCCTGAACTCCCTCAGAGGTTGCGGAAGGTCAACAGCTATAGCAGCATGGAGTTCCATCCCTGTAGAGGCAGATGGCAAACGCCTTTGTTGTTCAGTCATTGGCAATGCTCTTGGTAAGTGCCAGTTTTGTATTTGACACCAGCTATTCTGCTTTATTGACTATGTCAAAGCCTTTGACTGTGTGGATCACAATAAACTGTGGAAAATTCTGAAAGAGATGGGAATACCAGACCCCCTGACCTGCCTCTTGAGAAAGCTATATGCAGGTCAGGAAGCAACAGTTAGAACTGGACATGGAACAGACTGTTTCCAAATAGGAAAAGGAGTACATCGAGGCTGTATATTGTCACCCTGCTTATTTAACTTCTATATAGAGTACATCATCAGAAACGCTGGGCTGGAAGAAGCACAAGCTGGAATCAAGATTGCGGGGAGAAATATCAATAACCTCAGATATGCAGATGACACCATCTTTATGGCAAAAAGTGAAGAGGAACTAAAAAGCCTCCTGATGAAAGTGAAAGAGGAGAGTGAAAAAGTTGGCCTAAAGCTCAACATTCAGAAAATGAAGATCATGGCATCTGGTCTAATCACTTCATGGGAAATAGATGGGGAAACAGTGGAAACAGTGTCAGATTTCATTTTGGGGGGCTCTAAAATCACTGCAGGTGGTGATTGCAGCCATGTAATTAAAAAACGTTTACTCCTTGGAAGGCAAGTTGTGACCAACCTAGATAGCATATTCAACAGCAGAGACATTACTTTGCCAACAAAGGTCTGTCTAGTCAAGGCTATGGTTTTTCCAGTGGTCATGTATGGATGTGAGAGTTGGACTGTGAAGAAAGCTGAGCACCAAAGAATTGATCCTTTTGAACTGTGGTGTTGGAGAAGACTCTTGAGAGTCCCTTGGACTGCAAGGAGATCCAACCAGTCCCTTCTAAAGGAGATCAGTCCTGAGTGTTCTTGGAAGGACTGATGCTAAAGGTGAAACTCCAATACTTTGGCCACCTCATGCGAAGAGTTAACTCATTGGAAAAGACCCTGATGATGGGAGGGATTGGGGGCAGGGAGAGAAAGGGATGACAGAGGATGAGATGGCTGGATGGCATCACTGACTCGATGGACGTGAGTCTGAGTGAACTCTGGGAGTTGGTGATGGACAGGGAGGCCTGGCGTGCTGAGATACATGGGATCGCGAAGAGTCAGACACGACTGAGCGACTGATCTGATCTGATGGGGAACTAGTTATATAGGTATTGGAAAAACCAAAAAACCAAATAAGGAAGGCAACCTGGAGATTAGCAAGAGCAGGAAGATACCACCACTCCCCGGGGTTGGAGGAACCAGGGCAGGAGGCAGTGCTGACAGAGTCCAGGAGTGGGTTCAGAACCTCAAAGTTGGTGCCTTCTTACTGCCTCATGCCCCTACTCCCCTCTGTTTTCTGCCAACGCTTCCCCCTGGCAGCACCCAGTTGGCAAGGGAGCCTGAGAAACGTAGCTGTAGGTCCGCTGTTGCCAGAAGGGAGAACCCTTCCAGAGCCCAAGAGTGGGCTCTTATCTAATGCTCGGAGATAAATTGTCTGAGGAGACACATGAGCTGACAAAGCCCGAGATTTTATTGGGAGGGGGTTTCCCGGGCAGAGGACAGCAGGGTAAGGGAGCGCAGCAGGACTGCTCTGCCACATGGCTCACGGTCTCAGGTTTTATGGTGATGGGATTAGTTTCTGGGTTGTCTTATTAGTTTCTGGGTTGTCTTTGGCCAATCATTCTGATTCAGAGTTCTTCCTGGTGCCGCATACATTTCTCAGCCAAATTGGATGGCAATGAGAAGGATTCTGGGAGGTGGTCAGACACATGGTGTTCTTTTGATCTTTCCCAAACTCTTCTGATTGGTGGTGGCTTATTAGTTCCGTGTTCCTCACTAGGACCTCCTGTCATAAAATAACTCACACAGATGGTACCTGGCCAGGATGGGAGGACAAGCTGAAAAAATGACAGGCACTTTCTGAAAAGGTTACTTGTGCAACAATAAGAGCTCAGAGTCCTCTACAGGCAGACGCTACACTCTGATCAGACTGCCTTGCCCAGGGCAGAACGCACAGAGAAAGGGAGTCAGGCATTGTCAACAAATGGGAGCAAAGACTTTACCTTGTGTTTACCAAAGGAGGTCAGGAAAGGTCAGCAGTTGCAGAAGAGCAGGAAGGAGGGAAAGAATGTGGGGAAACAGGATTTTGTAGGCGAGATTAGATAAGATCTGATTTGCATTTTTATGAGAGAAACCTGATTGGGGTTTAGGACAGGGCTTCTCAAGCTTTATTGTACATGCACATCACCCAGGGACCATTCAGCAGGTGGGGTGGGGCCTGAGATTCTGCATTTCTAGCAGGCTCCTAGATGATGTTGACAAGGCTGGTCCATTGAACACACTGAAAGCAAAGATTTAGGGAGACTCTTGGCGTGCGTGTGTGCTAAGTCGCTTCAGTCACGTCCGACTCTCTGTGACCCCATGGACTGTAGCCCACCATGTTCGTCTGTCCATGGGATTCTCCAGCAAGAATACTGCAGGTTGCCATGCCCTCCTCCAGGGGATTTCCCAACCCAGGCATCGAACTTCTATATCTCATGTCTCCTGAACTGGCCCGCAAGCTTCTTTACCACTAGGGCCACCTGGGAACATCAGGGAGACCCTTGAGCCTGTGGAAATACTGATTGGGATGATCCATGAAGGAGAAAGTTTTGATCCAGAAAGAGATAAAGACGATAGAAGAGGCAGTGTGTCTGCGAGTCCCAAGTATTTGTCTCTTGCTTCCAGAGTTTGGACAGAAGAGACCCAGGGACGCCGCTCCTTCTGGCTTCTGGCCATCCATCAACCTCTTTTCCACCCTCAACCTCTGGGACTGTCTTCTCAGCTGTCCTCTGCCCCCAGGGAATAGCCAACACCTTGTGTGTGGGTGTGCATGCTTAGGTTCTTACTGACCAATCAGAAACTCTCAGGTTCCTTAGAATTATTCCACCCAGGTGGAGGGTGGAACCTGCATCTTCAGACGTGTTACACCTACCTCTCCTTGGGTTTCCAGTTCAACCGCAGTGATGCAGCTCTTGGGGGCATGGACCATTTCCTTCTCAAGTTGGTTGAGGAGAAGCTTGAGGGTGCCCAGCATCCTGGAAGATGCAAAATTAGTGCAGCAGCAGCATCTTCTTCCAGAATGTGAGCAGCCATCCCAAGATGAGTTGGGTGAAACCATGGAAGCCACCATGGTCCTAGAAAATCAGGCCTCTTTGGATCTGCATGCCCTGGCTTCTGCCTGTGCAAACCCCGTCTCTGTGACTTGCTGGAGAGCCGCGTTCTAGATAAGGAGGTGAAGCTGTCAGGGAGATGGGCGACCCCCAACTGACCTCTGCAGGATGGCCACCCCCAGGCTTGGTGAGTATCTCTGAAAAGCTCACCCTCTCTGACACTCTCAGTGATGTTAAGATGACAGGAGTACCAACCAGCTGCACTTAACATACATTATTAATACAGCTCCCAGCTTCCCGTGCTGAATCCAGGATTCCTATTACAACACTCCATGAAAAATAAATGAGCGTGGTAATGGCTTCAACCCTGTGGACTAACACATTGAAAATATCCAAGAAGACCTAAGTATGGAGCTTGTGAAAAGCAGCATCTGGGACCATTTTTTAATGTAAGAAAAGATCTCAGGGGTGATTTTTGGCATCTGGAAAGCAGCTGCCACCAACAGTAAAGGCTAGCTATTTATCTTTAGAATAACTCTAATTAGAGGCTGACATAATGCTCGGTCTCCAGTTAACCAACAAACATCGATCGCCAAAGAAAAGAAAGCCTGGGAGGTGACAGACATTATGTCAGAGAAGGGACTTGTTGCTGGAGAAACTAAGCAGTGATCAGCTCCATTTTATTGGTTGTGAATAACCTGATTTTTTTTTCTTTTTTGTCAAGTGCCCGCTTATTTTCTTCATTGGATGTCTAAATAATTATTTCCAATTTAGTGTAACCAAAATAAAATTCTTGATTATACCTTCACTGCTGATGTACCTTCTTAGTTTTTAAAATTTTGAAGTATAGTTGATGTACAGTATTTTATAAGCAACAAGTGTATAACAGAGTGATTCACAATTTCTGAAGGTTATACTCAATTTATAATTATTATAGAATACTGGCTAGGGCTTCCCTGGTGGTCCCAGTGGTTAAGAATTCGCCTGCCAATGCAGGGGTCAAGGGTTCGATCCCTGCTCCAGGAAGATCCCATATGCCCTGAGGCAGCTAACCCCGTGGGCCACAACTACTGAGCCAGTGCTTCAGAGCCCACGAGTCACAATTCTGGCACGCCTAGAGCCAGTGCTCAGCAACAAAAGAAGCCACTGCAATGAGAAGCTGGCACACCACCAGAAGAGCAGCAACTAGAGAGTGCAGAGCACAGCAATGAAGACACAGTGCAACCAAAACTGAAATAAATAAATAAAAGAAATACTGCTACATGCCCTATGTTGTATAACATATCCTTGTAGCTTATTATATATATATATTTTTTTTGACACACCTCATGGCATGTGGGATCTTGGTTCCCCAGTCGGGGATTAAACCATTGTCCCCTCAGTGCAAGCTTGGAGTCTTAACTGCTGGTCCACCAGAGAAGTCCCTATTTTATACCTAATAGTTTGTACCTGTTAATCTCCAATCCCTACGTGCCCCTCTCCCCTTCCCACTGGTAACCACTACTTTGTTCTCCATGTCTGTGAGTCTTCTTTTTTTTTGTTATATTCACTAGTTTCATTTTTTTACATTCCACATACAGGTAATATTATACAGTGTTTGTCTTTCTGACTTATTTCTCTTGGCATAATGCCCTCCAAGTCCATCCATGTTGTGGCAAATGATAAAATTTTCCTTCTTTTTTATGGCTGAGCAGTATTCCATTGTATTCTTCTTGACTTAAGTGTTTTCTCCTTGTCTCCACTCCTTCCCTTCTGCTCCCTGATCACCTCCCTAAAAGGCTGTTTGCTCCTCGGTCCTTGCTTTTTGAGGAAACCCAAACTAAGGCAGGTGACATAAAAGGAACAAAGAGTTCTTAAGATATTACTAGATCATCATTTCAAAGAAATTATGAATATTGTGCAGAAAGTACAATTGATATATACTTGGAAGGGCAGCCATGATTAAAGACTCATGAGACACTGATAACTGGGAGTGAGCTGGTAATAGCTTCCCTTTGTTTTTTTCATGCAAAACATTACCCCAAAGGATGGATCAGGACAACTATCAGGAATCAGCTCAGTTCAGTTCAGTTCAGTCACTCAGTCGTGTTCAACTCTTTGCGACCCCATGAATCACAGCATGCCAGGCCTCCCTGTCCATCACCAACTCCCAGAATTCACTCAGACTCACGTCCATTGAGTCAGTGATGCCATCCAGCCATCTCATCCTCGGTCGTCCCCTTCTCCTCCTGCCCCCAATCCCTCCCAGCATCAGCGTCTTTTCCAAGAGTCACCTCACTCTTCGCATGAGGTGGCCAAAGTACTGGAGTTTCAGCTTTAGCATCGTTCCTTCCAAAGAAATCCCAGGGCTGATCTCCTTCAGAATGGACTGGTTGGATCTCCTTGCAGGCCAACCTACTCTCAAGAGTCTTCTCCAACACCACAGTTCAAAAGCATCAATTCTTCAGTGCTCAGCTTTCTTCACAGTCCAACTCTCGCATCCATACATGACCACAGGAAAAACCATAGCCTTGACTAGATGGACCTTTGTTGGCAAAGTAATATCTCTGCTTTTCAATATGCACTATCAAGAATAATCCTCCACAAATTATAAAGTCCATCCCTGCTCAGCTCTATCCTCCCCCCATCCTGCTTCCAGCCCCTACAAGTGCATACTGTAGACACTCCCCTCAGTAAACCCTTGGAGTAGAATCTCTGTGTCAGGCTCTGCTACCAGGGAACCTGACCTGAGAGAGAAGTACAGGATGACAAGGGCTCTAAAAAACCTATCACATGAGAAGATGATGAAGGAGCTGAAATACTCAGTCTCGGGGAAAATGTGTGGAAATAGGAATAGCAGATACCTTCAAATATTTAAAAATTAAATAGTAGAAAAAGGACAGGTTGGATAGAAATTGGGCCAAGGCAGAATTTGGATGAGCATGAGAAAGAACTTTCTCATACTCAAAGCTTCCCAACATAGGTATAGACTGCTTTGCAGTGTGGCATCCTGCATGGAAAGTATTCACCCAGAATCCAGGGGACCACTGAGTGGGACAAAGGAGGAGGAACCTTGGACCTGGGTGGGTGAGTCACTGGACCAAAGACAGGGCTCTAGATGTTATTATTCTAAGGGCCACAAGATGGCAGCAGAGAACTCACTCCAAAGGTGACAGAATGGAAAATTCTGGTGTTTTCACAGATTTGATTCGGATCTTCAGATATTCTAGGAGGCATTGTGTACACCATTATAAGCTCTTGTAGACTCATGACACACAAACTTGCAAAGTCAAGCATTTCTCCTAAATCATATATTTTACTACTGGAAAAAATGGTAGAAACGGGTAAACCCGATCATGAAAATTACACTGAATCAGGATAAACACATTTTGTAGAATCTGATACTGATGATCTTGACCTGCAGATTTCTACTTCCAGCCATTGTGTTCCTTCCAAAAGGGGAGTCTGTGTTTGAAACAGACTTAACCAAGGGCCTATATGTTGGGCTTCAGTCTATGCTTGCTTGTGGTGTTCACAGAAAACATTCTCCACATTGCTAAGGGACCAACCTCAAGTCTACATATTCTCAAAAACTACAGGGAAGTGTTGGTCTTTTCACTTATTTGGCCAATTAATTTTAGCCACTCTAAAAGCTGTATACTATTTCATCATAGGTTTGATTTACACTTCCCTAGTGACTTAATGGACTGGGAAACAGACTTTTGGAGGGCACAGACAGGACCTTGTGCACACCAGGACCCAGGAGAAAGGAGCAGTGACCCCACAAGAGACTGACCCAGACTTGCCCGTGAGTGTCCAGGAGTCTCAGGTGGAGGCATGGGTCGGCAGTGGCCTGATGCAGGATTGGGGGCACAGAGTATAGCAGTGCGTGCGTGGGACCTTTGAATGAGGTCACTATTATCTTCACTACCTCCACCATAGTTTGAAAAGTGAAAGTGAAGTCGCTCAGTCGTGTCTGACTCTTTGCAGTCCCATGGACTATAGTCTACCAGGCTTCTCTGTCCATGGGATTTTCCAGGCAAGAGTATTGGAGTGGGTTGCCATTTCCTTCTCCAGGGGATCTTCCTGACCCAGGGATCGAACCCAGGTCTCCTGCATTGCTGCTGCTGCTGCTAAATCATTTCAGTCATGTCTGACTCTGTGTGACCCCATAGATGGCAGCCCACCAGGCTTCCCCGTCCCTGGGATTCTCCAGGCAAGAACACTGGAGTGGGTTGCCATTTCCTTCTCCAATGCATGAAAGTGAAAAGTGAAAGTGAAGTCGCTCAATCATGTCTGACTCCTAGCAACCCCATGGACTGCCGCCCACCAGGCTTCTCCGTCCATGGGAGTTTCCAGGCAAGAGTACTGGAGTGAGTTGCAATTGCCTTCTCCAGCTCCTGCATTGCAGGCAGATGCTTTACCTTATAGTTTGGCCCCAGGTAAATAACAGGGAAGGAACACAGCCCCACTCATCAACAGAAAATTGGATTAAAGATTTACTGAGCATGGCCTTGCCCATCAGAACAAGACCGAGTGCCGGAGCCAGCACGGGAGATCTCACCCATGACAAGGTCATGTGGAAGAGACCTGATAAGCAAGGCTTCAGGACTTGAGAGACCCCCTGGACCTGCTCGAGCATCTACCCCCAAACCAGAATCCGTCTGTCTTACTATTTTGTCCCTTTCACCAACTCTTCTGACATTAACAGGGGGCTCTCCCCGACCACCTTTCTCTGGAGAAAATCAACTTAGGGCTCTAGCTAATAAGTCTCCTGGACATGAGAGGAATATTTCAAATCAAACCCCCTGTTAGCATTCTAGCTTGCTTGGCAGGTTTATCCAGACTCTTGCAGCTACACATGTGATTATTCACAGCTTCCCAACTGTGAGAGGCACGGGAAGCCTAAAACATTCCCTAAAAATATAGAGCCTTTCAAAGAGTTAAAAGCTATTAGAATAGTGCTGGTGTAGGATTTCATTGTTGAGCCAATGCTTGCTGCTAAGTTCCCATATCTCTTATCCACTGTGCACCTGGAAGTGCATTGGTTAACATAGTTGGAATGTAAGAAAAACAAGTGTAGCCTTGGAATTAACCACATCAGACATTTGAGCTAATTGGTTCTTTCTTTGTTGTAACTCACTGCACCTTTGCTCCGTGAGAAATATAACTCTGTTTAATACTTTCTGAGCCTGACATAGATTAGAAATATAAAGAAAAGACATTTCAAGGGAAAATAAGTTTTCTGGTTGAGCAGACTTTACCAAAAGAGGGTCATAAAATGTTCACAGGCCTCCAAGGCCACAAGATAATGTATACAACATTGTTTATGGGAAAGTTATGCAGAAAAAATCCTGGTTTCGATAAAGACAAAACAGATGTAATGTTTGGGCTGACTCTGTATGACTTTGCATCTTTCATTTCCCTCTATGTACAAGTCAAGGTATAAAAGCTTCCCTGAAAAATAAAGTGATGGACCAGGACCAAGACCAGTTTCCAT
The DNA here is from genome assembly GCA_006410635.1 of Cephalophus harveyi. Lineage (NCBI taxonomy): Eukaryota > Metazoa > Chordata > Mammalia > Artiodactyla > Bovidae > Cephalophus > Cephalophus harveyi. The sequence continues at coordinate 327,831 of SJYT01076685.1, forward strand.
GAAAGCCTTGTTCCCCCATGTCTTTCTTTCTTTCTCTCTCTCTCCCTCTCTTTTTCAGGCTGATCCCTTGGAGCATAGAGGCTCTCTGCATTCACTTTCCTGCCTGGGCTTCTAAGACCTGAACGGGAAGGCGCTCTGCATCTTCACTCCCTCAGGAGACTGGGAGGGCACCTGTGGCCTACGTGAACAGAGCAAGTCCCTTGTCTTGGGACTTTATTGGCTTTCTGTGTAAACCAAGGAATATCAGCCTCTTTCTCTCCTTTATTTTCTTATCTGCAACATTCTTTCTTTATCTCTCTCTAAATCTCTTCACCGACGCCGTCTCTCCTGAGGGTTCCCCTGGATCCTGTGGGGGCTGGACCCCAGCAACCCAGTTTCCCCCCTCAGTCTCTCCCATCCGGAAGCTTCCATAAGCCTCTTATCCCTCTCCATCAGAGGGCAGATAGAGTGAAAACCACAATCACAGAAAACCAACCAAACTGATCACATGAACCACAGCCTTGTCTAATTCAATGAAACTATGAGCCATGCCGTGTGCGGCCACCCAAGACGGATGGGTCATGGTGGAGAGTTCTGACAAAACGTGATCTATTGGAGAAGGGAATGGCAAACCACTTCAGTATCCTTGCCTTGAGAAGCCCATGAACAATATGGAAAGGCAAAAAGATAGGATACTGAAAGATGAACTCCCCAGGTCTGTAGGTGCCCAATACGCTACTGGAGATCAGTGGAGAAATAACTCTAGAAACAATGAAGAGACAGAGCCAAAGGAAAAACAACACCCAGCTGTGGATGTGACTGGTGATGGAAGTAAAGTCTGATGCTGTAAAGAGCAATATTGTATAGGAACCTGGAATGTTACATTCATAAATCAAGGCAAATTGGAAGTGGTCAGATAGGAGATGGCAAGAGTGAACATCAACATTTTAGGAATCAGTGAACTAAAATGGACTGGAATGGGTGAATTTAACTCAGATGACCACTATATCTACTACTGTGGGCAAGAATCCCTTAGAAGAAATGGAGTAGCCATCATAACAAAAGAGTCCAAAATATAGTACTTAGATACAATCTCAAAAATGACAGAATGATCTCTGTTCGTTTCCAAGGCAAACCATTCAGTATCACATTAATCCAAGTCTATGCCCTGAGCAGTAATGCTGAAAAAGCTGAAGTTGAATGGTTCTATGAAGACCTACAAGACCTAGAACTAACACCCCAAAAAGATGTCCTTTTCATTATAGGGGACTGGAATGCAAAAGTAGGAAGTCAAGAAATACCTGGAATAACAGGCAAATTTGGCCTTGGAGTACAAAATGAAGCAGGGCAAAGGCTAATAGAGTTTTGCCAAGAAAATGCACTGGTCATAGCAAACACCCTCTTCCAACAACACAAGAGAAGACTCTACACATGGACATCACCAGATGGTCAACACCGAAATCAGATTGATTATATTCTTTGTAGCCAAAGATGGAGAAACTCTATACAGGCAGCAAAAACAAGACCAGGAGCTGACTGTGGCTCAGATCATGAACTCCTTATTGCCAAATTCAGACTTAAATTGAAGAAAGTAGGGGAAACCACTAGACCATTCAAGTGTGATCTAAAGCAAATCCCTTATGATTATACAGTGGAAGTGACAAATAGATTCAAGGGATTAGCTCTCATAGACAGAGTGCCTGAAGAACTTTGGACAGAGGTTCATGATACTGTACAGGAGGCAGGGATCAAGACTATCACCAAGAAAAAGCAATGCAAAGGGGCAAAATGGTTGTCTGAAGAGGCCTTAGAAATAGCTGAGAAAAGAAGAGAAGTGAAAGGCAAAGGAGAAAAGGAAAGATATACCCATTTTAATGCAGAGTTCCAAAGAATAGCAAGGAGAGATAAGAAAGCTTTCCTCAGTGATCAATGCAAAGAAATAGAGGAAAACAACAGAATGGGAAAGACTAGAGATCTCTTCAAGAAAATTAGAGATACCAAGGGAAAAGACAGCAAAAGAGACACAGATGTATAGAATGGACTTTTGGACTCTGTGGGAGAGGGAGAGGGTGGGATGATTTGGGAGAATGGCATTGAAACATGTATACTATCATGTAAGAATGAAGCACCAGCCTATGTTCGATACAGGATACAGGATGCTGGGGACTGGTACACAGGGATGATCCAGAGAGAGGAAATGGGGTGGGATGTGGGAGGGGGATTCAGGATTGGGATCTCATATACACCCATGGTGGATTCATGTCAATGAATGGCAAAACCAATACGGTATTGTAAAGTAAATAAAGTAAAAATTAAAAAAAAAAAAAAAGAATACTCTCTGGCTCCTTGAAGAATCTGTGTATCTGCTACTAAGTCACTTCAGTCGTGTCAGACTCTATGCGACCCCATAGATGGCAGCCCGCCAGGCTCCCCCGTCCCTGGGATTCTCAGGCAAGAACACTGGAGTGGGTTGCCATTTCCTTCTCCAATGCATGAAAGTGAAAAGTGAAAGTGAAGTCGCTCAGTCATGTCTGACCCTCAGCGACCCCATGGACTGCAGCCTTCTAGGCTCCTCCGTCCATGGGATTTTCCAGGCAAGAGTACTGGAGTGGGGTGCCATTGCCTTCGCTGTGTATGAGACAAAAGTTAATCTTCTCTGAAGCAGCATTGCCCCTCTGTGGCCATACGGAGATATTACTCTGAATGACTTTATCCAGCTTCTTAAAATGGGGAAAAGACAAGTTTCTTCAGTAAGTGGTGTTGACCATACTGAACACCTACAAGGAAAAGATCAAAGCTAGAACATTTTCTCACAACATGTACAAATGTAAACTGAAAATGTATTAAAGACTGAAATGCAAGACTTGAAAGGTTAAAACTCACAAAAGGAAATATAGACAGTATGCTCAATTGACATTTCTCTTTACAAAATTTTTTTCTGTCTCAAAGGCAATGGCAACAAAAGCAAAAATAAATAAACGGGACCTAATCAAACTAAAATCTAGTGCACAGCAAAGAAACCATCAACAAAAATAAAAGGCAAACTACTGAATGGGAGTAGATATTTGCAATAAGGGGTTAGTATCCAAAATACATAAGGACATCATATACCTCAATATCAAAAAAACAGTCTGATTGAAGAATGGGCATAGGACTTGAGTAGCCATTTTTCCAAAGAGATAGCCAACAGGTACATGAGAAGATACCCAAAGTCTCTAATATTCAGAAAAAGAGCAAATCTGTGTCAAAATGAGGTGTCACCTCACAGCTATCAGTATGGCTATCATCAAATGAAAAAAAAAAATAACAAGTGTGGTGAGGAGGCAGAGGAGAGGAAGCCCTCGTGCACTGCCGCTGGTTTGGAAATTGGTGCAGCCACTGTGGAAAACATTATGGAGATTCCTCTCAAAACACTAAAAATATAACTACCATATAATCCGCAATTCCACTCCTGGGTATTTATCCAAAGAAAACAAAAACGCTTCAATACTGTATCTGCACCCAAATGTTTATAGCAGCATTATTTACAACAACCAAGATCTGGAACCAAGCTAAGTGTTCATTCAGAGATGAATGGATAGAGAAAATACTGACCTTTCATCTAACTATCTATCTATACACACACACACACACACACACACACACACACACACACACCACAATGGAACATTAATCAAATATAAAAAATAATGTAATCGTGCCAAATGGAACAACGTGTATAGATATGAAGTGTAAAACTTAGTGAAATAAGTCAGAGAAAGACAAATACTGTGTTTTTTTATTTTTATATCATATATAAAAACAAAGCACAACAAAGGAATAAATAGGACAAAAACAGAATCACAGAACAGGGAACAAACGGCAGACTGCAAGGTATTTCCCCATAAAAGATGAGTTTATTTGAGATCACCAAAGGACTGCAGTTCCGGATCAGCAACAATGAGGAGCCATATGCAAGTCCCCACTGAAAAAGGAAAGGAAATGCTTTTATAGAGAAGATATGGAAATTGGGACGGTGACAGTAAACAGAGTGCCCTTAAATTTCTATTGACTGCGTCCTGACCAGGGAAGAAGGGGCTTTTTTCATCTTCTCTTTGCCCCCTGTGATGTCCACAGGTCAGGAGAGCTCCCCCTCTTCTGCCAGCTCTATTTAATTGAGATTTCTATGCATTAAGTTTTTGTACCTTATAGGAGAGAATCAGAAAAATATTTGACTCCATAAGAGGAGGGAGCCATGGTGATGGAAGTAAGATGTTGGAGTGATTCAAGAGGGGGTCTTGAGCCATGGAATCCAAGTGGCTTCCAGAAACAGCTTCTTCCTCAGAGAATTTGGAAGGAAACAACCCTGCCAAGACCTTGATGTAGACAGCAAAACAGATTTTAGATTTCTTGCATCCAGAACTATAAGATATTTTGTAAGTGATCAAGTTCATATTAAACATTGAGCAAATGTTTTCTGTTCACTTTGCTGCACTCACAGGATGGGACAGATCGTGGTGAGACAGAGCTGAACATTCTTGAGACACCCAACCAAGCTGGATAATATATTTACTGGAAAGATTTCTCTCTTCTTTTAATTGCTTTCAATGTTTACTCTTTTGGAGTCCAAATATTTATTTTAATTCTATTCTCTTATCAGCTATTCTTTTAGTTACAAGTTAGAGGTTCTAGTGCAGAAGGAAATACAGATTGGGAAGGGAAAAGACCAAATCCCAAATCTGTAGGGCTAAAAAGTGTTTGTGGTTATAACTATACCAATGTAGGTAAGAAATACTAAGTATTGCAAATGCCTTATGGTGACCTCACGGAGGCCTCATGGTGTGACTGTGGCTGGAGGAGGGGCTGAGCCCCATGAGGGGTGTGTGTGCCCGCTGCAGGTGCCTGGGGAGCGCTGTGCTGCACAGCACAGGAGTAAGAGCCTGAGGCTGTGGTCTGTGAAGAGAAAATGGGCAGTGAGTTGCGGCATTCTGTAGGGACTGTGGTGACATTTAATCTTCTGTCCTGTTTTGACCCTAAAGGAAAGTAACCCAGATGAATGAGGCAGCCCCCAGGGTTCTTATTACCGATTCACACTCTGTGGGGAAGTGGAAAAATTACACCAATATGTGCAGTTGACTCCCTCCTGGAGATTCAGGGCTGGGGGACTCTGCTCAACATCCACTTCTCACACACCTGATGAGGAAAGAGAAGTAGTCACAGGTGAGGGTCACCCTAGCTCCTACAAAACCCTGAAACTGCACTGCCCCCTCCCAATCCCCATAGATGATGAAAAGGATAGAAAGTCTGCAGGACTTGTCAGCCCCTCTCTCTCCCTTAAAAATGCAGAAGCTGGTCAATCCTTCAGATTCCCCTGTGGAGCAGCCCCAACTCACAGCAAACCTGGGCAAACAAAAGCCCCAGCACAGTGCCTGCTAGCCTCTTCATGATGCTTCCTCTTCTTACTGAGACATTTCCACTGTAAAATACTTCACTAAACCCTGAGGGGGAGAATGTCATAAGTCCATGCAGAAATGTTCTTGCTCCTACAGCCAATCAGCTCACCCAACTTCCTCACTTTGTGACAGGAAATCCCACCCTCCCACCTCAACCAATTCAGAATGGACTGGAGAGGAGTGGAGTGAAAGTGGGAAATAGAAAGGTTATTATCTTAGGACTTGAGGGGCATTTTTAAAGAACATTTCAAAGAAGGCAAACTCTGATTTGGAATTTGTGGAGGATTTTAGGGAAGAGAAAGCAAAAATTAATTATCTAGCTGGCGTGCATGCAAGAGATTTTTGCAAAATGAAATATTATTTCCCAAGAGTTTTCAGGATCTTTTTTTTTTTCCATCTCTTATGCACTCACCTGTGATTCTGAAGGGTTCTCATGAATCAACACAATATTCATAACAGTCTTTCCTGAAACATTTTGCAGTATTAAACAACTTTACTTTTAAATTATATATATATATATATATTTAAACTGAACCTACATTAAGAGTGTTATTATTTTTTTGTCATTTTGTGAGCATTGAAAGATGAAGTAGCCATCATAGTCAACCAAAGAGTCTGAAATGCAGTACTTGGATGCAATCTCAAAAACGACAGAATGATCTCTGTTCGGATCCAAGACAAACCATTCAATATCACAGTAATCAAAGTCTATACCTGACCAATAATGCTAAAGAAGCTGAAGGTGAACGGTTCTATGAAGACCTACAAGACTCTAGAACTAACACCCAAAGAAGATGGGCTTTCCATTATAGGAGACTGGAATGCAAACGTAGGAAGTCAAGAAATACCTGGAGTAACAGGTAAATTTTGCCTTGGAGTACAGAATGAAGCAGGGCAAAGGCTAACAGAGCTTTGCCACGAGAACTGACTGATCATAGCAAACAATCTCTTCCAACAACACAAGAGAGGACTCTACACATGGACATCACCAGATGGTCAATACTGAAATCAGACTGATTATATTCTTTGCAGCCAAAGATGGAGAATCTCTATATAGTCAGCAAAAGAAGACTGGGAGCTGACTGTGGCTCAGATCATGAACTCCTTGTTGCCAAATTCAGACTTAAATTGAAGAAAGTAGGGAAAACCACTAGACTATTCAAGTATGGCCTAAATTGAATCCCTTACGACTATACAGTGGAAGTGACAAATAGATTCAAGGGATCAGAGCTGACAGACAGAGTGCCTGAAAACTATGGACGGAGGCTCATGACACTGTACCGGAGGCAGGGATCAAGATCATCCCGAAGAAAAAAAAAATGCAAAGAGGCAAAATGGTTGTCTGAGGAGGCTTTACAAATAGCTGCAAAAAAAAGAGAAGTGANTAGATTCAAGGGATCAGAGCTGACAGACAGAGTGCCTGAAAACTATGGACGGAGGCTCATGACACTGTACCGGAGGCAGGGATCAAGATCATCCCGAAGAAAAAAAAAATGCAAAGAGGCAAAATGGTTGTCTGAGGAGGCTTTACAAATAGCTGCAAAAAAAAGAGAAGTGAAAGGCAAAGGAGAAAAGGAAAAATTAACCCATTTAATGCAGAGATTCAAAGAATAGCAGGGAGAGATAAGAAAGCCTTTCCCAGTGATCAATGCAAAGAAATAGAGGAAAACAATAAAATGGAAAAGACTAGAGATCTCTTCAAGAAAATTAGAGATACCAAGGGAAAATTTCATGCAAAGATGGGCACAATAAAGGACAGAAATGGTATGGACCTAACAGAAGCAGAAGATATTAAGAAGAGGTGGCAAGAATACACAGAAGAACTATACAAAAA
>SJYT01076685.1:335168-575788 GCA_006410635.1 Cephalophus harveyi
TGGCAAGAATACACAGAAGAACTATATGAAAAATATCTTCATGACCCAAATAATCATGATGGTGTGATTACTCACCTAGAGCCAGACATCTTGGAGTGCAAAGTCAAGTGGGCCTTAGGAAGCATCACTAGAAACAAAACTAGTGGAGGTGATGGAATTCCAGGTGAGCTGTTTCAAATCCTAAAAGATGATGCTGTGAAAGTGCTACACTCAATATGCCAGCAAATTTGGAAAACTTAGCAGTGGCCACAAGACTGGAAAAGGTCAGTTTTCATTCCAACCCCAAAGAAAGGCAATGCCAAAGAATGCTCCAACTACCGCACAATTGCACTCATCTCACAGGCTAGCAAAGTAATGCTCAAAATTCTCCAAACCAGGCTTCAACAGTATATGAACCATGAACTTCCAGATGTTCAAGCTGGTTTTAGAAAAGCCAGAGGAACCAGAAATCAAATTGCCAACATCCATTGGATCACTGAAAAAGCAAGAGAGTTCCAGAAAAACATCTATTTCTGCTTTATTGACTATGTCAAAGCTTTTGACTGTGTGGATCACAACAGACTGCAGAAAATTCTTAAAGTGATGGGAATACCAGACTACCTGACCTACCTCTTGAGAAATCTGTATGCAGGTCAAGAAGCAACAGTTAGAACTGGACATGGAACAACAGATTGGTTCCAAATCGGGAATGAAGTACGTCAAGGCTGTATATTGTCACCCTGCTTATTTAACTTATATAGAGTACATCATGAGAAATGCTGGGCTGGATGAAGCACAAGATGGACTCAAGATTGCCAGGAGAAATATCAATAACCTCAGATATGCAGATGACACCACCCTTATGGCAGAAAGTGAAGAAGAACTAAAGAGCCTCTTGGTGAAAGTGAAAGAGGAGAGTGAAAAAGTTGGCTTAAAACTCAACATTCAGAAAACTAAGATCATGACATCTGGTCCCAGTGGAAGAGACTTTTATTTTTTTAAGCTCCAAAATCACTGTGGTGGTGACCGCAGTCATGAAATTAAAAGATGCTTGCTCCTTGAAAGAAAAGTTATGACCAACCTAGACAGCATATTAAAAAGCAGAGACATTACTTTGCCAACAAAGGTCTGTCTAGTCAAAGCTATGTTTTTCCAGTGGTCATGTATGGATGTGAGGGTTGGACTGTGAAGAAAGCTGAGCACTGAAGAATTGATGCTTTTGAACTGTGGTGTTGGAGAAGACTCTTGCGAGCCCCTTGGAATGCAAAGAGATCCAACCAGTCCATCCTAAAGGAAATGAGTCCTGAATATTCATTGGGAGGACTGATGCTGAGGCTGAAACTCCATTACTTTGGCACCTGATGCAAAGAACTGACTCATTTGAAAAGACCCTGATGCTGGGAAAGAGTGAAGGCAGGAGGAAAAGGGGACGACAGAAGATGAGATGGTTGGATGGCATCACTGACTCATGAGTTTGAGTTAACTCTGGGAGTTGGTGATGGACAGGGAGGCCTGGCCTGCTGCAGTCCATGGGGTCGCAAAGAGTTGTACACAACTGAGCAACTGAACTCACTGACTGAGTGACTTAATAATGGAGCTACAACTTACAGCACGTAGAAGACTAAACCTGCTCAGGAGACTCAAAGGAGTAAATAGAGATATAGAAAGAAAACCAGGAAAATGCATCACTTATGGAAGCCAAGTGGAGAAGTGACTCAAACAGAGAGTGGTCAATAGGATCAAATGATGCCGTATGAGGTCTGAACATTCTCCTCTGGATTTAGTGCCTCTCAGTGACTTTACCAAAAGTTCTTCCAGTAGAAATTGGTTCCAGCTTCCAGTCTCTTTCCACATTTCTAGAGTGAGTCCCACTGTACTGTCTGCTTGGCAGCGCCCTTTCCCTAGGTGTCTGGGTCCCAGCTCCAGGGGGCCCCTCTTCACAGCTCCTGGAGTCTAAGCACCAGCTGGTACCTATTTGCAGTCATTCTAAGTTCCTAGGGCATGTCCCAGGCTCTGTTCCCTGGGAAGCCAACCCCGAGATGGAGATTAGAGTGCTGAAGCTTCACCGGGGAGTGATCTGAGGACCACCAACCTCTGGAAGAGAAGGGAAAGCATCAGGACCAGATGAGGGAGAATTGGGCTGTGATGCAGGCTCCACCAAAGCTCAGCCACCCGCACGGGCAGCTGTGAAAGGGCATGGCCCTTCAGTGTCGTCTGCTCGAGCCCTAAATGGAGATATCACTGGATGCAGCCCATTCCTGGGAGAGGGGTGTGATCCCATGTGAGGGGACTCCTCCCAGCTAAAGGCAATTCCTATTCATAGCTGAGGGCTGTCAGCCGGCACCACCCTGCAGCTTATTTCCTTCAGTCTTGAGTGGGGATCTAGGTGGCACAATCGGAATTCACTGCAAGGGTTTCTCCTCCAAGCCTCTACATTCAGTCACCCCAACTGCTTCCCTTGGCTTCTCACCTAGGTGTTAACGTCTCTCAATTACCTCCTGTCCGCTTTCTGCATTCTCCAACACCTGTCCCAGCAATTCTTCATACTAGAGCCTCTTGTGTTGTTCCTGTTTGCTGATGGATGCACTTCTTCCACCAAAATGACACCTATGCTGTCAGGAAGGAGCAGGCAGGGTGAGAAACCCACCCTTTCGGACTGAATTTTGTGCCTTTTTGACCAGGTTGCATATAACCCTGATGTTGCATATAACATCAGGATGATGTTTCACTTTCAGCTCATTGGTACTCCCAGAATCTACTGGTACAGAAATCTGGAGTGAAATAACCAATGACCCCATGTCCTGCACCCTCTGAGCTTATGCCCCGCAGGTAGGAACGTGTCTGAACTCTCGGAGCCCTTTCCAGTATAACCCAGTAACTGCATTTCTGACCTACTAGTGCACTAAATGGCTCCCTCCTGATCTGAAAACGTTAACACAGTCGCAACCTGAGTAGAAGCCTAACTTCACGTAGAAAGGACTCCGGCCTGAGGCTCAGTGACTGAAGCATGGTCTAAATGGGTCCTAAAGGGATAGGAGTGAATCGATGATTTCTTCTTTCCATTTCAGGCTGTACCAAATCTGGTTTTCAGTAGAACTAAAATGCAAGAGACCCAGACCAGCATATCCTAAACAAACAGCTCTGGTCAGTTCATCAAGGATCTGTCAGCACATTTACGTGTAGACACAGGGGTTTCAGGAGACATGTCTGAACTATAATTCACTGGTTTTCATCACCAGCATTAAGAAGCAATCAGAATACAGTTCACTTCAGTTATCCAGAGCACATTTTATTAATGAGGAAGGACTATGATTCAGATAATTAATTTCACAGGGGGAGTTTAAACCCTGGTAAGCACCACTTGTGTAATACGTACTATGAACTTGATTATAAGGAAGAAGCAAAGCACAAATCATTAATACCAAAAAATCCCTCACTGAGAATAAGTCTCCCCACCCCACCTCCCACGATGTATTAAAGACTTCAAATCTAAAAACCTAAACATATGCTACAACATTTAACATGAAGACTCAAGTTTATCTTGTTAAACACGCTTTAAAATACACTGAGTGTCTTCTCTCCTTCCCTGGATTCTCCAGTTATGTGAAGAAGCCTTTCTCATTGTTTTTCTCCTCCATGTCTGTCGTCTTCTCTGTCCCCAAGCAGGACCAAGGAGGATTGAGTAGATACTGAGGCTGTGACTATGACGTCTGCTCTGCAGCCCATGTGTGCTAGCTCCGGAAGTGGTCCTCGCTGCTGGGGGGCACCTCCTTTTGTAGGTTTGCCCTGCTGGTCTTCCCGGCAGCCTCAAGCCAGGGATGCTGAAGGACCTGGTGGGCTGTGTAGCGCTTTTTGGGGTTTACCACCAGCAACCGGCTCACCAGATCTTTGGCAGCTGTTGGAATGACAGAAGGATGGAAAAATGAGATGGATACAGATGGTTCAGAGTTTTCCTTTTCCATACAGGAAATAAGGACACAAACATCTGTGTTAGCAACAAGCGCTGGACCAGAGTACCGCTGGCCCTCAGAACTGTCTGCCATGTTGGAAACTTTCCACATCTGGGCTACCCCCTTGGGACTGCTGAGCATTTGAAATTCATCTGGTGCAACTGACAAACTGAATTCTTCTTGCATTTCCTTTTAATTCACTGACACTTAAATTCAAATAGTCCCATGCAGCTACAGGGCTACCATGTTAGACGTGGAATCGTTAGGTCAGGCCCACCACTACCACCCATGGCGCCGTCCAGCCCAAGAGGACACACAGAGGCCATGAACCATACCTATACATATTTTAAATGTGTAAATCAAGGGAAAGATTTCACCTGAAAGGGCCAAAAGGGAGGAGGACCACACTAGCTTCTGCTGCACTAAAAGTACCTCTGACCTTCACCCTCTGACCTTCCAGAGCCCCTGTGACCCGAGGATGCCCCTAGAGACCTGACTATTCACAAGTAAAATAAGCATCTCTAATCTGTCTGATTCACAGACACTGTATATGAGATGGCTTTGATCTTTCCAAATGAGGACTCCACGTTTCTGATATTTTTCCAGATCTGAGGTTCTTCAACTGGCTTCAAGAAAAGTATCTGGTGACTCCAACTGGTGTTGAGACTTACATCTCAAAGCAAGTCATGTGTTTGGGATACTATGGAGATCTACATGAAGCTAGCAGGAAATAAAGGAAAGCAGAGGATGCGGACGGCCTGGGTACCGTAGCGAGTTCTCTGGGTATCGTTTCACACATCTGACCTGAAAACAGGCTCTGCTGTCAGATCCCAGAAGGGGCTCCAGCTCCCCACCCCCAACCCCCCTCCTGCCTGAGAAGCCCAAAGTCTCACCATCAGAGATATTGTCCCAGTAAGGAGCCAGGAACTCAAAGCGGCCGAGCTGGATGATGTTAAAGAGCTCCTCCTGGTCCCTCTCTGGGCTGCGGAACGGGGGGAAGCCGCACAGGAGGATGTAGAGGATCACACCTGCGGCCCACATGTCCACCTCCAGCCCGTAACCTGTGCAGTGGAGGCAGAGACACATCATCTCTTGGCTGCCATCTTGGTATGGAAGGGGTCTCAAAACCACACATTCAGCCAACCAGACAACTCTGTGTGTATCCATCCTGATGTCTCTATAGAGTCAGTGAGTTCAAAATTTAACTCACCCCATTCCCATCTCCTAAAGAGCTTTCTTTTCCAACACCCTGTGTTAGCTGGCGTAAGCCCTACTGTCCTGGCTTCCCAGAGTTCACGTAGCCTTACTTGTTTTCTTTTTTCAAATATTTATTTACTTATATATTTATTTGGCTGTGCCAGGTCTTAGCTCCGGCATGTGGGATCTTCAGTCTTCACTGTGGCATGGGAACCCTTCATTGCAGCATGCAGGATCTAGTTCCCTGACCAGGGATCGAACCTAAGTCCCCTGCATTGAGGGTGCAGAGTCTTAGTCACTGGACCACCAGGGAAGTCCCCAGCTTATTTGCTTTCTTTCCTCTCTGACCCAAGAGAGTAATGCCTCCATCAAAATGTCTATAGTCACTCACTACCCTCCCGTCACACTGTCACGACATTACCACGGCAACTCTGCCGGCCACAGGGAGTTCAGACCCATTTGTGGGGAATCCAGGCTAACCCTCCCCGTCCAATTACACTTCCCTCTGCTCTACTGAGGCTGGTTTTTCAAAGTCTCTACCACCCAACTTCCATGCATAGGCTAATCTCTGCATCTTGGCTTCCCTGACGAATTTGCTGCTGGGATAAAACTCTCCCTTCTCCCTACCCCCAAGCTTATAACCCATCTAGAGCTTTCCCATCTTTAGCCATCATAGGTGGTTTAACTGATTTCTCCTGGAGTACAAGGATGGCTAAATAATTATTCACATACTTGGAGCCATATAATAATGATGAAGATGATTTCCTCGTATATCCTTTACAGAGTCTATCACAAAATAGCCCTTTGGACCCTTATACAACATGCAATATACATATATTATTCATGGGGTTTGAATTGGGACCTCGTTTTCCTTGAATTGCGAAGTTAGAAAAGGAGTTTTAAAGTCAATTACCATAAGAACTGCTCCATATCTCTCCCTTAGAGGTAGCTTTGGGTGAGTGGCTAAATGACCTTGCTTGCTTGAGTTTCCCATTCAATTCTCCACCATCTTTCATCTCACTGTCCCACCAACACACACACACACACACACACACACACACACACACACACACACACAATCTCTTCTCTGTAATAAGAGCAGCCCTGATGAGGAAAAAGTTCTTATTTTTTGGTCAAGGAGACCTACTTCAAATATTTAATATACAAGTGCAAATGCAGAGCCAATCTCTGAGATTTTTTAACTGCTTCATGTTGAAAAATGTGAAATTTAAATATGAAAAAGTAAACACTGGTTAGTAAGCGAGCTAGAGTCCCACAGAGCCATGTGTAACTGTTACCTTTCTCAGAGAGGATTTCAGGAGCTACATAAGTTGGAGTCCCACACACAGTAAATATAGGCCTCACCACATGCTTTGCAAGACCAAAATCAGCCAGTTTCAAGGTGGTAGATTTGTCCTCATTTCGCTGAACCTGTAAGAAGCCAAAATCCCCAAATCACCAAAATTGTGATAAGAACAAAGACAAAATAGAACAATGAACATAAAAATTCAGGACAAGCAAACAATAAAACACAGGCGCTTATAGATTAACCTGATGCTGACAAATTCAACTTGACCTCAGCGACACAATGTGGTAGTACTATATTGTCACAGATGGCTATTTATTTTAAATTAAATTCATTTAACTGGAGTTAAATTAAAAATTCAGTGTCTCAGATGCACTAGCCACATTTCAAGTGTTCAAACGCCGTCTGTGGCTAAGGGCTACCATATTGGACCATGAAAATCTACAACATTACCATCATGACAGAAAGCTCCATTGGGGCAGCACTGAGTTAGAACAAGGATCAGTGATGTTTCTGAGCAAGTGTGTGCGTGCGTGCTAAGTTGCTTCAGTCGTGTCCAACTCTGTGACCCCATGGACTGTAGCCAGCCAGGCTTCTCTGTCCATGGGATTCTCCACGCAAGAATACTGGAGAGGGTTGCCATGCCCTCCTCCAGGGGATCTTCCCAACCAAGGGATCGAACCCGAAAACTGCGGGTGGATTCTTTATCAACTGAGCCACCTGGGAACCCCATTTTTTGAACACAGACTAGCTTTAACAAGAGCTAGAAAACGCTGTGGGTAATGCAAAATCTGAGCAGAGGGAAAAAAAAGAAAAGGAAGAGAAGTAGGAACTGGAATGAAAAAGTAGACAAATAAGCAGCGGAGGCTAAAATTATATGGTTTACCTAACAAACACCTCTGTCACGCTTCTTCAGGGCCAGGCATTGTTTATAATATATTACAAAATACTAATTCACGTAATCCTCATTGCAGTCTTGTGAGGCCACTCACATCCCCATTTTACAGATGAGCATACGGAGGCACAGTGACACAGTAAATGGTGATCTGCTGTTTGAACCCTGAACACTTGGGCTTTACAGTCTGTGCTCATAACTGGTGTATGACCCCAAATCTTCCAGCAAAGGGTTATTTCTGTTGCAGGAGGCAGCACTTGTGGGGGCTGGAGGGCATTAGGCAGGGCTCTGGTTCTCCCTGAGCCCCAACAGTCCCACGGCACAGCGACACCAAAAATGTAGGGCGGGCAGCCCCGCCTCCGATCTCCCCAGAGAAGGGTAAGTGCTCCAAATATGCTTTGGTTCCTGCCAGGGAGCTTACATCTCTGTAAGCAGAATGTGTCCTAATCACTGAGCCCGAGTCACCATTGCACAGGCTAATCAATGTCTCCATAATTAACCTGACCTAATGGAATCAAGATTGCAGCAGAAATCTCAATAACCTCAGATATCCAGATGACACCACCCTTATGGCAGAAAGTGAAGAGGAACTAAAAAGCCTCTTGATGAAAGTGAAAGAGGAGAGCGAAAAAGTTGGCTTAAAGCTCAACATTCAGAAAACGAAGATCATGGCATCTGGTCCCATCACTTCATGCAAATAGATGGGGAAACAGTGGAAACAGTGTCAGACTCTATTTTTTTGGGCTCCAAAATCACTGCAGATGGTGATTGCAGCCATGAAATTAAAAGACGCTTACTTCTTGGAAGGAAAGTTATGACAAACCTAGATAGCATATTCAAAAGCAGAGACATTACTTTGCCAATAAAGGTCCATCTAGTCAAGGCTATGGTTTTTCCAGTAGTCATGTATGGATGTGAGAGTTGGACTGTGAAGAAAGCTGAGTGCCAAAGAATTGATGCTTTTGAACTGTGGTGTTGGAGAAGACTCTTGAGAGTCTCTTGGACTGCAAGGAGATCCAACCAGTCCATTCTGAAGGAGATCAGCCCTGGGTATTTTTTGGAAGGAATGATGCTAAAGCTGAAACTCCAGTACTTTGGCCACCTCATGCCAAGAGTTGACTCATTGGAAAAGACCCTGATGCTGGGAGGGATTTGGGGCAGGAGGAGAAGGGGACGATCGAGGATGAGATGGCTGGATGGCATCACTGACTCGATGGACGTGAGTTTGAGTGAACTCCGGGAGTTGGTATTGGACAGGGAGGCCTGGCGTGCTGCGATTCATGGGGTCACAAAGAGTCGGACACGACTGAGCGACTGAACTGAACTGAACTGAATGGAAATCATAGACGTAGAGCCAAAACACTCTTCTGCTTCGGTCTATGTGTGGAGACAGACAACAACCCTAAACGGGACTGGGGAGGTAATTCTGAGAATAATTTACACTTAGAAAATCTAGTTTGGAAGGGAGGGACAAAAATCTAGTTTGGAAGGGAGCTGACTTAAATTTCCAGATGGGCCATCTTCATGAATCCCATTTCCTGGGTGACTAATGAAAAAAATATGTGCCTTGCAAACATATGTAAATATTCTCAACCAAATGATCAGCAGTAAAAGCATGTGGCTGATTGAAGAGACCAAAATAAACCATGTACATCTTTGCAATATAACAAAGAAGCCCTCCCCTTCCTCAAAGAAACCCCCTGATTCTAAAACCTGGCTGCATAACAGGGGGAACAGATAAAACAGGAAGGAGACTCAGTCGTTCATTTTGAAATTTTTCATTAGATTTATTCTGAAAATGCATTATGTTAAATGTCCATGTGCTGATAGACATATTTTTCAAATACCAAATCTGTTTTCTTAAAGAAAATATTTTATGGCTTTTCTAAAATAATATATTGCTTCTTATCTCCATTGCTTTTCTCTTCAAGCCTCCAAATGATGAGACCCACAGCAGAAGCTGAGGGGTGGTTCAGATCTGCAGGGCTGTTTGCTCCTTCCAGAAAGTGAGATGCATAGTGCCTCTGCTGTCATGAGTTATGTAACATTTCTCAGAGCTGACAGTGTGACTTGAGACTTCTTGTTTACTTCACCTACAAGACCAGCCTAACTACATTTAAGCTCATACACTGACACTGTGAATTTTGTTTTGGGCTTTTTGTTTTCCAACAGGCACTTCACAATCTTGGCTTTGGAACAGTTCTTATCTTAATCTTTAAATTCAAATGAGTGACATCCTTCTGGAATAACTCTTGCTCCTAGAATTTGTGGAACTTTTTTTTTTTTAATTGAAAAATGAAGTCACTCAGTCTTGTCTGACTGTAGCCCACCAGGCTCCTCAGTCCATGGGATTCTCCAGGCAAGAATACTAGAGTGGGTTGCCATTTCCTTCTCCAGGGGATCTTCCCAACCCAGGGATCGAACCCAGGTCTCCCACATTGCAGGCAGACGCTTTAACCTCTGAGCTACCAGGGAAGCCCTTTCAATTTTTTAATTGAAGTATAGTTGATTAACTGCCACGACTGGCTCAGCAGAAGAATCTGCCTGCCAATGCAGGAGACAGCAATTCAATCCTTGGGTCGGGCAGATCCCCTAGAGGAGGAAATGGCAACCCACTCCAGTATTTTTGCCTTAAAAAAAAAAAAATCCCATGGACAGAGTCCAAAGGGTCGCAGAGTTGGACATGATTGAGCACATATACACATGGTTGATGGACAATGTTGTGTTAGATTCTGGTATACAGCAAAGAGATTCAGTTATATATATATATTTTTTCATATTCTTTTCCAATATGGTTACTGACAAGATACTGAGTATAGTCCCTTGTGCTATACAGTGGGACCTTCTTGGTTAGCTATTTTATACATAGTACAATGGCACCCCACTCCAGTACTCTTGCCTGGAAAATCCCGTGGACGGAGGAGCCTGGTGGGCTGCCGTCCATGGGGTCGCTAAGAGTCGGACACGACTGAGCAACTTCACTTTCACTTTTCACTTTCATGCACTGGAGAAGGAAATGGCAACCCACTTCAGTGTTCTTGCCTGGAGAATCCCAGGGACGGGGGAGCCTGGTGGGCTGGCGTCTATGGGGTCGCACAGAGTCAGACACGACTAAAGTGACTTAGCAGTAGCAGCAGTGGGTACCTGCTAATCTCAAACTCCTAATTTATCCCTCCTCTACCCTTTCCCCTTTGGTAACCATGTTTGTTTTCTATGTCTGAGTCTATTTGTTTTGTAAATAAATCCATTTGCATCATATTTCCAGCTCCACGTATAAGTGATATTGCATTTGTCTTCTCTGACTTACTTCATTTAGTATGATAATCTTTAGATGCATCTTTTTAAAAAATATTTTTAATTTTTAAATTAGAGTATAATTGCTTTATAATGCTATGTTAGTCTCTGCTGTACAACAACGTGAATCAGCTGTATGTATACATATATCCCCTCCTTGAACCTCCCTGTCATCTCCCCCATTCCACCCCTCTAGGTCATCACAGAGTGCCCAGCCAAGCTTCTTGTGCGATACAGCAACTTTCTTCTAGCTATCTATACTACACATGATAGAGTATCTATGTCCATACTGCTCTCTCATTCATCCCACTCTTGCCGTCTCCCTTCTTCTGTGTCCATAAGTTCATTCTCTATGTCTGAGTCTCTCTTCACGCCCTGCCAACAGGTTCATTAGTACCATTTTTCCAGATCCATACATATGCGTTAATATACCATATTTATTTTCCCCTTTTAGACTCACTTCATTCTGCATGACAGACTCTAGGTTCATCCACATCTCTACAAATGACCCAATTTCATTCCTTTTAATGGCTGAGTAATATTCCATTGTATATATGTACCACATCTTCTTTATCCATTCATCTGTCTATGGACATTTAGGCAGCTTCTTGTCTATTGTAAACAGTGTTGCTATGAACACTGGGGTGCATGTATCTTTTCAAATTAGAGCCTTCACCTTTCCCAGATCCTTTGTGCATGAATGGGATTGCTGGATCATAGGTAACTCTATTCTTAATTTTTAAAGAACCTTTATATTATTCTCCATGGTGGCCGCAGACAATTTACAGTGTGCAGAACTTCTGAAGCCATCAAATTCTCCACCCAAACGGGCAACTCATCTAAAACATCCTCCCACCAGACTATCATTCACTTTGACTGAACTCTCAAGATGAAAAGATCCCACAGCTTCACGTGGCAGACCATACTGATTATAATCAGCTTAACATGTGAGGAGGTTCACCCATGCTGATTCAGAATTTCATCCCCACCTCTGTTTTCTAAAATCTGCCCGCCCTCCCCACAGGTCACCTCTGGCTTCTCTAACAGGCTCCCAGATGGTACCTTCCTGGGCCATGCTTGGCTGAGGGCCTGCCCACAGCCCCTGTGCCCACATCTGACCTTGCCCTCAGCCCAAATCTCCATTTCTCTGCCTACAGGTCTATCTAAACTCACTTCTCTAGGTCACATTCCTTCTTGGGCTTGTTTTCAATTGCCCTCTAAGACAGAGTGTTAGAGATTACTTTATATGTTACTTCAACGACCGTTGATCCATCTACGTCCAACATCCCTTTCCCCAACCACACCAAAGTCCCCTTCTTTGAATCCAGGCAATCTATATTATTTACAGTAGCAGCCCAGTCACATCTAGACTGTCTCAAAGATTCAAGAGGAATAGTTCTTTTTCTGAGCCATTAACAACTTCCTCTCCTTCAAGGCACAACAGTCTGGTTTTTTTAAATTAATCTTTGGCTGTGAAGGCACAATTTAAATATGATCTTGCAATGATCATCTCTGAACAGCAGGTGGCAGCACAGTACAGACCAAACAGCAAGCAGCTGCCCTAAGAAAAGGGATATAAAGCTTATTTATCTTCAACTTCTTACTTGATCCTTCATGCTTCCTCTGGCCTTCTCCCTCCAAGTTTCCATTTCTAACTGGCCATGAGGACTGGAATGACCTTAAAAACCAATTCACATGGAAACGCCAATGTCTGAAATCAACTTACATGTCAACAGCAAAAAAACAGCAAAAAAATAAAAGAATGAAACAATCAATGGGGATGAAATTTTCCCTGGGACCTGTCACATGACCAGCCTATGACACACCTTTGGTGCCTACATATCATCACTTCTCCGGCTCCTGTTTGCTTCTCCCAGGGCCCAGTCAACACCACACAGCACATTCCAACCCTGCCAAGGGAACACAGGCTGACAGAAGCAGCAATTAACACTGATATTTCTGCGAGCTGGAAATTCTCATAATTAAAACTTCTTTTGCAAGCTCTCAGGAGTCTAAATAGCCCTAAAGGAAGAAGGAAACTAGCATCTTATCTGGAAATATGATCACTAGAAATAAGGTAAGCTCAGTAACACAGGCCTAAAATTTACTCTAGGGCCCAATTACCAGATATAAATATTTCTGCTGGTGAAAACATGATAAGCTTGTTGGATCCATTAAGAGTTCTTGGCACATTCTGGAAGTCTCTAAAGGCAGCCACAATCAGCCATGTAATCAAAAGTTAGTTCTGACATCATCACTCTCCCATTTGGCAGAGACAGGTATTGATACAGACAGTAGCCATCTATATAGGGAAGAAACAATCACTTTGATAATACAAAGCAGAATACAAAATTAAAGACGACCCAAGAGCATTAATAGATGGACAGCAGTCACCATGGTGATATTTACTAATATTAACTCTCAAAAGACCAGCCAAATTTGCAACATAATTATAATATCAGGAAATTTAGAGATGACACCTTTCTAAACCCAGATAATGAGCTTATTGTCAAATCCAACACTCCCCAGATCTCTTTCTGAAAAACCACAATGCACTGATGCTAAGTAGCATTGAAATTCTGACATAGTATGTTGAACTTCGAGTGCACGTATGCTTAGTCATGTCTGACTGTTTGCAACCCCATGGACTGTAGCCACCAGGCTCCTCTGTCCATGGGATTCTCCAGGCAAAAATACTGGAGTTGGTTGCCATGCCCTCCTCCTTCCCGACTCAGAGATCGAACCCATGTCTCCTGCATCTCCCACATTGGCAAGCAGTTTCTTTACCATTGAGCCACCTGGGAAGCTCATGTTGAACTTTACTCACCCAGGAAAGGACAAACACAGTTTAGAAATGTGATAGGCCCATTCATTCAGAAAAATGCCAGCTGACAAATTATCCACAGGATACAAGAGATATTCCCCCATGCCACTAAATTTGGCTCAGATTTGTGGCTTTGTACAGCTTCTGAAGGGGCCACACCACCAAGAAAAAAAGCTTTTTATTTAAAAACAAAAAAAGTGGACTTTCTTAAAAAACAAATGGGGTCTAAATATTAGTTACAATTAACAGCAGTTAACAACTCATGTACTAGATTGAAAACATAGCTATGCTGCAGTTTTCATCTCTCTCTCTCTCTCAAGATACACACACACACACACACACACACACTTCACTGCCTTCAAGGGCACTAAAATATATATGAACTGAGATATAAATCCATGAAGAGCTGCTGAACGACTTCTTTCAGGCGGTTAGCTTGTCCACACTAAATGCACTCCTTGTAGTTTTTCTATTTCCTGAAGGAAACCTCTTCATGCCAGCTGCAAGTGCTGACTTTCTTCATTTAAAAAATTGTTGACAAGTCAGTCCCTTAACACAAATGAGAGTCTCTCCTGCCCAAGAGATGAAACAGCTTGACAACCTGGTTCCGGGACCTTGCAGAGAAAATGCAAGCTCAGATGACTGTCCTCTAAAGAAAACGATCCTACAGGGCAAACAATCTTACTCCACATCCTCAAGAACATGTATCACTGTTCTAATGATTTTTTAAGCACAGGCCCAAAGTGTCCCACACCCAGGCCTCTAATCTGAATCCTTCCTGCTTACACAACTCGTTGAAAACAACAGAGGATCCATAAAGAACACTGCTCTATCATGATCCCAAGGTGGCCACTGTAAACAGAGTGCCACACTTCACACACAGGGAATAATTGGGCTCAGACCCCAAAGAAAGAAACAGAAAGAAACTAAAAAAAGGTTGAGGACACTCAACTGATGCAAACATGGAATTCTTCAAGATTTCCTTGGTGGGTCACTGGTTAGGACTTGGCGCTTTCACTGCTCTCGGCCAAGGTTTGATCCCTGGTCAGGGAACTAAGATCCTGCAAGCCTCTTAGTGTGGTCAAAAAAAAAAAAAAGCAAAAACGAAATTTTTCAAAGGGAGATTTACTCACAATGGTAATTCAGATCACTCAGGCAGTCAGTCAGTGTTCTGCAATTCTATGAATTTAGGCCAAAACAAAGTTGTTTGATTGAAGGGTCAACTAGACCTCACTTCATCAGATAATTAGCTTGACTCACTCAGAGTTTCATTCTGCTTGTGGGAGCAATTTAGGCAGATGAATGTACCGGGATGATGTTTCTAGGCTGGTCTACAACCATGAAATGAAAGGAAACAGGCTAACTCCCTGCCACCTCCTCCAAAAAAAAGTATGGTTTACAGAGATCACTGTCTCCATTTTCTCCAGCTTCATATGCAGCAATCTGGCTTTGGAGTCTTCCTCATGATGTCCACCTTATTACCAGGCATGTTCTTAACATCATAATAATGACACCAGCTGCCGATGATGGAAGGCTTGCTATTCACCAGGCAGCATGCTGGGGTCTATACTCATCCACTCATCCAACTGGTATTTATTGACTATCCACTATGTGACAAAACTGGTCTAGGTTTCACGGGACAGTCTGAAAAAAGCAATGTTCTGCTGTCGTAGGACTTTCCAAGAGGAGCAAAGAGAGAACAGACAAATAAATATGAAACAGATCAGGTGGTGACTGAGGTTACAAATAATAAAGTGGAATAAAGGGCCAGAGAGTGACCATGTGAAGCGTGCTGTCCTAATGAAGCCCTCTAGGAACACAGCTGAAGCTCAGAAACATGTTCAGTTGATTGCCTCATCGCAACAAGTGAGAAGGTGCACCTTGGGGATCCAGGCGTCTAAGCAAGAGGGTGTTCAATGAACTAGTAAGATCTGGGCTGTGCCAGCTAATTTGGAAGAGGGTTCAAGAAAGTAGGATTTTGCTATGAATTGGAAACTGTCAGGATGTGAGGGCAATTCTGTGACTGGGCATCTTGGTAATTCTTATCTAAAAGGTGAGAAGAAGATGGGGCAGTGAGTCAGTCCCGAGGAGGGGAGTACG
This sequence comes from Cephalophus harveyi, assembly GCA_006410635.1. NCBI lineage: Eukaryota > Metazoa > Chordata > Mammalia > Artiodactyla > Bovidae > Cephalophus > Cephalophus harveyi. The sequence goes on from SJYT01076685.1 coordinate 350,714, forward strand.
TAGCCACACTTGTGGTCTGGACTATCCTGTTCTTATCTGGATTTGGACATCATGATGAAGAGGTCTTGCTTCTGTCTGGATCCATCAAATGGCTATCCACTCCAGTACTCTTGCCTGGGAAATCCCATGGGCAGAGGAGCCTGGTGGGCTACAGTTAGTGGGGTCGCAAAGAGCTGGACACGAGTGAGCACACATCATGGTTCTAGAGTGACCTTATTTCACATGGGTGTTTGCATCCAAAACCTGAACAGCTCAGCTGGGAGTGGCAGGCCAGCTCCTGGTGGTCTCGGGCTAATGTTCCTTTCCTGTGAGCAATCCACCGTCAACCGTACAAGACAGGTACCATTGCTCTTTCTTTTTCATAAATGAAGAAACAAAGCCCCAGAGAGACAAAAGAGCTGATGCTAGAGGCTTGTGGAATCTTAGTTTCCTGACTAGGGAGGGAACCCTGACCCTCAGCAGTGAGAACGCTGAGTCCTAACCACTGGACCACCAGAAAATTCCCAGTACCAAGCCTTTTTAATTCCTGTGGCAAGACCTTTTCTTCAAAAGGGCCAGGGGGCTTTCAATGGGAGCATGGGCTCAAAGCCTACAGGGGAAGCTGTTACCAGCAGACACCCTTAACACCTAGGTCAGAAGATGTGCAAATGCCCAAGAAATGAAGTCCATCTGATCACCATCCAAGTGAAAATACTCTTCTCCCAGGGATGAGGAAACGTTTTCCATTCTGTTTAAATTGGAAGGCTACTTTCTCAATAATTTAATCAAAACCCATTTATTTCCACAATTTTTGAACTTTAAGCACATTTTACATACTGGAACAAGTATGTTTTAAAAAAGACTATAAAGGTAATGTTCCAGGGATTTCCCTGGCTATCCAGTGGTTAAGACATCCTGTTTTTACTGCAAGGGGTACAGATTCAATCCCTGATTGGGGAACTAAGATCATGCATGCCACACTCTATGGCCAAAAAAAGGAAAGAAAATTTCTTAGCATGAACAAAAATGAAAATACAACATATCAACATAAAAAATTATATACATATATATATATGTATTATATATATGGTATGTTCTACAGGCTTCCCTGATGGCTCAGATGGTAAAGAATCCGCCTGCAATGCGGGATCCCTGGGTTTGATTCCTGGGTTGGAAAGATACCCTGGAGGAGGGCATGGCAGCCCACTCCAGTATTCTTGCCTGGAGAATCCCCATGGGCAGAGGAGCCTGGTGGGCTACAGTCCATAGAGTCGCAAAGAGTCAGACACGACTGAATGACTTAAGTTGGGCAAGCACCTCGATCTTCTACAGTGCAAGGGTAACTGAACAGGTGACCATTCCTATGTTTTGTATCTCTTTTTTTTTTTTAATTAAAAAATAATTTTTGTCTGCACCTTGGGGAATGTGGGATCTTAGTGCCCAGACCAGGGATAGCACCTGGCACCCCCTGCATTGGAAGGCAGAGTCTTAACCCCTGTACCACGTGGACGGCCCCTGTCCCCCTGTTTATCTTTTCCAACTGCTCTCTCCCACCAGGGCAGGGCTCACCAGCAGATTCTCCGGCTTGAGGTCCCGGTGGACGATCCTCTTGTCGTGCAAGTGCACCAGCGCCCTGCACAAGTCCATGAGCATGAGGGCAGCCTCGTGCTCGGGGAACTTCACACTTTCGATGATGGCGTCGAACAGATCCCCTCCCTGCACGTACTCCATGATCAGGTAGATCTCGGCGTCCGTTTCGTACACTTCGTGCAGTTTCACGATGTTGGGGTGAGAGAGGCTCTGGATGATGAGAATCTCGCTGTCCACCATGTCCTCCTTCCCCTTGAGCTTGGACTTGTCGATGATCTTCATGGCGTAGGCCTGCCGGGTGCCGCGGTGCCTGCACTCCTTCACCACCGCAAAGTTCCCGTCGCCGATCACCCGGCCCGGCTCGTACTGCTTTCGCACGTCGGCCGCCAGGATGCCCGCGGGCCGCCGCCTCCTGCCCGGCCGCTCCGCCTTGCTCTCCTCCGGCCTCGTCTTGGGCTCCTTTTCGATTCTGGCTGGCGGCTCATCGCGGGAAACCATCATCCTCCTCGCTCCGGGCACCCCGGGCTGCTTCTCCTTCTCCGCCTCCTGCTCGTCCCCTCGGGCCCTGGGGAGCTTCTCGGGATCCAGGTCAGCGTGATGCTCCCTCCGGAGCCAGCCTCCCGGCTTGCTCCTGCCTGCGTTCCTGCTGTCCTTCTCCTCTCGCCGGGGCTGCGCTTCCCCAACGAAAACGTCCCTCTTGGCCTTGGCTGCAGCAGGTGGATGACCCTCCTGGCCTCCGGGGTCTCTGTCCTCTTTCTTGTCGACGCTTTTGCTGGGTCTCCTCGGTTCCTGTGGGGGGTGCCCAGGACTGCTCCGGGGACCCTCCTTCCAGCCTTCCTCCCCACCCTGGGGCTTCTCCTCCGGGGACCTCCGGCAACTCCTGGTCCTCACCAGCCTCTCCACGTCGTAGCGGGGGCACCTGCCCAGGTCCAGCTCGCTGGTGCCCAGGGACAGTCGCTCCCTCTGCAGGCCCTGCTGGAGCTCTCGCTCCCGCTTACACTTTTCACACCTGATCAATTCCCCCGACGTCTTTTCTATCTCCACCGCCAGGTGCTTCTCTCCACTGGCATGCCTCTCCAGGGCGGCATCCTTGGGCGCCTTGCTGCCAGATTCGGGCTCCCGCTTCCCCTTCCCCCACTTCTTCGGGGTCCTCGCCCTGTCCTCCCCGGGGATCTGCCCCTGGGGTCTGATGGCCGCCGGGGACCTAGCAGCCTCACCGCTGCTTTTGGTGGTCTCGGTCTCGCCACAGGGGTGACCCCCTTTCACAGCTTTGCTGTAAAGTCTGCTTCTCAGCCTTGGAGAGGGGATCTGGCTGTGCTGCTGGGTCAAAGTCAGAGCCCGGGCTTTGCTGGGGTACAGTTCCTCTATAACCACCTGGATGTTCTTCAGCGTCAGCGGCTCTTTGCCCACCGCTATGAAGGCATCTCCTTCCCTGAAGAAATCAGACACACTCCTGATTTCCCGGCCTTTGAGGTTAAACAGCTTCCTCACGCGGTCACTCTTCCACCTGGGAAAGCCCAGGGCCTCTGAGACGTCAGCCAAGAGCTGCTCAAAGGTTTGCACCGATCGCCTGTTGAGGAGCAGGGTGATCTTGCGGAGGGGGTGGCCGCCCACCTTGACCACGGTCACGACCCTCGGCTTCAGCGGGCTGTTCTCAGCGTGGACAGGGTGAAGGCCACTCTGGGGGCTGAATGTGGGCACCACAGAGCTACGTGATCCCAGGAATGGTTTCTCCAGGCTCCCTCGGCCAGCAGGCAGCCACGTGCCCTGCAGCTTCCGCCCCGGAATTCTCGAGCTTAAACATTTTAGAGAATGTTCACAGAGACCTTGATGTCCTGTGGGGGGAAAAGGACAACACAGTATTAGTCCGGATGGTTTAAAGAGTCCTTTGACCAGCTCAGTCAGTAAAGAATCTGCCTGCAATGCAGGAGACCCGGGTTTGATTCCTGGGTCAGGAAAATCCCTTGGAGAAGGAAATGGCAACCCACTCCAGTATTCTTGCCTGGAGAATCCCATGGACAGAGAAGTCTGACGGGCTACAGTCCATGGGGCTGCAAGAGTCAGACACGACTTAGCGACTAAACCGCCACCAAACCTTTACTAAGATTGTTTTCCTGGTGGCTCAGGTGTAAACAATCTGCCTGCAATAGCAGGAGGCGCATGCAGGAGATGCGAGTTTGATCCCTGGGTCGGGAAGATCCCCTGGAGGAGGAAATGACAACCCACTCCAGTATCCCTGCCTAGGAAATCCCATGGACAGAGGAGCCAGGAGAATTACAGTCCAATGTGGTTGCAAAAGGGCCAGCCACAACTTGGCGACTAAACAAACGAACAAGCAAAAAGTCTTTACTAAAGATGACTGATACTGCCACAGGTTAGACGTGTGCTTGTTGAGGATCTGCTTGAAACAATGGAGCCGTTACATGTGAGGTCTCCTGCCCAGTCTCCTCCAAGAGCGGCCAGGAATGCAGTATGGAGTCTGCACTGGGCCTGAGGTGTCCCCCCCAAGTCCCCTGGGTACCAGGATGGACCACACCTTGGGAGCCCCTTCTAGGCAAGGCCTGACCCTGAAGGCAGCTCCCACTATCCTAAACTTTCAAAAATCTACAACTGAGATAAAAGGTCCAAAATTTGCTGCTCAGGAAATACCAACAAGAGGTCAGAACTTTCTGGAACCTTAAAAAATCCAAATCTTTTTTTTTTTTTCCTGCTAAGTCACAAAAGATTGTTTATTTCCATTTAAAAAATAATTGAAGTACATTTAATCCATAATGTTGTGTTAGTTTCAGGTGTACAGCAGAGTGACCCAGACGCACACACATATATATGTATCTATTCCCTTCTAGATTTCCCCTTACCCCTAAAGAATTCAAATCTTACCTACCTCTTTGCCAAGAACAGTTTTCTCAGCGTGACTTTCAGAGTGAGGCAAGATGTGAAGAGGTTATAAGCACAGATCTGGATTTGAATCCTGGAGCGGCCACTGACCCTATTTGTGAACTTGGACAAATTACTCACAATCTGTTTTTTTTTTTTTTTTTTCATGTATTAAGTGAGAATGATAACACCTTCCTCCCAGGGTTTTGGGAGAGAGTAATTGAGAAAATGATTATGACTCACTTGAGCTTGACACATAGTAAGGGCACAGTGATTGTCAGTTACTAATACTGTCCTTTGATCTTAACATCTCTTTTGTATGATCATTTCATTCTGGTAGCAAAGGACCTCATGGGCTGAAATGACATGGTCATCTTCTCCAAACGTGTTTTTCTCTCATTATAAAAAAAAGGAAAGAAGGAAACCAAAGCCATTTTATTCTTCAGAGCTTTAATAATGAGAACGTGCTCATTTTCGTGATGTTTCCTGATAAACTGAATAAATGAATAAAACAAGACTTTGTATTTCCTGGTCAGACATACCCAGCTTTACCTCATTTTATTGTGCTCCACTTTCTTATGCTGTGAAGATATTACATTTTTTAATCAATTGAAGGTTTGTGGCAACCCCAGGTCAAGCAAGTCTATGGACATCATTTTACCAAATGGCATTTGCTCACTTCACGTCTCTGCGTCATATTTTGGTAACTTGCACAATATTTCAAATTTGGTCATAATTGTTATATTTGTGATGGTGATCTGTGACCAGGGATCTTAGATGTTACTCCTATGGCTCACTGAAGGCTCAGATGATAGCTAGCTTTTTTTTTTTTAAACCAGTAAGGTATTTTTAAATTAGGGTATGTACCTTTTGTTTGGCTGCTCCAGGTCTTTTTTTTTTTTTCTTTCCTTGAACTGAACACATTTATTTTTTTAATTAATCAATTTAATTGTAGGATAATAACTTTACAATATTGTGGTTGCTTTTGCCATACATCAACATGAATCAGCCACGGGTGCGCACGTGTCTCCCCATCCTGACCCCTCCTCCCCGCTCCCTCCCCACCCCTCCCTCTGGGTTGTCCCAGAGCACTGGCTTTGAGTGCCCTGCTTCATGCATCGAACTTGCACTGGTCATCTATCTTACGTATGGTAATACACATGTTTCAATGCTATTCTCTCAAATCATCCCGCCCTCCCCTTCTCCCACGTAGTCCAAAAGTCTGTTCTTTACATCTGTGTCTCTTTTGCTGTCTTGCATATAGGATCGTTGTTTCCGTCTTTCTAAATTCCATACATATGTGTTAATATACTGTATTGGTGTTTCTCTTTCTGACTTACTTCACCCTGTATAATAGGCTCCTGCTCCAGGTCTTTGTTGCGACATGTGGGATCTAGCTCCCTGACCAGGGATCAATCCTGGGCCCCTGCACTGGGAACACAGAGTCTTAAGCACTGGCCAACAGGGAAGTCCCTGTACATTGTTTTTTTTAAGACATATTGCCTTGGCACACTTAATAGACAATAGTGGAGTATAAACATAACTTTTATATGTACTGCAAAATCAAAAACATTGGGATAGCCACTTTATTGCAGTGCTCAGGAATTGAACTCGCAACAGCTCCAAGGTATAACTCTACTTGAGACAAAAGTGGTTTAAGTTTCATTTCTGCCCAGGGTAGAAAAGGAAACAGAAAAATGATAGAATATGGAACTCAGTTAAAACCCAAGGATGGGCTACAAATTATTAAAGTTGCCCCACAGGACCCCTATGTCATATCCTACATGCAGGAACCTGCCATTTAGGCTTCCTTTGAGAAGTTTTAAATGATTATTTTTAAGCACATCTGAGTTGTAGCAGACACTCCAGTTTTGCCAGGATGGGCAATTTGGCCCAGCATATTGACAGAATGTTGTGGGTTTTTTTTTTTTTTTTGGTTTTTAATTATAACATACAATCTGTTCTGAGATGATTTCCATCTAGACACAGGTGTCTGATTAGATGACAAGTGTGGCCCTACTGATTCTTCCCATGTGCCATGAATTTATAAGCTTACCAGTCACATTTACAGTTAAACTATTTATTTACAGAGATCTGTCATTCCTTTCTTCTCATAATCTCCCTGATTTGCCTCCATTTTCAGCTGAGAAGGTTGATGCTGAGAGAGCAAGAGGACAGGTCTCCAGGAGTTGCACTAGCTCCCGTTTCCTCAGGAAACAGGAAGGATGCCAAGAAAAGTGACCCTCAAATGCCCGTACACAGAGGGACTGCTGCTGCTGCTGCTGCTGAGTCGCTTCAGTCGTGTCCGACTCTGTGCGACCCCATAGACGGCAGCCCACCAGGCTCCCCCGTCCCTGGGAGTCTCCAGGCAAGAACACTGGAGTGGGTTGCCATTTCCTTCTTCAATGCATGAAAGTGAAAAGTGAAAGTGAAGTCGCTCAGTCGTGTCTGACTCCTAGCGACCCCATGGACTGCAGCCCACCAGGCTCCCCCATCCATGGGATTTTCCAGGCAAGAGTACTGGAGTGGGGTGCCATTGCCTTCTCCAACACAGAGGGACTAAGTCTTTTCATTTGTTTTCCTTAGGGTGCTTCTTACAGAGTGGGACCCTCAATACATTTGTCAGGCTAAGGAAAGGGAAAACATGTCTGTGGCTCAGGTGGTAAAGAATCCGCCTGCCAAGCAGGAGATACGGGTTTGATCCCTGGGTCAGAAAGATCCCCTGGAGAAGGAAATGGCTACCCACTCCAGTATTCTTGCCTGGGAAATCCCATGGATGGAGGAGCCTGGCGGGCTAGAGTCTATGAGATCCAAAAGAGCTGGATGGGACTGAGTGACTAAACAATTCCAGGAAAGGTTCAGGGCAGAACCAGGACAGGGAGCACTCCGTGAATACATGAGGGATGCAGGAGAGTTTAGCACAGAAGGGGGTTCAGGAGGAGCCCAGCGGAAATCCAGGAAGATCCCATCCCAGGAGACATGCAGTAGTAGTCTTGGAGCAAGACGATCGCTGTGGGTCACATATTCAGTGGTGACTGAGGATGACAGAGGCAAGTCATGATGAGAACTCAAGGTCCGAGAGAGTGAGATTTCAGAGCCCGAGTGTAGTGGTAGATGATTTGGCCTGTGGTACCCAGAGTCGGGATGGGGGGAGAGGTGGCCATGCCCTGGGATGGCTGTGCCCCAGCTGGTTCCAGCAGACTCTAACTCAGAATACATCCTCATTCTTGGTGGTTAGGAGAGCACTCTGGGCTCACTCCATCCCTGAATCCAGGAAAGGCTCCCCATCCCAGGGCGCGGGCACAAAAGATGTGGAGACAGCGAAGCTCAGGCTCTGCCACACCACCATCACACATGCGCAGCCCACTGCCCAGGTGTTCTCAAACCCCCTTAAAACTTCTGTGATCTAGAGCCAGGGTGAGAACTTGGTACCCCTCCTCCCCAACATAACTCGGAGCTACAAAGGTAGCACTTCTGGTTTTATCTGTATCATGCTACTGGGGCATCCAGGGAAACACAACCTCAAGATGCAATTATTTTTATCTTCTCTTCCACAAGCCCTCCTTCCTCCTTTAAATTTCTTAGTCCAGGGCAGATTTTTCTTCTTTAAAGGAAAGAGAAAAAATCAGGAGATTCTGAATGCCTGGTCCATCGGCAAGAAGAGCAGACAGCCTGGAGAGGAACAGCCTAGCACATCCCTGGGACCCTGAGTTCAACCTCCAGGATCAGCTCCATCGCCCAAGGAAAATAGTGCCCTGAGGACTCTGGGGCTGACTATAAGCAGCACTATCCAGGACCTACCCAGATAACCTGACCACGTCCACGCATCTCCAACAACTGACAAAATCAACTAAGTAGAACCGTATAAAATTGCTAGCAGTTCTACCAATTACATCTCAGAGGATGGTTGGATGGCATCACTGACTCAATGGACACGAGTTCAAGCAAACTCTGGGAGATAGTGAAGGACAGGGAAGCCTGGCACGCTGCCAGTCCGTGAGGCCACAAAGAGTCGGACATGACTTAGCCACTGAACAACAACTTATCTTAAAGGGGAATTTCAACAATTACCTGAAAAGGGAAATTTCATATGGCTCAACCTAGCACTATCTTGGATAATAACCCCTACTCTGTCTCTACACTAACAACAGTTAATCAAAGTAGGCATAGTAAAAATTAAGCGTCCTCATTCCCAGTCCTCAGCCACCAGTTGGCAGTTTCCAGGAAGCGCATAGGAAAAGATGCCCTTGTGGCATCGTTTTTCTGTTAATTTCCTACAGCAACATAAACTGACCTCAGCTTGACAATACCGCTGCTTTTGCCTCAGACAAATGTTTATAGGGTTTTCCCCAGCACCCATCAAGCCCATGCATGCAGCAGAACTTTCTCAAAGCCACTTGTCTCCTTAAGAGCCTACAGGAGCTCCTTATTATCATCTCTGAGGGTCAAACCCAAACTCTTCAGCTTGACATGGAAGGTGCTCCCTCTTCCAGCGGCACCTCACCCATCCCAACCCCACTCTACCTGGGGTAGGAGATAGATGGGCCCCTGGGCAGAGCAGCTGGAGCTTGTCAAATGGAGTAAAATTGAAGCTTTGTTTTCCGCAGATGCTCCAAGGACAAAGTTAATGGCAGGAGCTGAGCTCTGCTGGAGTAAAGAGATAAGAGGTCTGCTCATGAGGTCAGAGAAAACTCCCCAACTGCACATGCACAGGAAGGCTCCTCAGGGGTCAAAAACGAGGGCGTGCCATCTCGTAATAAGTGTCATCAAACCTCCCACTGGCCTCTGCGCTGGAATCCATCTTGGCAAAAAAGCTGCTCATACATATTGGGCGCGGGGCAGGGGGCGCTGTAAGGGTGGGTCCTAGAACAGGTCAGGTGCGGGAAAAGAAATGAAATAACTGGCCAAACATAAACAAAGATCCAGAAGAACTGCCTGATATATATGATTTAACTGCCTCTTTACTGCATTCTTCCTCATTGGGGAGGGCACCCATACCCCTTCTCTCTGGGTTGTATTTCTGCCTTGCTTCAGTCTTAAATAAACACAGTGTTTCTCTATGTGCTCTCCCACATGTTATACTGTATCTCTGATAATAAGCTTTGTACCTGTTTTTACAGTTTTTGCCACTTTGAGAAATTCCTATTTCAAACATGGCAAGAGGAAGGGGAACTTTGTTTCTAGCCTTTTGCCCCCGATGGACTAGCAGCTAGGGCTCCGGCTGTTCATCCAGGCTACCCAGGTTCAGGTCTTGGGCAGGGAACTAAGATCTCTCTTCAGGATGGTTCACTGCTGTCTCTGAGATGGCATCCTCACTCCTCCCACCCATCCAAGCCTCACCATCACATGAGACCTAAGACCCGCAACCACCACCACACCCTCCCTGACCTCACAAGTTCACAGTCACTGCTCCCTCTTCTAAAGCTCTGTTCATTCATTAAAACAACGTTTCACATGAATGCTTGAGGCCCTTCCTTCTGCACACCTCAGCTCACTGTTACTTCATCTTCAAAGGTGTAAATATTCCCCCTCTCAACTAAACTCAGCCTCATCAAAAGCAGAGACCATGGATTATGCAAACTCCCTTCCTCTGTCTCAGGATATATAATAAGCATGTGAGATTGGGGAAACCCGTTTCCAGTACTAACTTCAGTATGCATATCAGGTCTCAGGCTTCCGGCTCTCCTTGCAAATAATTGAGCATTTCTAGTTTCTGCACTGGTAGACATCCCACAGCAGACCTTAACTAGATGAAACAAGTGAGATTAAAGAAAACACGGTCACAGACATCCACTGACTACCAGGAAATGTGACAAGGATACAGGGAGGGAAGAGGAGTGTATTTCTTCGGAGTTTTGCGAAGCTTCCTTTCTGAGTTGCACAAAGAATGTGAACACGGGGTCAGAAGCTCTCATTTAAATCCTGGTCCTACCAGGCTCTGAGTAGCTGTGTGACCTTGGGATCACTATGTGACTATGTGACCTCTCTAAGCCCTCTTCCACGTGGGCTAACTCTGGCACCTCACCTCTGCATGCTGTTTGGCATAGAGTGGGCACTCCAACTGTGTTTGTTTTCTTTCCTCTACAACGGAACAGGTCTCATAACCTCTGGTTTCCTCCCAATCCACATACATGTCAAGGGCGAAGAGGACATGATGCTAAATGTGACTCAGCAGGGTGAATTTGTCATTTAAGTAGCGACTGAAACAGAAAACCAGTAGGGACAGGATATTAAGAGAAACACCCGAGCAGATCTAAGCATCCGGCTCCTGTGGGTAGATAAACTTCCTGCTCACTGATCCTAGGATTCTCTGACTGGTCTGAGCCGATAAACTCAGTAACTGCAAAAGCATTTTGCTGTTATTACCTCTGATGGGTTTGGCTCCAAGCAACTGTGCCTCCTCGGTTGTGGCTACTGCCACAACTCAGATGAATTAATGTAACCTTGTTCCACAAGGGTCAGCTCTATACTTTTTTACACTGAAAAGGCTACCAAAATGACTGGAAGTCACATGAACCCAGTTTCTTATCCAATCATTTATCATTATTTTGTCCAGGCTGCTAATTATCAAGTTTAGTTAGGGTCAAGGAAAAAAAAAAAAAACACAATGAAAATATACTGCTAACATGAATCTTTTACTTATATTCTTTCATGAGAAGAAAAGGAATGTACCATTTCTTAGTCATTAAAAAAAAAATGCGGTACATCTGTCTTTATTTATTTATTTTTGGCTCTGCTTCTGAGGCACTTGGGATCTTAGTTCCCCAACCAAGGATCGAACCCAAGCCCCCTGCCTTGGAAGCACTGAGTCTTAACCACTGGATCACCAGGGAAGTCCCTTCCTAATCATTTTTAACAATAACCCATAGGTCTAAATTACACCACAAAGAAAAACTATGCCTAAGGTCAGCATCCACTTTGGAATTCTCGCCTTGGCTCCTATAATAACACACTGGAAAAAGAAATAGGAGAATCATACCCAAGTTGCTATAGGACATAAATAATATATGATCACTCTTTAACCATTTACAAATTCTGAGTATTAAAAGAAATGGAAACTGGTGTTTTAAAACATCTGGTTAATAAGCAATGCAACAAAAAAGTCCATGCAATGCATCGAATGACATGGAATCTTCCTTCCTAACAGGGAAGCTCCACTTGAAATTCTTTACCTTTATCAACCTCTTATTCCTTGATGGTGTCAACAGACTGATAACTGGTGGCCTCAGTAGGCAGTGCTAAGAGATGATTCACTTCCATTTGTCTATGGGAGAGGGAGCAGAATTGGCTGAAATCATTTTCCTTTTCACTGAGTAATCATTTGTCCTGGGAGTTTTCCAGGGGCTGTTTGGGAACAAACTCATTTTGCTCATATGCAAATCTGAGGCAGGAGAAACATTTGCGAACTTACATTTGATTATGCAAACATCCCAAGGGGGGTTTTCCTAAACGAATAAAAAATTGGAACGCAGCCTTTTACTAAGCCTAGTTACTGTTTCGTAACTAGGAAGCCTGGGCAATGTCTGTATTGATCAAAGCTGGGAAAATTAACAAGGGTAAGGTAATAAAATGCTGCTGTCTACTGTCTGCCATCACCGATGACACTCTAATGTCGTCGCTAATTAATCTTTATTACCGACAGGATATCAGGAACAGAGTAATTAGAAAGACTTTCTCCTGCTCTCATCTCAGAAAAGTCCCAGGTTTGGGGTTCTCTCTTATCTGCTAACCTTCTTGTGCCAGTTCCAGGTGCCTCCCAGCATGTTGGCACAAAAGCTCTCTAGGGACTCTGGGTGAGGGATGTTTGCCAGTCCTTGTTAGAACAGATGTCTGATACGTTTTTCCCAAGGTACTCGCTGATTTAATGATGACATTTACCGGCCCAGCTACCTTGAAATTGTGATCCATATTATGCAGTACCTCTGTTGTTTACAAGGGGATTCTAAAGTGAACCAGCGTACATGTCTTTCCTCATTTTAAATCTCATCTCTGACCCCCTCAATATCTCTCATCCTCCCCCTCTCAGTTTTCTGGCTCACCCTGATCTGGTCCCATTTCATCAGCAGATCATAGTTTCCGCTTTCTTCTCTGCTAGCTTTATTTTGTCTGAAGAATCCTCCTGCTTATGCAAGCCAGAAGGTATTTTCCTCTCCTCAGAGGTCCCAGGTCATCCCAAGACAAAAAGGATCCAGGACTGAAGTATGAACTTTTCCTTGTTGCCACTGACCTGCTTCCTTTGAAGGTGAAGGTGAAGGTGAAGTCGTTCAGTCGTGTCCGACTCTTTGCGACCCCGTGGACTGTAACCTACTAGACTTCTCCGTCCGTGGGGAATCTTCCCGACCCAGGGATCGAACCCAGGTCTCCTTCATTGGAGGTAGACGCTTTAACCTCTGAGTCACCAGGGAAGCATCCTGCTAAAGTGGTAAAAGCAGCGGCTCCCATTTGGCAGAGCTTCTCAAATGCTAATTGTGACACCCCCAGGGACCACGTTAAAATGCAGATCCTAATACAGTCAGTCCAGGTGGAGGGTGGGGCTGAGATTCTGCAGCTCTAACAAGGTCCCCAGGTGATGCAATGCTGCTGGCTCCTGGACCACACTTTGAGAAGCACAGCTATAGGCCTAAGCTATAGAGAGAAGCTACAGGAAGGGGGCGCAGCAGAAGGGGGCAAGGTAGGGCCCTGGGAACACCCTGGCAGCCAGGGGACAGCAAAGCAGAGGGAAGTGAGGAGTGAATCACGAATGGAGGAAGAACCGGAGCCCTGGTGCACCTGAGTATCCTGAGGATGCTCATCCTGGTGCACCTGAGGATGAGGTGACATCCTCCCCAGGGGGGACCCTGAGGATGCTGGCTGAGGTCCTGTGAGAACAGGTGAGGCCGCTGGGACCCCATGCTGGGCATTAATATTAATGCGACCTCATTTGCTCCCAGGCTGGTGAGCTTCAGATATCTCAGTAACCACGACAAATAACCTTCTCTCCACCCGCGGTTTGTCCAGATGAACCCTTCTCCCGCCTTCTGCTCATTCCATCACACGAAACCTTCACGGTCCTCTTTTTGCCTGCTGCTCTGTGTCCCACCGTGTCCCTCACATCAGCCCTTCTCTGTGACATCCAATGCCAGCTGGCTTTGACCGACGCTTCCGCTAGGGATAGCTTCTCTTTCAGGCTGACCCCTGGGTTTAATGTTTCTTCCAACATTCCCCAGCTCACCCACGTCTGGGGTATCACTGCTCACTCAGTAAAATTACAAGAGGGCACAGCTCCCAGGGAGGGCTGTGGTTTCCTATGACCTGGATTTTTAATCCCGATTTGTTGCAGCTCAGAGATTCACAATAACCTTGACTGGGGCTGGGGTTTTGCTTCTCTCAGGACTGTTCAAGGAGGTTCAAGGGGGTGCGTTTATTTGGAAAGGGAGAGCTAAACTACATCCCACCTTGGGACCCGTCCCCAGCTGACTTGATCCTGCCAGACTTTGTATGTTCCTTCTTCTGTCTGGTGATCACACCACAAAGCCTTCACCAGCCCACTGGTCTCTACCCACCTGCGTCAGAACAACATTCAAACACTGGGCTAGACAGAGCTTTACCATACTCTATCCCTACAGGTGAGGAGCAGTAACCATTCTTTATTTTTGCCACACTCCATAGCATATAGGACCTTAGTTCCTGACCGGGGATAGAACCTGCACCCCGTGCATTGGAAGCACAGAGTCTTAACCACTGGACCACCAGGGAAGTCCCTGTGGCAATCATTCTAAAAGCAATTCCTCCATTGTCTTTTTTCTAGAGAGACAAGCGTATCTTACTCATTTCTACATCTCTGTGCTCTGGTTGGACGGATCTCAGAGTGATGTAAAGACACTTGGTATATCTGTACCATCCACCAGCACTTCCCTGTAGACTCTCATCCCTCATTATCAGACGCATATCTGAGGGGCAGGCACAGACCTCCACTATCCATTATTGGGAATTCTCTGGTGGTCTACTGGTTAGAATTCTGTGCTTTCACTGCCAAGGGCGACGGTGCAATCCCTGGTAGGGGAACTAAGGCCCCACAAGCTGCATGGCACAGCCCAAAACACAAAAATCAAAGACCTGCCATTACTGTAAGCACAGAGGAAGCAAAGAGCTTGTGGATTTTTAGAAAGTGGTTTTTAAATGATTTTGACTTCTCTGTAAGACAACCTCCATGTGCAACGTATAATTAAATAGCAAACAAGTAAAACAATTCAAGAGTAAATGTTCCAAAAATATATATAGTTTTCATTCATATATAGGAGAAATGACACATTTGAAAAACACTGGGGCTGCTTATGTAAAATAATAATAAAGGAATATGATGAATAATTTTGAGCCAATAAATAAGACAACTTAATGAAATGGGTGGATTCCCTGAAAGAGACATGTTACCAAAGTTCACTCAAGAAGAAATATATACCCTAAGTAGCTCCACTGTGCTATTTACCTGAGGTTTATTTTATTTTTCTTGGCTGTGCTGCACTGCATTCGGGATCTTAGTTCCTTGAGTAAAGATCAAATCCACGTCCCCTGCATTGGATTCTTGGAGTCTTAACCACTGGACTGCCAGGGAAGTCCCTACCTGAGGTTTAGATACACCAGACTTGAGGAAGAACTTTATATAAATATTTAAGGTATGGTCATTACATGATTGGTTGGATTTACTGGTAAAAATTCTCAAAAATTGCTTAGATGGAAATATTCATCTTTTGTAAACAAAAGCAATGTCATGGATCAATCTAAGAAAGATACAAAGAAGGTTCTTAAGAAGGACCATGTGTTGAAGGGAAAGGCCATGTGGGTGAAAAATTTGTGGGTATCAGAATTAAAAGAGCCAATAGTCCAACACTCTCAATTTTCAGATATGACTGTAGACCAGAGAGGTTAAGCAATTAGCCAAAGCCCCACAGCCAGCTAGTAAGAACTGAAACAATTCTTTCATAGACCCTGACTCTTTCTGAGCAACAGTTCAGACAGGTTTGGGGGAGTCATTTGTAACCATGGAATAAAGCAAAACTCATGGGATCAGCCAGAGGAAACAAAGCCAGACTCATCAACAGGCAACAATGCCTAAGCAGAGCAGCCTCAGTTTAACCCTGCTCCAATTATTAAGCCAGCCAACATCCCAACTGGGCAAAATAAGGTCACCCAGTGTTCCTGCAGCTGGCAATAAACAAGTGAGCTAGTCCCTGATCCCTGTAGACAGGATGAGCTAAAAACAAAAACAAAAACAAAAAAAAAACTCCCCAAAGTGAATTAAGATTCCAAACAAAGAAGGGTGATGCTAGGGGAAAGCAGATTAAGGTATAACCTTTTCTTCCTTTAGGGAATTAAAACTGGACTTGATTTTCCTCTCATTGGAAGGTAGGGAAGTCACAGTGCAGGGACTCTGACTGCCTCCAATAGGTATTTAATACTATAAAGCTCCAGTCCAATGCCCAACCTGAGGATCAGAGCCACAAGGGTCCTCAACTGCACCTTTGCTGGCAGAGTACCTGGTGCTTCTTACTGCCAAGGGAGCCTGCACCAGCCCCACCTCCCAGGAGACGGGAGGTAAAGACGGTAGCAAGATGACAGGCAGAAGGTCACCTACACAGAGTAAGCACTCAATACCTCGTAGTTAAATCAGATTGACAACAGCGGCACCAAGGCAACAGCTCTCCTACTAAGAAGATGATCTCGGGACTTCCCTGCTGGTCCAGTGGCTAAGACTCCGGGCTCCCAATGCAGGGGGCCTGTGTTTGCTCCCTCATTGGGGAACGAGAGCCCGGACTGCAACCAAGAGTTGGCATGTCGCAACTAAAGATCCCGCATGCCACAACCAAGACTGAAGATTCTGCAGGTCACAACTAAGATCCGATGCAGCCAGATCAACAAATATATATGTAAAAATGCCAATCTCAGTGAGTAGAAACTTACATGGTTCCCTCAAACAGCCCCACTGCTACATCTAGGCCTTTTGAGAGCATCATTTACAAATACTTTTCACAAAGGCTGCTTCCTTCTAAGCCTTAATAAAGGTAAACCTTGGCGGCTCTGGCTTCTCCATTTGGGGTTAAGCTTCTTCAGGATCCCTTGTAATGCCGTCTCTTGACACTTGCCCCAAAATATGTGATTTGCAGGGATGAAGCCTATTAAGTAAATGGGCCTTGCCTGGCAAGATTCCAAACACCCAGCCCTGATGGCAAGCTTGTGGCAGACTGTCCATAAACAGGTATTGCAGGAATGAACCTAACAAATCCATAGTCGTTTTTAGGAAAACAGCCTTGCAGTCAAGATCACAGTTCTCAGAATGGGCCAGGTGATCAAGGCAATCCTTTACTCAGGATTTTTTTTATCTGTTTCTGCCCCCAAATCTACTGACAGCTCCTCAGTCATGGATGCTGCAAGTGCCCACTCAGACGCCCTTACCAGACGGCAGCTGCCACCTGCCAGCTCTTCTGATTGATGGGGACGGGAAGGGTACAAAGACAGGGCCCTTACCCCACAGGGAGACCAGCTCCTTGAAGCAGTGCAAGCCCCATCACTCCCAGCTGAAACCACATCCTTGCTTAGCTGCATCCCTTGCTCACCTTTTTCTCCCACCTCCTTCTCCTGTCAGCCCTCCTGCCAAAGTCACCCACACAGGAATCCCTACCTCAAGGTCCGCTTCCAGGGAACACAGGTCCCCACCACTGCCCCAAATTATGAGAGATCTTTACATTTTGTTATTT
This sequence comes from Cephalophus harveyi, assembly GCA_006410635.1. Classification (NCBI taxonomy): domain Eukaryota; kingdom Metazoa; phylum Chordata; class Mammalia; order Artiodactyla; family Bovidae; genus Cephalophus; species Cephalophus harveyi. The sequence continues at coordinate 367,891 of SJYT01076685.1, forward strand.
TATTTTGAGGGTAGAACCACACTGCAAGGCATGTGGGATCTTAGCTCCCTGACCTGGATTGAACCCTCACCCTCTGCAGTGCAAGTGTGGAGTCCTCACCACTGGACCACCAGGGAAATCCTGAGAAGTCTTTCAATTTTAAAATAAGAATGAGGGGGAATTCAGAAGATGGTGGAGGAATAGGATGGGGAGACCATTTTCTCCCCCACAAATTCATCAAAAGAATATTTCAATAATGAGTAAATTCTACAAAACAACTTCTGAATGCTGGCAGAGGACATCAGGCACCCAGCAAAGCAGATCATTGTCTTCAAAAACAGGTAGGAAAAATATAAAAGGTGAAAAAAGAGACAAAGGAGGTAGGGAGGAAGCGCCGTCCCGGGAAGGGAGTCCCGTCCCAGGAAGGGAGTCTTAAAAACAGAGAAGTTTCCAAACACCAGGAAACACTCTCACTGCCGAGTCTATGGCAAGCCTTGGAATCACAGAGGGCAACATAACAGGGAAGAAAAATAAATAAATAATTAAAACCAACAGATTACGAGCCCAATGGTGACTCCCCCAGCGGAGAAGCAGCGCAGACGCCTGCATCCGCCACTAGCAAGTGGGGGCTGGGTAGGGAGGGGCAGGCTGCAGTGCTTTTTAAGAATCGGGCTGGAATGCCCCGAATGTAACCAGAGCAAACTAACTTGGGTTAACATACCACACTGTGGGATAGCTACCACACGAAAAGCTCTAACATAAGACACCGCCAAGACCGCTCACAGAACAAAGGATGGAACAGAAATAGCTGGCTGCAGACCATCCCCTGCAGGTGACAGGCAGCCAGAGCCGTAAGGGCTGGAAGGGGGCAATCGCAGCCCCGGAGAGACTTTACCTACCAAACTGCAAGCTGGCTTCTTTGCTAACTAAGACTTCTTGGGGTTCTGGACAGTCACCATCTGCCTGACAAGGGGCGCCAGCGGTACACCCAGAAAAATGAGCAGCAGGGAAAGGCGCTAAGTTTCTGCGACCACACTCGCCAAACACCTGAGCTACTTGGTCCTGGGAAGGGCACAAAATGCAGGCCCAACCAAATCTGCACCTCTGAGGGCTATCTGAGAGCCGAGCCTGAGCAGCTTAGACCAGGGAGGTGCATGCAGCCTAGGGCCGGCCTCAGACGGTTCCCGGCGGAGCAACATAGAGCCTGAGCGGTGTGTGCCGTGTGTAGGGGCATGCCTAGTGTGGCTGAGACACTGCGAGCACACGCCAGTGTTATTTGTTTGCAGCATCCCTTCCTCCCCACAGCACGACTGAACAAGTGAGCCTAAAAAAAAAAAAAGTGTCCACCACTGCCCCTCTTGTGTCAGGGCGGAAATCAGACACTGAAGAGACCAGCAAACAGAAGAAGCTAAACAGAGGGAACTGCCTTGGAAGTGACCCCACACTGCCCACAATACCAGAGAAATTCCCAGAAATATCTTTACTATATTTATGACCATTCTCTTTTTTTGTTGTTGTTGTTGATGTTGTTGTTTGTTTTTTCTTTTCTTTTTCTTCTCCTTTTTTTAACTTTAAAAAAATTTTAAGTCTGCTATTTCTCCTTTAATTTTAATTTTTATAACCTACTATCACTTTACAAAAAAAAGGCCCTATTTTTAAAGCAAATGCTGTATATATATATATATTTTTTTTTTTTGTGGTGGTTGTTGTTTTTTAATAATTCTCGTGACTTTTTTTTTCTTCTTGTTCTTTTCTTTAATATTGTATTTTTGAGAATCCAACCTCTACTCTAGATTTTTAATCTTTGTTTTTTGGTATTTGTTGTCAATTTTGTACATTTAAAAACCCAATCTTTAGTACCCAAATTTACCTGAGAGCGAGATTACTGGCTTGACCACTCTCTCCTCCTCTGGACTCTCCTTTTTCTCCACCAGGTTGTTTCTGTCTCCTCCCTCCCCCTTCTCTTCTCTACCCAACTCTGTGAATCTCTGTGTGTTCCAGACGATGGAGAACACTTAGGGAACTGGTTACTGGCTGGATCTGTCTCTCTCCTTTTCATTTCCCTCTTTTATCCTCCTGGCCACCTCTGTCTACTTCCTCCCTCTCCTCTTCCCTGTATAACTCCGTGAACATCTCTGAGTGGTCCAGACAGTGGAGCACACATAAGGAAGTGATTACTGGCTAGCTTGCTCTCTCCTCTTTTGATCCCACCTCATCTCATTCCAGTCACCTCTAACTACCCCCTCCCTCTTCTCTTCTCCATGTAACTCGGTGAACCTCTCTGGGTGTCCTTCAATGTGGAGAAACTTTTCATCTTTAACCTAGATGTTTTATCATCAGTGCTGTATAGATGGAGAAGCCTTAAGGCTACTGTAAAAATAAAACTGAAAACCAGAAGCAGGAGGCTTAAGTCCAAATCCTGAGAACATCAGAGAACTCCTGAATCCAGGGAACATTAATCGATAGGAGCTCATCAAATGCCTCCATACCTACACAGAAACCAAGCACCACCCAAGGGCCAGCAAGTTCCAGAGCAAGACATACAACGCAAATTCTCCAGCAACACAGGAACACACCCCTGAGCTTCAATACACAGGCAGCTCAAGTTACTCCAAAACCATAGACGTCTCATAACTCATTACTGGACACTTCATTGCACTCCAGAGAGAAGAATTCCAGCTCTACCCACCAGAACTCCGACACAAGCTTCCCTAACCAAGAAACCTTGACAAGCCACTGATACAACCCCACCCACAGCAAGGAAACTCCATAATAAAGAGAACTCCACAAATTCCCAGAATACAGAAAGGCCACCCCAAACGCAGCAATATAACCAAGATGAAGAGACAGAGGAATACCCAGCAGGTAAAGGAACAGGAGAAATGCCCACCAAACCAAACAAAAGAGGAAGAGGGAGGGAATCTACCTGAGAAAGAATTCCGAATATTGATAGTGAAAATGATCCAAAATCTTGAAATCAAAATGGAATCACAGATAAATAGCCTGGAGACAAGGATTGAGAAGATGCAAGAAAGGTTTAACAAGGACCTAGAAGAAATAAAAAAGAGTCAATATACAATGAATAATGCAATAAAAGAGATCAGAAACACTCTGGAGGCAACAAATAGTAGAATATCGGAGGCAGAAGATAGGATTAGTGAAATAGAAGATAGAATGGTAGAAATAAATGAATCAGAGAGGAAAAAAGAAAAACGAATTAAAAGAAATGAGGACAATCTCAGAGACCTCCAGGACAATATGAAACGCTCCAACATTCGAATAATAGGAGTCCCAGAAGAAGAAGACAAAAAGAAAGACCATGAGAAAATACTTGAGGAGATAATAGTTGAAAACTTCCCTAAAATGGGGAAGGAAATAATCACCCAAGTCCAAGAAACCCAGAGAGTTCCAAACAGGATAAACCCAAGGCGAAACACCCCAAGACACATATTAATCAAATTAACAAAGACCAAACACAAAGAACAAATATTAAAAGCAGCAAGGGAAAAACAACAAATAACACACAAGGGGATTCCCATAAGGATAACTGCAGATCTTTCAATAGAAACTCTTCAGGCGAGGAGGGAATGGCAAGACATACTTAAAGTGATGAAAGAAAATAACCTACAGCCCAGATTACTGTACCCAGCAAGGATCTCATTCAAATATGAAGGAGAAATCAAAAGCTTTACAGATAAGCGAAAACTGAGAGAATTCAGCACCACCAAACCAGCTCTCCAACAAATGCTAAAGGATATTCTTTAGACAGGAAACAAAAAAAGGGCATATAAACCCGAACCCAAAACAATAAAGTAAATGGCAACAGGATCATACTTATCAATAATTACCTTAAACGTAAATGGGTTGAATGCCCCAACCAAAAGGCAAATACTGGCTGAATGGATACAAAAACAAGACCCCTATATATGCTGCCTACAAAAGACCCACCTCAAAACAAGGGACACATACAGACTGAAAGTGAAGGGCTGGAAAAAGATATTCCACGCAAATAGAGACCAAAAGAAAGCAGGAGTAGCTATACTCATATCCGATAAAATAGACTTTAAAGTGAAGACTGTGAAAAGAGACAAAGAAGGCCACTACATAATGATCAAAGGATCAATCCAAGAAGAAGATATAACAATTATAAATATATATACACCCAACATAGGAGCACCGCAATATGTAAGACAAATGCTAACAAGTATGAAAGGGGAAATTAACAATAACACAGTAATAGTGGGAGACTTTAATACCCCACTCACATCTATGGACAGATCAACCAAACAGAAAATTAACAAAGAAACGCAAACTTTAAATGATACAATAGACCAATTAGACCTAACTGATATCTATAGGACATTTCACCCCAAAACAATGAATTTCACCTTTTTTCTCAAGTGCTCATGGAAGCTTCTCCAGGATAGATCACATCCTGGGCCATAAATCTAACCTTGATAAATTCAAAAAAATCGAAATCATTCCAAGTATCTTTTCTGACCATAATACATTAAGATTAGATCTCAATTACAAGAGAAAAACTATTAAAAATTCCAACATATGGAGGCTGAACAACACGCTTCTGAATAACCAATAAATCACAGAAGAAATCAAAAAAGAAATCAAAATATGCATAGAAACGAATGAAAATGAAAACACAACAACCCAAAACCTGTGGGACACTATCAAAGCAGTCTGAAGAGGAAAGTTCATATCAATACAGGCATACCTCAAGAAACAAGAAAAAAGTCAAATAAATAACCTAACTGTACACCTAAAGCAACTAGAAAAGGAAGAAATGGAGAACCCCAGAGTTCGTAGAAGGAAAGAAATCTTAAAAATTAGGGCAGAAATAAATGCAAAAGAAACGAAAGAGACCATAGCAAAAATCAAGAAAGCAAAAAGCTGGTTCTTTGAAAGGATAAATAAAATTGCCAAACCATTAGCCAGACTCATCAAGAAACAAAGAGAGAAAAATCAAATCAATAAAATTAGAAATGAAAATGGAGAGATCACAACAGACAACTCAGAAATACAAAGGATCATAAGAGACTACTATCAGCAATTATATGCCAATAAAATGGACAACGTGGAAGAAATGGACAAATTCTTAGAAAAGTACAACTTTCCAAAACTGAACCAAGAAGAAATAGAAAACCTTAACAGACCCATCAAAGCACGGAAATTGAAACTGTAATCAGAAATCTTCCAGCAAACAAAAGCCCAGGTCCAGACGGCTTCACAGCTGAATTCTACCAACAATTTCGAGAAGAGCTAACACCTATCCTACTGAGACTCTTCCAGAAAATTTCAGAGGAAGGTAAACTTCCAAACCCATTCTATGAGGCCACCATCACCCTAATACCAAAACCTGACAAAGATGTCACCAAAAAAGAAAACTACAGGCCAATACCACTGATGAACATAGATGCAAAAATCCTTAACAAAATTCTAGCAATCAGAATCCAACAACACATTAAAAAGATCATACACCATGACCAAGTGGGCTTTATCCCAGGGATGCAAGGATTCTTCAATATCCACAAATCAATCAATGTAATTCACCACATTAACAAACGGAAAAATAAAAGCCATATGATTATCTCAATATATGCAGAGAAGGCCTTTGTCAAAATTCAACATCCATTTATGATACAAACTCTCCAGAAAGTAGGAATACAAGGAACATACCTCAACATAATAAAAGCTATATTTGACAAACCCACAGCAAACATTATCCTCAATGGTGAAAAACTGAAAGCATTTCCCCTAAAGTCAGGAGCAAGACAAGGGTGCCCACTTTCACCGCTACTATTCAACATAGTTCTGGAAGTTTTGGCCACAGCAATCAGGGCAGAAAAAGAAATAAAAGGAATTCAAATTGGAAAAGAAGAAGTAAAACTCTCACTGTTTGCAGATGACATGATCCTCTACACAGAAAATCCTAAAGACTCCACCAGAAAATTACTAGAGCTAATCAATGAATATAGTAAAGTTGCAGGATATAAAATCAACAGACAGAAATCCCTTGCATTCCTATACACTAATAATGAGAAAGTAGAAAAAGAAATTAAGGAAACAATTCCATTCACCATTGCAACGAAAAGAATAAAATACTTAGGAATATATCTACCTAAAGAAACTAAAGACCTATATATGGAAAACTATAAAACACTGATGAAAGAAATCAAAGAGGACACTAATAGATGGAGAAATATACCGTGTTCATGGATCGGAAGAATCAATATAGTGAAAATGAGTATACTACGCAAAGCAATCTATAGATTCAATGCAATCCCTATCAAGCTACCAGCGGTATTTTTCACAGAACTAGAACAAATAATTTCAAGATTTGTATGGAAATACAAAAAAACCTCAAATAGCCAAAGCAATCTTGAGAAAGAAGAATGGAACTGGAGGAATCAACCTGCCTGGCTTCAAGCTCTACTACAAAGCCACAGTCATCAAGACAGTATGGTACTGGCACAAAGACAGAAATATAGATCAATGGAACAAAATAGAAAGCCCAGAGATAAATCCACACACCTATGGACACCTTATCTTCGACAAAGGAGGCAAGAATATACAATGGAGTAAAGACAATCTCTTTAACAAGTGGTGCTGGAAAAACTGATCAACCACTTGTAGAAGAATGAAACTAGATCACTCTCTAACACCACTCACAAAAATAAACTCAAAATGGATTAAAGATCTAAATGTAAGACCAGAAACTATAAAACTCCTAGAAGAGAATATAGGCAAAACACTTTCCGACATAAATCACAGCAGGATCCTCTATGATCCACCTCCCAGAATACTCGAAATAAAAGCAAAAATAAACAAATGGGATCTAATTAAAATTAAAAGCTTCTGCACAACAAAGGAAACTATAACCAAGGTAAAAAGACAGGCTTCTGAATGGGAGAAAATAATAGCAAACGAAGCAACTGACAAACAACTAATCTCAAAAATATACAAGCAACTCATGCAGCTCAATTCCAGAGAAATAAACGACCCAATCAAAAAATGGGCCAAAAACTAAACAGACATTTCTCCAGAGAAGACATCCGGATGGCTAACAAACACATGAAAAGATGCTCAACATCACTCATTATCAGAGAAATGCAAATAAAGACCACAATGAGATACCATTTCACACCAGTCAGAATGGCTGCGATCCACAAGTCTACAAGCAATAAATGCTGGAGAGGGTGTGGAGAAAAGGGAACCCTCTTACACTGCTGGTGGGAACGCAAACTATTACAGCCACTATGGAGAACAGTGTGGAGATTCCTTAAAAAACTGCAAATAGAACTGCCTTATGACCCAGCAATCCCACTGCTGGGCATACACACCAAGGATACCAGAATTGAAAGAGACACATGTACCCCAATGTTCATTGCAGCACTGTTTATAATAGCCAGGACATGGAAACAACCTAGATGTCCATCAGCAGATGAATGGATAAGAAAGCTGTGGTACATATACACAATGGAGTATTACTCAGCCATTAAAAAGAATACATTTGAATCAGTTCTAATGAGGTGGATGAAACTGGAGCCTATTATACAGAGTGAAGTAAGCCAGAAAGAAAAACACCAATACAGTATACTAACACATATATATGGAATTTAGAAAGATGGTAATGATAACCCTCTATGTGAGACAGCAAAAGAGACACAGATGTATAAAACGGACTTTTAGACTCTGTGCGAGAGGGAGAGGGTGGGATGATTTGGGAAAATGGCACTGAAACATGTATACTATCAGGTAAGATATGAATTGCCAGTCTATGTTCAATACAGGATGCTTGGGGTTGGTGCACGGGGATGATCCAGAGAGATGATATGGTGTGGGAGGTGGGAGGGGGGTTCAGGATTGGGAACTCATGTACACCCATGGCTGATTCATGTCAATGTATGGCAAAACCAATACAGTACTGTAAAGCAAAATAAAGTAAAAATTAAAATTAAAATAAAATAAGAATGAGCACTAAGCGCTTTGTGTTTGGTGGCTTTTTTCCAAATTCCTAAGTAGAAGGCATTCCTTCTCTAGCGTTTCATTAAAAACAAAAGGCAATTAGGATAAAAATCCACCATGCATGTTTTTTTCCTCGATTAACATCCTCACTTAAGAACACTTGACACCCACACGTTGTGTGTATGACCATAGGGAACAAGCTGAGACAAAAGAGGCCCAGTCTGCCTCCGAACTCACCCCTCTCCACCTTGACACAAACGCTCTACTTGCCTTTCTAGAAAAGCCCCTTAGCAAGGACACCTACTTTGTCCTCTGATGAAGAAAGCACAGGAAACTTACAGCACCAGGCAGCAGCTGATGTCTTTGCTCCATAGTATAGACAAAGCAACTGGAAAAAAGCCAGTAACTGACAAACCTTCCCGAGAACACGGAACCCGCAGGGGTCTTTCCACTGGGTCTCAGACTTTACTTATCCCCTGTTTCTCCTTAATGCAAGTGTGGATTCCTGTTTTCTTTTCACGCTACAGGACTGCTTTGGCAAAGACAGTCTTCGAAACCAGCAAACCATAATCAAACAAACAAACAAACAAAAACCCCAGCAAACCTCCTCAGTTATACTGTTCTTGTAGAAAATGAGCAACACCTGGGAATTCTAAATTTAATATTAGTGGCATTAAAGAGAAAGCACTAGAGGTTCTAAAAGCCGCTGCACAGCACACATAACCTTGCACATGGGCAGTTCCTCATAATTAGTTTGCTGGGGAGGTCTGCCACCCCTGGGCATCGCTTGACGCCAAGTTCTACAAAGGAAAAGGAGCTTCCATCTAGTTCCTTTTTTCTTTTTAAATTAACATTTCCATGATTTTGGTTTTCTTAACTCAAACATAGTAAATAAAATAAAAAGACTCCTTCTATTTTGTTTTACTTTAACCAGTCTGACCTGTCAGTTCTGTCTTGATTGTCACTGCCAGAGGCCTCTGATGGTATCTTTTATTATCCAGACTCAAAATAAAAACATGTTATTACCAACAAGGGTTAGTCGTCAAAGGGAGGACTATGATGTTGGAGCTACTGATGTCTAGAACCAGTCAGAGACACCTACAAGCGAGTTTCAAATTCTTGAGAGACAATGTCTCAAAGAGAAAACACAGTGACCCCAAGCTATTTGTCTCACAGCATCTGTAATTCTGCGCTTAGACTGTGGGTGGGCTCCGATGATTCCTACCAAATGCCCAGTTCCTTTGTATACCTTTTCTCTCTATCCCTCCTTCGCTCCCTGAATTTTTTTTTTTTTTTTGACTACACCTCGCAGTATGTGGGATCTTAGTTCCCCAACCAGGGATCCAACCCATGCCCCTTGGAATAGAAATGTGGAGTCCTAACCACTGGACTGCTCAAGGGAAGTTCCTTGAGTTCATTTCAACTCTAGCATATATCCATTTGTTTATTCAGAGCCACTTAAGGAAATTACGGAGAAGGCAATGGCACCCCACTCCAGTACTCTTGCCTGGAAAATCCCATGGACAGAGGAGCCTGGTGGGCTGCAGTCCATGGGGTCGCTAGGTCGGACACAACTGAGCGACTTCACTTTCATTTTTCACTTTCATGCATTGGAGAAGGAAATGGCAACCCACTCCAGTGTTCTTGCCTGGAGAATCCCAGGGACGGGGGAGCCTGGTGGGCTGCCGGCTATGGGGTCGCACGGAGTCGGACACGACTGAAGTGACTTAGCAGTAGCAGTAAGGCAATTAGGGCACAGGGAATCTAATGACAGTTCTCTGTTTTTCACTTCAAAATACAATTAGCTAGTGGTCAACTATAAGGCCAACATTTTTAACTTACATATATTTATATTAGAGAGTTCCAGAAAAACATCTATTTCTGCTTTATTGACTAGCCAAAGCCTTTGACTGTGTGGATCACAATAAACAGTGGAAAATTCTGAAAGAGATGGGAATACCAGACCACCTGACCTGCCTCTTGAGAAACCTATATGCAGGTCAGGAAGCAACAGTTAGAAGTGGACATGGAACAACAGACTGGTTCCAAATAGGAAAAGGAGTACGTCAAGGCTGTATATTGTCACCCTGCTTATTTAACTTCTATGTAGAATACATCATGAGAAATGCTGGCCTGGAAGAAGCACAGGCTGGAATCAAGATTGCCGGGAGAAATATCAATAACCTCAGATATGCAGATGACACCACCCTTATGGCAGTAAGTAAAGAGGAACTAGAAAGCCTCTTGATGAAAGTGAAAGAGGAGAGTGAAAAAGTTGGCTTAAAGCTCAACATTCAGAAAACGAAGATTATGGCATCTGGTCCCATCACTTCATGGGAAATAGATGGGGAAACAGTGGAGACAGTGTCAGACTTTATTTTTTTGGGCTCCAAAATCATTGCAGATGGTGATTGCAGCCATGAAATTAAAACATGCTTACTTCTTGGAAGGAAAGTTATGACAAACCTAGATAGCATATTCAAAAGCAGAGACATTGCCAGCAAAGGTCTGTCTAGTCAAGGCTATGGTTTTTCCAGTGGCCATATATGGATGTGAGAGTTGGACTGTGAAGAAAGCTGAGCGCTGAAGAATTGATGCTTTTGAACTGTGGTGTTGGATAAGACTCTTGAGAGTCCCTGGGACTGCAAGGAGATCCAACCAGTCCATTCTAAAGGAGATCAGTCCTGGGTGTTCTTTGGAAGGACTGATGCTAAAGCTGAAACTCCAACACTTTGGCCACCTCATGGGAAGAGTTGAGTCATCAGAAAAGACTCTGATGCTGGGAGGGATTGGAGGCAGGAGGAGAAGGGGATGACAGAGGATGAGATGGCTGGATGGCATCACTGATGGACATGAGTTTGGGTGATCTCCGGGAGTTGGTGATGGACAGGGAGGCCTGGCGTGTTGCAATTCATGGGGTCACAAACAGTTGGACACGACTGAGCGACTGAACTGAATTAAGTTTTCCTATATAACAACCACAATCAGTTGGAAAATAACAATTTTCAAACTGATGTGTATAAGAGACAGGCAGGAGGAGAAGGGGATGACAGAGGATGAGATGGCTGGATGGCATCACTGATGGACATGAGTTTGGGTGATCTCCGGGAGTTGGTGATGGACAGGGAGGCCTGGCGTGTTGCAATTCATGGGGTCACAAACAGTTGGACACGACTGAGCGACTGAACTGAATTAAGTTTTCCTATATAACAACCACAATCAGTTGGAAAATAACAATTTTCAAGTAAGAACATACATAATGTTAACATACATATAATTCCTAGGAATGAGGTTAGAAATACATATGATCAACAATAAGTGTTAGTTGCTTGGTCGTGTCCAACTCTTTGGGAGCCCTACCAGGCTCCTTGGTCCATGGGATTCTCCAGGCAAGCATACTGGAGTGGGTTGCCATTTCTTTCTCCAGGGGATCTTCCCAACCCAGGGATCGAACCCAGGTCTCCTGCATTGTAGGCAGATGCTTTACCGTCTGAGTCACCAGAGAAGCCCAAAAATACTGGAGTGGGTAGCCTATCCCTTCTCCAGGGGATCTTCCCAACCCAGGAATCAAACCAGAGTTGTCTCCTGCATTGCAGGCAGAGTCTTAACCAACTGAGCTATCAGGGAAGCCCATAAGAAAAATCACAAAACTGAGACAGGAAATAGGATATCCATTTAAATAATGGTTTTAGAATGTGAAGTCCTAATAGGTTAAACATATCACTTCTTTTCAGTTGGGATTTGTAGGTTTGATGCCATTTACGCACTAATGCAAGTTTTAAAGACAGACAAGAGGGAAATGAGTAATGAGGATAGTAAAATATATTATAGAGCTATAATTATAATGCCTTGGTACTTACACAAAAAGAGCTGAATTTCACAAAAAAGAAAACTGTAGCCCCAAAATAGATACTACCTCACATGAGAATTTAATGTATAATAAAGGATCATTACAAAGTAATTGAGAAGGGAAGGATTTTTATTCAATACTGGAACAATTGGATAATAATCTGGAAATGCAATGCACTTGGATTTTTATACAAGCATGTACCAAAATAAATTCAAGGTGAATTAATTACAAGTCATAGAAAAACAAATAAATGGTACTTTAATATTAAGTACCATATTAATATTTAAGTACTTAAACATTAAGTACCATCTCTTCAAGCCACTGAATAGAGAACAAGTTTGGAAAACAGAAACATTAAAGATGATCACAGGTGAAAGATCCCAAGAGTTCTTATGTATCAGAAAGGATGGACTGACTTTATTGATGCCACCCTACCCACAGGGACAGGGCCAATGCCGGGTGTCAGGTAGCAAGGTGCCTCAACCAGTCAATGCCAAGAAGCTCAGTGGCTCCCATGATACAAGCTTCTTGCTCCTGTGCAATCCCACTGGACTGAGCACATTCCTCCACCTCAGATGCTCCCAGGTTGCTGCAGTGGTGGGAGACACAATGGTAGTGCCCTGGCTCTTACTCACTCTCATAAGTGACACACAGCACTTCCACCCACCCAACCAACCCAAAGGGTCTTGGGGTAGACTGTCCCCAAAGCAGACTTCAACTTGAGTTGGACTCTACCTAAAGCAGAGCCTGGGGGAAGGCTTTGGGTTGACCGGGGGAGGTGAGCCTGGGACATACTGGAGGAGGCAGGAGAAACGAAGCAGTAAAGGAGCGTGAATGAGTGAGTCACTGCTGTGGGCAACACGGGCTCAGCTCTGCTGGGAACCTCTGGGGAGAACAGGCAGAGGACGTCCAAGGGTTGGCCTACCAGGGGGACAGGGAACTGTGGTATGTATCTACCCATCGCCCCCATCAGTGGTTCAGGGCTGCTCCCAGGAGCACTAACCTCTCAGCACTTCCAGGCCAACCATGCCCCTGGCAGCCAGGGAAAGCCCTCCAATGGGGCTGCAGTGCATTGCAGGAAAAGCATCAGGACAGGGGCTGAGGCGGTGCCATGCAACCATCTGATCCTCTGTGGGGGCCTCACAGCATCTGCTAAAGAAGGGAAGATGTGGATATCTGGAGAACACCAACTGTCTCTGCCACAGATGTAAAGACCCAAGCTCCAGAGGATTCTTCAGCCAATCTGACACCTACAGAGCATTTGAACGAAACTGAACCACCAGCTTCATCCAGTCCACTGCTGGAAAGACACTTCTAAAACCAAGGCTATTATTGCTGGGAGATCTGCTCCCCCAATCAGCCCTGAGGTGCAAAGATGCTCCCTGAAGATGCCCTGGCCTAGCTTGTGGGTGTGGAGATGGCTGTTAGGAAAAATGCCGCACCAGTTCCTGGGCATTCTAAGCCTTTTGCATGTAGTATGTGGTCTCTGAGGGTGACCAGTAAGGACTAGCTTACAAACCACTGAACACAGGTTCCAAAGAAAACCAGCAAGGGAAGCCTGCATGTCTCCCTGGAGGCCCTGGGAGGTGCTGCCATGAAGGTGACGCCTATGTAGAGACCAAGAGACAAATGGAAATTTGTCAGGCGTGAGGACAGACAGGGTGGATGCCACTTACGGCAGCTTTTTGCTCTTGTTGGTGCTGCTGCTGCTACTGCTAAGTCGCTTCAGTCGTGTCCGACTCTGTGCGACCCCACAGACGGCAGCCCACCAGGCTCCCCCATCCCTGGGATTCTCCAGGCAAGAACACTGGAGTGGGTTGCCATTTCCTTCTCCAACGCATGAAACTGAAAAGTGAAAGTAAGTCGCTCAGTCGTGTCCGACTCTTAGCGATCCCATGGACTGCAGCCCACCAGGCTCTTCCATCCATGGGATTTTCCAGGCACGTTAGGTTAATAATTGATACAAAAGGGAAATACCAAGTTACCTTCCAAATTACTTAATGTGAGACTTCCCTGGTGGTCTAGTGATTAAGAATCTGCCTGCCAATGCAGGAGACAGGGGATCTTCCCTGGTCTGGGAAGATCCCACATGCCAAGTGAGCCCACGTGCCACAACGACTGAGCCCAAGCTCTTGAGCCCTCGAGCCGCAGCTACTGAGTCCACGAGTCCCAGAGCCCGTGTCCCGCACGAGAGAAGCCACCGCAGTGAGAAGCTCTCGCTCCACAACTAGAATAGCCCCAGCTCACTGCAACTAGAGCAGGCCCCCGCTCAGCGAAGACCCAGCGCAGCCTACGTAATAAATTTAAAAATACGTAAAGCCAACTTCTAAAATAAATTAATTAATTAATGCCAAAGACTTTCATTAATACAAGATTTCACTCCAGCCACCAGAGATTTGTCTTTGTGACCTTTTTCACACGTGTGTTTGCGTGGCCTCATGTTCTTTGCCCTCCTCTGCCGCAAAGTGCAGCTTCCATACTTCTCGGTGCATAATTACCTAGACACCATTTAACCAGCACCACACCTGCTCTCTCCTCAGAGAATTTTTTGAGCTTCTCTGTCCAAAAACACAGAGTGGAAAGTGAATTGTTGGTGCTCTTTGAAACTGAAGGCAGATCACCAAGCTCACGTGATATGGGATGACAGCTTCAATCTCGAAACCATCCCCAGTTTTCTCAAATGATTATCACTTTCCTCCAACATACAGAAGACCAAAAAACGTGTGTTTAATTAGGCAAAATGTTGCCAGATCCTGGCAGATTCTGACCTTCTCCAGTGGGTCAGAAGTGGCAGGCACAAGAGATGGGTTAGCTCAGAACCTCCGAATGAACACTAATGAAATGTCCTGGAGAGGGAAAAATGGACACCAGAAGATGCGAGAACTTCTCAGAAATTGGTTCAGGAGGGCTTTGGTTAGTTAGAAAAAGTGGGGTGATGGATGTGGCTGGACACAGTCTGCCCTAAAGCTCTTCTGCTCCTCCCATGGATGCATATGGTCCTCTCCTGGGGCAGGAGGGTGCCCTCAGCGGCACCCTCAACTTCCTCCATTCTCCGACCCCCACAACCAAGAGTCAGCTCCTTCTCCCAATCCTTTCCTTCACCGTCCACATTTGGTCAATCTCCAAGTCCTAGGGACTCCACTTCCTAAATGTCTCCAATCTGATGCCTCCTCTCCACTCCCTTAACTACTTGCTACCTACATGCACCTTCTCCCCCGCCCCATTACATAGGACCTGAACCATCTGTCTCTCACTTTCTTCCTACCCATCCCCTCCCACACCCCTGGACAAAGTGATGTCTCTGAATCATAAAGTGGGTCGTCCCTCTCCTGCCTCAACTGAATAACTCCGCTGGGTTTCCACCTGTTTCTCAAATTCTGGGGAATCCTCAGATATACTCGAGGAGGTTCACAATTTTCAAAAAGTATTTTTTATTTAACTTTGTGCTTTCACTTGAATGATTCTCTTTTTAAAGATTATTACTAGAAAATCAACAGAAACATATTCTGGGTCATCTGAATGAGGGCGTTATGACCAAGTGCTACCACATAATTCCACTCTGTGTATTCTTGCATTTATGATGTAGCTGGTCACAAGAAATAGAATTATTATTTCAATATTATTTTAATTGTCACAGGCTAGTGAGAAAACAACCAATCAGACTTAATTCAGACAAAGGAAACTGAGAAGTGAGCCATCATATGCCCTGTGTGGCACGGCACACAGCATCCCAAACTCATAAGAACCTGAAAAATCACCCAGAAACAGTGATTTAGTTTTAGCAAGAATGACTTCATCCATCACATTAAATTCATGGAGTTAATCTGAATTTATTCAATTTGTAGCTGTGTTGATATTTTATTCATACATTTGTTTTGGTTTTATGGTCATAAGGAAGCTCTAAATATGAAAAGTTTAGACATATTTAAGGCTACCACATATTTGAATTGCACTGTAATAAAAATAATTTCAGCCACCACTAGACGCTCTAGCATTTTTTCTCCTTTAAATAAATTCACATATTACTCGCATTTGAGAAACTCAGGCCCTCAGAATGAGGCTTTAAGTTACAAAACACAGCATATGTGGGAGAGACAGTGACATTCTCTGACCTTCCCATCCACACACCCCTCATCATTTCCCACCCCTCTCACCATTGGTTCTGGCCAATGGGCTGCAACACAAGCAGCGATGCATCAGCTCCAGGCTGAAGCACGGAAGAGCCAGAGAACAACCCTCCTGTGATCTCATCCAGCACTGGTGACCACACAGAGGACAATCTTTCCAAATGGTGTGGCAGCAAGAGGGGAACGCTCTGTCAACTCGGCCTTCCACTGACCTACGAAGAACACACAGTGCAAGTGAGAAGTAACCACTGTTGGGTGAAGCTACCAGGGGATGAATTTGATTGTTACTGCAGCAGAGCTTAGCTTATCCTGACTTCACGAATGGCCATGTACCTCTCTGAACAAGCCCTTCCCATCATGCTCCAGGCTGCAAACAACTTTTCATTCAATGACCTGAACACACCAAACTGCTTCTTGGCACCTTACCTTTGCTCATACTGTTACTTAATCCTAGAATGCCATTCCCCACACTCTTCTGTCCTCCTCCTCATCCTGCCATTGTGATTCATCCTTCAAAAGCTAGTTCAGATATAATTACCACCAGGACATTTTCCTCCCTTTTCCAGCCTTCTTTCCCCCATCACCATTACCCATGAACTCTACAGAATGCTTTCTTGCCACGTGATAATTACTTGTTTACATGTTTGTCCTCACCCTACCCCCAAACAAACTGTTGCAAGATCAACGGCTTATTCATCTCCACACTGTCAAGACCACCACGCAGGAGAAGTAGGCAGCATTTGGCAATTCGGCCAGGAAAACCTTCTTCCAGAGGACTTGGCCTAAGGTACTGCAAGGAAGCTGAGTTGAGATCCATCACCCCCCAGAGAAAACACTTTACCGAAGAGCAAAAGCTCCAGGAAGTCCCAGTTGTCTCTGCCCCAGTTCCAAACCAGACACGCGGGGTTTTGAGAAGCCTGAACCATCCTCATCATCTCCCCAAACTCAGTGCTCTTCAGCCCCAACTAAGGACTCAGACTTTACCTGGCAGGCCTTAGCCTAGGGTTTGGTACTCAAAGTGTGGTCCACACTTAAGAACTAAGGAATGGGGTTTCTCTGGTGGTCCAGTGGCTAAGACTCTGAGCTCCCAGTGCAGGGGCCCGGGTTCAATTCCTGGTCAGGGAACTAGATCCCACATGCCACAGTGAAGATCGAAGATCCTGTGTGCCATAACCCAGGGAAGCCAAATAAATAAATAAAAATTTAAAATAAGAACTGAGTAGCTAATGAGAAAAGTGGAACCAGACCCCAGACACCTGGGTCAAAACCCACATTTGCTTTAGCAAGATCCCAGGTGATTCATATACTTTCAACATTTGAGAGGCACTGACCCAAGGTACCCAAACAGAATCTCTCCATCATGACAGGTAACTTTAATAGCCATACTTTTATACACTGATGTATGCAATTATATTGCAATAAAACTGAAAGATGAAAAAGAATTCATAAAAAAACACAACACTTTCTCATCATAATAATATCTGTGAAGTGTTTTATATCACTGAATTCTCAGAATAATTCACTCACGTCCATTTTACTGATGAGGAAACTGAGGTTCAGAGTGGTTGAGTACTTTGCCCATCATCACACAGCTCTGAAGAGTCAGAGTCAGGATTTGAAGGCAATTCTCCTGGACTCAAGAATTGTAATCCCCATTACCACACACTCAATGGCACCCTGCCATTCAGGAACAGCCTTCCAGATCTTCCAGCCTTCCAGAGATCTCATTTCCCTTCACCCAGCCGTACCCATTACTTCCGACACCACTATGCCTCTACATATACCACTCTCCCCAAGACACTGCCAGCTCTCCCTGGGCAATGATTTTATGGGCTTTGCCAATAATTGTTGATGAATCAATAAAAATATTTCCTCCTTGATCATCAGACAATCCTCTGAGGATGGCTGGACAATTATTATTAAGCTAAGAAGGGTGAAGACACCAAGGTTCCCAGAGAAGTCCAATGCCTTGCACCAGGTCACCAGGAAGTCTCAGACCTCTGCGAATGGACCTGAACTCCCTGACTCCCAGGACAGATGTCTGCTTCCCCATACTTCCACTCTCCCTGTATTTCCCTCTTCTGACCTACATTACCAGGAAGTTAAAAACATCCTTCCCAAAGAACTCCCCCACATATGCATCTTCAAAAGGGGCTCTGTGTTACCGCCAGATGGGCCAGATTTAGACATTCACAGGAGGCCACCACAGAAAAACCTGGGAAACTCTGGGTACCAGATACAACAGCCCCCTGGATGCAAGGAAAGGAAACATCATCAGGCAAGAGCCTTCAACTAGTGAAGCCTATCCAAGCCCCTCACAAGGAACCCAAATCCAGGCAGAGGCCCCTGGAAAGCCAGGCTGGTGGAGACCCATCACCCTCCCTGGTCAGGCACCAGCCGGTCCCTGGAGTCTGTGGTATTGTGATTCTACTGGTCAAGACAGCCTTTTCTTTCCCTTTATTGTCTTCAGAATGAAGGTAAGGGGACTTCCCTGGTGGTCCAGTGGTTGAGATTTTGCCTTCCAATGCAGGGAGTGTGGGTTCGAACCCTGTTCGGGAAGCTAAGAGCCTATAAGCCTCACAGTCCAAAAACCAAAACATAAAACAGAAGCGATATTGCAAAAAATTCAATAAAAACGTTAAAAAGCGTGCACATCACAAAATTTTTTTAAAAAGAAAGAAGCTAAGACATTTACCCAGCTCCACACGTAACCAGAGAAAAGCAGCACACCTGCCTGAAATATTCAAATATTTAGGAAAACACGGGAGGGACATTTCCCTCGAAATGGTTAAAAGCGGGTTGAGGGAAGACAAGAGTGAGATCCTGTGGACAATGAAGCAATGCTCCATTTTGTTTTGCATTATGCCAAAGCACCATGCCACCCTTTGGGCACCCACCAAAGGCACCCAGATGAGGTGATTAATGGGCTCTGACTCCCCGTTGGTTAAACTATTGCCTGGGCACAGAGCTCCATCCGTCAGGAGGCACTTTGTGAAAATTCTCCCCAAGGGACTCTGCAGGCTAGCACAGCCTACCCAGAGCTCATGATACAGTCGTACTCAAGAAATGTTTGGCTCGGTTCCCTAGCATCAGATCCTGAGACAGGAATTTCTTAGGAAAGTGTTTCATTAGCAAGTATTCCTAGGAAAAATACTGGTAGGGGAGTGAAGACGTGAGGCCCGAAAGAGAAGCAAGACCAGCAGTGATGCCTGGAGGTCAATGCAATGCCACTCTACAGTGGATTTCTTCAGATTCCAGAAGCCCCAGCAAAGAGGGTCTTCCTCCAACAAAGAGGAGGGGTTGTCAGCTGGAAATGAAAGCACCTGGGGCCCCAGCATGCAGAAAGGGCTCTGAGGGGGCCCTGGGTGACAGTGGAGAGTCCCTGACAGTCCAGGGTTCAGTATCCCTTTCTCCAAGGTTCGCCCAAAGCATGGCCACGATACCGCTGACACAGTTATTCTGCAGCCTCACAGGGTTCTCATATTTCTTTTGGCTCACCCAAAAAGGACCTGGCTCAAAGACCTTTCAAACCTTCATGGAATGAGTTACAGAGCCTCTTTCAGAATTGTTTCCTGACTCTCTTCTTTCTCCCATGAAGCATTTTCTATCATTACCCAAAGCAATCCAAATATTAAGCTGAAATGTTTTCCTGAAGTTGGGCTGCCAGGCAAACCCAATAGCCTTTTCGTTTTTTGTGGTTTTTTTTTGGTTTTTTGCTTGCTAGGGCCCCTGCTTTTTGCCACCTTGCCTCTTAAGGATAAGCACAATGCTTGGCTACTATTCTAAATGCCCCATTCGTTGTGTTAGTTATTGTTAGCTCAACACTAGCTTGCAGATCACCACTATAAGCAGTAAATGGACTAAGTTCATGGCTCCTAACCCAACCATCAAGGCACAGGATAACCTAATGTCAAGATGATCGACAAGGAAGGACCCAGCTTCAACTTGACAGCTGTCATCTTGGACAGGACAGAAAGTAAAGGAGATGGAGTCCACAGTGGGGGCAGTGGTGGGGGATGGAAAGATGACTAACTGTTGACAATGAATAACAACTGAGTTCTCTCCACAACTTCTCCTCACCCTCCCCTCGCCCAGCAGGCAGATACTCCGAAAAGGTGTCTCCAGACACCTCAGTCCAGCCCTGTACGGCCTTCTCCCGTCTCACAACACATTGCCCCCAGAGTCAGACAAGGGAAGGCTGTGAAAACGCGGTCCTACATTTGAAATTATTGATGGGATATTTCACGAATTCTTTTCTTTTTCCTTTGTTTTTTGTGTTCATGCCCCAAATGCTCTGCCTGGAGCCTTTTCTCCTGTGGTCTTTAGTTCTTCTGTGTGTTTCTTTACTTCTAAGGAGAACTGCCTTTCCTTTAGCTGGATCACAGAGCTGCAGGAAACCTGGGTTCAAATCCCAGCTTGGCTGCTATCAAGCCCTATGACCTTGGGAACCTCCGTTTGCTCATCCGACAAATGGGAATAAATCCACCTTCCTTATAGGTGTGTGGAGAGGGTGAAATGAGGTCAACTCTAGGTAAAGCACCTGCTACGTCGAGATGCTCAGTACAGGCCTGATTGCTCCCTCGCGGCTCCCCTCTCCTGCAGCCCCACCGCACCTCGCAGGATGTCCCCGCGTTTCCCAGGCCGGCCCCTCTGGACAGCGAGGAACAGGAACCCAGCTCGGGACAGCGTTAACCCCGAGAAGGCGAGTTTCAGCTGGTGTGGACACACACATGCACACACGCGCGCGCGCATACACACGCGCGTACAAGCACTGCGCGCTTGCTCCGGGGACCCCCGCGGGACCCGCACTGAGGCCCCGCCGCGCGCGGAATGGGGTCTCCAGTCCCGGAGACAGAAGGGCTCCCCCTATCCCGGCGGCGGCCCCGACCCGGTGGGCGCCCGAGGGCACAGCACTTACCCGGGGCGGGCCGAGTGGGGCAGCCGGGGGCGGGCCGACCGCTCCTCGCCCGGCCCTGCAGGCAGGCGGGGCCCGCTTTGAACTTGCTCGCGCACCCCTTTCTTCTCCAGAGAGCGCCCGAGGTGGCCCTCGGGGACCCCTCTGGAGCCTCGCCTCTCCCCGCTCGCCGGGCGCGCCCTGAGCTAGGAGCGGTCGGGCTTTGAACCTGAGCCTCGCCCACGTCCTCTGTGGGTGGCGGACCAAAGGCGTTCCCAGGACCCCGGCAATCCTCGCTCCTCCTGGAGGTTCAGAGACCAGGCTTCCCTCGCCGATCCGTTCCCCCTACCCTAGCCCACTGTGCTCACATACGGACCCCGCAGCCACCCTCTGCGTGACCCCCACACTCAGAGACCTGCACCCACTCTGTTCACACCAGTGACCTCAAGGATATAGCTTGCAAACTGCCCTCCAGCCCCATGTCTTCCTGGTACCATCCAAGGGCGGCTCAGTGTCCCCCGCATTGTTCTACCCCTTCCAAGCCCACTACGCGCATAATCCCCCCCACTTGCAGAGATTTCCTCATGTCTGCAGTCACAATTCCATCTCCTCAAAGACGGCTCCCAGGCCCCTCCCGGGAGAGATGATTAACGCAGGGAAGACCATGCCGGGGCTGGGGAACAGGATTTACCACTCCAAATGGTCTCTCTTCGGAATATTATTTTAAGCTGGTTATTTTTTGAGAAACAGCAGACAGGGGAAAAACTCTGAAAACCAAGTAGGAGTTACCCTTGTGTAAGAAACATTTATATTTGTAAAGGAAATCTCCGTTTATTAGATGTCTCCTTTACCTGGGAGAGAAGGACCAAATCTCTAAAAATTCCCTTTCCCCCTCCTTTCATTTCTAATTCTTTACTGAGTCTTATCACATCATTTCTGAGTTTTTCTTTTTTTATTATTATATGAAACATATATCGGTATTCTCCACATTTTTAAAAGGAACTGACATAGAGCAAGCATTATTTTCCAAACTTATTTGAGCACATAGTTATATTAATATATCACGAACAAATGGTTCTATACAAAGAATAAATGACAACTCAGGCAATGGCACCCCACTCCAGTACTCTTGCCTGGAAAATCCCATGGACGGAGGAACCTGGTAGGCTGCAGTCCATGGGGTTGCTAAGAGTCGGACACGACTGAGCGACTCCACTTTGACTTTTCACTTTCATGCATTGGAGAAGGAAATGGCAACCCACTCCAGTGTTCTTGCCTAGAGAATCCCAGGGACGGGGGAGCCTGGTGGGCTGCCGTCTATGGGGTCGCACAGAGTCAGACACGACTGAAGCGACTTAGCCGCAGCAGCAGCAGCATGTGCAAGACCCAGAGAAAGATATTTAAAGAGAGATGGTTTTCTCTTTTTTTGGCTATTTTGTGAGGTTTGTGGGATTTTAGTTGAACCTAGGAACTTGACGTGAATGTACAGAGTCCTAACTACTAGGTCACCAGGGAATTCTTTAAAAATTCTAATCATTGGAGAAAGCAATGACAAATCTACATCACAACATTTCCCCTTTATACTGTGCTTTTCCTGGTAACCTCTACACCCTCAAGATCCTCTTTTGTCTTCAGTTGAGGATGGTATTTAAGGCGAGGGCTTTAGCCATTTAGCCCCAGTTTTTCTTGGACTTTCCCATGTATGTGTGTGTGTTTGCTCACTCGCATCCAACTCTCTGTGATCCCATGGACTGTAGCCTGCTAGGCTCCTCTGTCTGTGGAATTTTCCAGGCAAGAATACTGGAGTGGGTTGACATTTCCTATTCTAGGGGACCTTCCGGACCCAGGGATCAAATCACCATCTCCTGTGGCTAATGCCTTGGCAGGCGGATTCTCTACCACTGTGCCACCTGGGAAGCCCTCTCATGTATACCTGTTGTTAAACTTGATTTTTCTCCTATTAGTCTGTCTCATGTCAATTCTGAGACCAGCCAGAAGACCCTAGAAGGTAAAGGAAAATTTCTTCTTTACCATCACCTACTTCTCCACATGGCCACTGACATGATTACAGCAGTGGTCCTGATTTTCCTTGATCTATTAGGTCACCGAATGGCCTTGTCTGGTGTTGGTGTTCTGTGAAGTTGTTCATGTTGACAACACCAAGGCTGAGGACCAAGCCTGTTCCCAGATGTCAGGGTCTGTCTTCCTCTTCCTCACACATAATAAAAACTCTAGGAGAAGGCTCTACTACATTGGTTCAGCAGCTCAGAGGTGATCTTAGGATTAAATCTCTTTCTGTGGCATCCTTTAACATATTGCCTTCTCTCCTTAGACTCAGACTTAGCCTCAGGGTCATAGAATGGCTGCAACAGCCTCTGGAAGCCACTGTGTGCAAAAGAGCTTTGGCTTCCAGCTCGTTTGATGGCCACAAAGTGGTCATCAGGGACCACTTGCAGCAATAGTGAACAAAATGACAAATGACCTGCCTCCCAGTCACTCCTGTCTAGTAGGGAGAGGCAGATAATGAAATAGCAAGTATGGTGATAAATGCCGAGGAGAAAACAAACATGGAGAAGGGAATGGGGGTTGGGGACTGTTGTTTTAGGCTGGGTAGACAGGAAGGGCCTCACTGGCAAGATGACATTTGAGCAAAAGCCTGAAGGAAGAAACTCTTGAAATTTCTCTTGGCGGTAGGTAGCCCCTTGGCTACTTAAATATTTCCTTTTTAGAAGCCACTGCAGCCACTGTTCTTGACTCTATGATTTAGGAGTAGTTTCAAAACCAAAGTTTTAGGGAATTCCCTGGAGGTCCAGTGGTTAGTATTCATGCTCTCATTGCCAAGGTCCCAGGTTCAATCTCTGTTCAGGGAAATAAAATCCCATAAGCCTCGGGTAAAAAAACCCACAAAAACTGAGTTTAGAAAAAGGTTTAACTTTTGTGAAAGAGGATTTGGATGACTTGTGTTTTCTTTCTTGTAAAAGCAACAGCCCAGCAAGGTTTAATTACTGTCTATATAATCATTTATAAATTCATTAGATAAACACATTAAACACATACAAAGAACAGCTTAGCTCAAGTTATCAGATAACCTCCCAACAGTGAGGGATAAACATGATACATCTCATTGAATACTGGAAGAAACTGTTACCTGCTCACTGAACACCTAGTCTGTTTCTGACTTAGTAACAGATCCCAAGTTTTAGCTGAACACACTGCAGCCTGGAATCAAAACTAGATTTCCTAGCCTCCCTTTGTTACTGTACCAAACTGTGGTCGGCTTGCCCACTATGCAGCAAAGTCAGTCTACTGATACCAGGTTGTGATAAAGGAAAGTACAATGTTTATTGTAGGACACCACGCAAGGAGAACGGGCCGCTCATTATCCAATGGCTGAACTTGCTAATGTCTTTCAGACAAGTGTTTTTAAAGGCAACATTTGGGGTGAGGGGTCCAGCTCATGGGCTTTCTTCTGATTGGTTGGTGGTGAGGTAACAGGATATTTCAGGGATCTTAATCATCAACATTCTGAGATCTGTGTGCTTGTGGTCAATATATAGTCACCACCTTCCATTTGGGTGGGGGGCCTCAGTTTCTGCAGAACAATGCAAAGATATGCATCAGATTGTTATGTATATTCCTTGAGGAGGAATGAGGACTGCTTTGTCACTGAACTACTGCTTAACATATCCTTACTGTTGTTGCTTGACTGCCTTTGCTTCTGCATTCCCTCACTTCCCTAATTAGTAACTGCTTGAGTCTGCTCTTTGGAACTCAGGAAACTCCTAGGAGACTAATGCCTTTTTCAAGGAACAGGGGGCACAGAGGGGCTTTTGTACCCCAAAAGGCCCTGCAGGGACCTGCTCAATGTTACCTTCCCCTACCTTTTTGGGCTTCCCTCATAGCTCAGTTGGTAAAGAATCTGTCTGCCAATGCAGGAGACCTGGGTTCGATTCCTGGATGGGGAAGATCCCCTGGAGAAGGAAATGGCAACTGACTCCAGTATTCTTACCTGGAGAATCCCATGGACAGAGGAGCCTGGCAGGCTACAGTCTGTGGGGTCACAAGAGTCGGACATGACTTAGTGACTAAACCACCACCACCACTTTTTCTTTCAGACTCCTCCAGCCTGAGAGGTCTAGGGGAAGGATAAGAAAGGGAATAAAACTTCGGAAAGGAACTTGGCAGGTGAGCTCCATCTTAGTGGGGAGTTCAGACAGCTTCACTGTCTACTTCTCAACCCTCACCTCCTGCCAGTTCCCCAGGGAGGCTATAGGCTCCCGCTAGTGCAAATCCCTTGCTTTGTCTTGGCCACCATCTCTTTCCATCCACTGTTCCATCTGCCCCATGCAGCCCTTACTCAAGCATCATCTCCTCACCCTAAGTAAACTGCAATGCACCTAACAAGTCCTAACTATTCTGTCCTCCCTATCAGCGGAAGATAGGAAAGTAGAGTGTTGAAATGGCTGCATCGTGATCAATCTGGCTCCCCTTCAGTAATGACAACTGGCCCAGTTAGTGACACATTCCATCCAGCTGGTGATTCCTATCAACCTTGAAGTCAGCCAGAATGCCTTGGTCAGCTTGGGCAGACTCATCCCATGTGACTCAAGCCCACTCTGGTAGACTTCTTTCAACAAGAAAGAAGTCAGGGAATTCCCAGGCAGTCTAGAGGTTGGGGGCTTCCCAGGTGGCACTAGTGGTAAAGAATCCTCCTGCCAATGCAGGAGACTTAAGAGGAGTGGGTTCAATCCCTGGGTTAGGAAGATCCTCTAGAGGAGGGCATGGCAACCCACTCCATTATTCTTGCCTCGAGAATCCCATGGACAGAGGAGCCTGGCGGGCTACAGTCCATAGGGTTACAAGAGTCGGACAAGATGAAAGCAGCTTATTGCGCACATGCACGCATGCACACACACACACACACACACACACACACACGTGGTTTGGGCTCAGTGCTTTCACTGCTTTCAGCTGCTGGGGCCCAGGGTTCAATCCCTGGTTGGGGAACTAAGATCCCACAAGCCATGCAGCATGGTAAAAAAAAGTCCAGAAAACAAAAACAACGAAGAATTCAAAACTCTTGCCTAAGATAAAGTGCAAGACTTCCCGTGGAAGATGTTAATGCATATAATCTCTCCACTCTGTTTTAGCTAACTGTGTCAGCTGTGTGTAGACATGATTTCAGGAATACATCTGAAATGCAATACCCCTTTTCCTGGATAGAAGCTCCTGCTTTTTAAAACAAACTCGTTTATTTCCAATGTCTGCTAAACTTGCCATCTGGGCCTTCCCGATGCCCGAGAATATGGCACTTGGTGCAGTAAAAACAAGATGCAGATAATTGTTTCTCTATTGTAGCAATAAAAACAAACTCATTTGCAAAACTACTAAATGATTTTCAAATGTGGAATGGTAATAAAAGACAAGTCTGAAACATTCCCCTGCCCATACGGTATAGTAGCAGATTCAGGGCAAGATTTCAAGCATCACAGGACATGACATTCTCGAAACACTGCCTATAATTAGGTATAAAAGCTAGAAAACAGAACTGGGCTTAAGTCTGAGAGAGACAGACTGAAACACAAAAATACGTGTAATCTCTCTTGAATTACCAAGCTTGTCTTCAAAAAAAAAAAAAAGAGAGATAATAAGTAAATAGTAGCCAGTCCTAAGATTCCAGGATAAAACACATTGGGTCACAGGGGACTTCTCTGGCAGTCTAGTTCCAGTACAGGGGGTATAGGTTCAATCCCTGGTGGGAGAGAGAGGATCAGGCAGCCAAAGCACCAAAACATAAAACAGAAGCAATATGGTAACAAATTCAATAAAAACTTTTAAAAAAACCATGGAGGCACACAAAGTTAAAGCCATACATATGTACAAGCATATTTGCAAAATGTGATGCATAGTTCATGCCTATGTATGGACCCTGCCAAAACTGAGAATGTGATAAGGAAATTCTGAAGTTAGGGGCTCAGATTCTCTTACATAAAACTTTAAAATAAACTTATCAGTGATTCAGTTGGCCTCAAATAAATTCTTCCTGTTCATCTTAATATAAAGGGTAGAAGGTTATGAACGCTGGATATGAACGCTGTCCTCAAAGATAAACAGAGAGAAAGTGGACAGACCTTGCCTGACTCTTGTATTTAACTGAAAGTTGCTGCTCTAAGGCAAGATCTGCAAACTCTGTGAATGGCACAGTCAAATCTGACTCATTGTGAATCTGTATAAATAAAGGTTTATCGGCATACAGCCATGCCTATTAATTTACATATTGCCTGTGCTATTTTTGAATAGTTGTAACAGAGACCATAGGGCTTCCCAGGTGGCCCAGTGGTAAAGAATCTGCCTGCCAATGCAGGAGACGTGAGTCTGATTCCTGAACTGGGAGAAGAAAATGGCAACCCTCTCCAGTATTCTTGCCTGAAGAATCCCATGAACAGAGAAGCCTGGCGGACTACAGTCTATGGGGTCGCAAAAAATTGGACATGTCTTAGCGACTAAACCACAGACCTACAAAGCCAAAAATATTTATTCCCTGGTTCCTTACAAAAAGGGTTTACAGACCCCTGCTATAGTGTCAGCACCTCTCTGTGTTCTGTCTTTGGAGGAAATGGAGAAGGGCAAGGCGCCAAATTTTACTTCCTCACATGTTAAATAATATATAAAGAACTTTTTCTAGAAAAAAATTCAAATTTCTCATTCTCAGGTTTGAAATAGACATTTTACTTTAATCTAACCCTTTGGGTTTCCCTAGTGGCTCAGACAGTAAAGAATCTGCCTGCAATGCAGGAGACCCAGGTTTAGTCTCTGGCTCAGGAAGATGCCCTGAAGAAGGGAACAGCTACCCACTCCAGTACTCTTGCCTGGAGAATCCCATAGACAGAGGAGCCCAGCGGGTGACAGCCCATGGGGTCACAAAGAGTCAGACACAACTGAGCGACTAACACTTTCTTGGTGTTCAATCCACTTGGGAGATTTAGCTCCTTCTCTGAATATTCTCAAAGATCTCTACCAAAGAGGAGAAGCCCAATGCAAGAGGAGAGACAAACATTTTTGAACTATCAATCAGGAGCTTCTGTAGAGGGACACCTCTTTTAAACCCAGAACTCTGTGAAGTAGGGTCATTCTGGCCATTTTTCTGAGGATGTCTCCTGTTCTTAAACACTTGAGAAAGCTGAGAGTCGGAGAGCTTAAAAAACTCACCCAAGGTGACACGATAGCCCTAATAAATTGCAGAGGCAGAATTGGAATCCGGATCTGTCTGATTGCAACGCACATCCACCATACCTTGCTGCCTGATCGATGCATCCATTGATTCATCCAGTGAATAGCCACTGAGCACTTTGGGGGTATTTGCTATGTTCAGTCTCTACACTAGAGCCTGAGGACACAAAGATCATGAAAAACAATGAAGAGGGACTGCCACCAGGGTAAAATACATTTCCGATAGGATTGATGTGACCTCCTCCAGGTCAGAATCCCCTCAATTCATAATTTAAGTTTAAAAATTAAGAGTAACGATATCCTTCTGAAAGACAGTCCCATGATTATATCTTCCTAAAAGATGTAGCATTGACTAATTAGGTTGTAACCCTGAAGTGTAAGCGTACATAGACTGTTGTCATCGTGTCAGAGAAGTCATCTGACTCATGGATTAAAGCAATTTCTCAAACTAGTTTAGTTCTTTAAAAATCCATATTACCTTTGAATTTCTATTAACCACCATACCAGACCTATTTCTAGAGTCCTGTTGGTGTAGAACTCACCAGACTGTGATGACATATAAAGTCACTATTTCCTAGTCCCCAACTTGGGTGTCATTTTTTCAATGTAGTTTTGAGCTTTTTTTTTTTTTTAAATGCTTAAAAGTTGAAAGTTCATTCTATAACCTTGATAGAGCATCTTTAGTTTCCACCAGCAGCTCTAGTTACTTAAGGGATAATTATATTATTTCTTTCCCTTGAATCTTCATGGCTATATGAAGCCTTTCATAGAATCCTAAAAGTAGTAAAGAAAGTAGTATTATATACATTGCAACTCTAAATGTTTTAAAAGTAAATAGTGAAGATTCTAGTAAAAGCAGTAAATGTGAATCTGTCTGTGCTGCAACAAGTGACTAGGACATCATTTCACACAGTCAGAAAGGTCGTTTGCTTATTTGTTTTAAAAAAGCAAGTAGGATGGGAATTCTCCAGATGTCCAGTGGTTAGTACTTGGCACTTTCACTGCTGGGTGACCAGGTTCAATCCCTAGCTGGGGAACTAAGTTCCTGCAAGCTGCACACATGGCTCCCCGCCACCACCACAAAACAAAAACAAAAACAGAATGAATAAGCAAAATAAATTAAAAAAAAAAACAAAAACAGGTAGGAGGTTTCACAGTGAAGATGTGAAATCCGATCATCACTGCATAAGCAATCTACTGACCCCTAATGCTCAAGAATTGACCCGCCACCACCACAAAACAAAAACAAAAACAGAATGAATAAGCAAAATAAATTAAAAAAAAAAACAAAAACAGGTAGGAGGTTTCACAGTGAAGATGTGAAATCCGATCATCACTGCATAAGCAATCTACTGACCCCTAATGCTCAAGAATTGTCTGTTTTGAAACTTTCAAACAGATGGCAGGAAGTCATCTATAACTTTACTATTCTCAAACTAAGCACAGTGACAGAACTACAGTTACAGGTAAACCAAATTCTCCCCACTTGCCCCAGAAGAAGTCGTATGTTCCAGTGTGAAAATAACCAATTAATTAATGATTGAAGAAAAGGACTAAGGCTCTAGGGCTTCCCTGGTGGCTCAGACTGTAAAGAATCTGCCTGCAGTGCAGGAGACTTGGGTTCAATCTCTGCGTTGGGAAGATCCCCTGGAGGAGGAAATGGCAACCCACTCCAGTATTCTGGATAGAGTATTCCAGTATCCTCTTGCCTAGGAAATCCCATGGACAGAGGAGCCTGGCGGGCTGTAGTCCATGGGTCGCAAAGAGTTGGACACAACTGAAGCAACTAACAATTTATCTTCACTTTACACTGGTGTGTGACTCAATTTTGAACTCCTTACACCAAGAACAGAAGTAGTATGGACCTAACAGAAGCAGAAGATATTAAGAAGAGCTAGAAAGAATACACAGAACTATACAAAAAAGATCTTTGTGACCCAGATAACCACGATGGTGTGATCACTCACCTAGAGCAAGACATTCTGGAACGTGAAGTCAAGAGGGCCTTAGGAAGCATTACTACGAACAGAGCTAGTGGAGGTGATGGAATTCTACTTGAGCTATTTCAAATCCTGGAAGATGATGCTGTGAAAGTGCTGCACTCAATATGCCAACAAATTTGGAAAACTCAGCAGTGGCCACAGGACTGGAAAAGGTCAGTTTCCATTTCAATCCCAAAGAAAGGCAATGCCAAAGAATGCTCAAACTATCGCACAATTGCAGTCATCTCACACACTAGCAAAGTAATGCTCAAAATTCTCCAAAACAGGCTTCAACAGTATGCGAAAAATGAACTTCCAGATGTTCAAGCTGGATTTAGAAAAGCCAGAGGAACCAGAGATCAAGTTGCCAACACCCACTGGATCATTGAAAAAGCAAGAGAGTTCCAGAAAAACATCTACTTCTGCTTTATTGACTGTGCCAAAGCTTTTGAATGTGTGGATCACAACAGACTGTAGAAAATTCTTAAAGTGATGGGAATACCAGACCACCTGACCTACTTCTTGAGAAATTACCTCTTGAGAAATCTGTATGCAAGTCAGGAAGCAACAGTTAGAACTGGACATGAAACAACAGACTAGTTCCAAATTGGGAAAGGAGTACCATAAGGCTATATATTGTCACCCTACTTATTTAACTTATATACAGAGTACATCATGAGAAATGCTGGGCTGGAAGAAGCACAAGATGGAATCAAGATTGCCATGAGAAATATCAATAACCTCAGATATGCAGATGACACCACTCTTATGGCAGAAAGTGAAGAAGAACTAAAGAGCCTCTTGATGAAAGTGAAAGAGGAGAGTGAAAAAGTTGGCTTAAAGCTCAACATTCAGAAAACTAAGATCATGGCATCTGGTCCCATCACTTCATGGCAAATAGATGGGGAAACAGTGGAAATAGTGACAGACTATTTGGGGGGTGGGGCTCCAAAATCACTGCAGATGGTGACTGCAGCCATGAAATTAAAAGACACTTGCTCCTTGGAAAAAGCTATGACCAACCTAGACAGCATATTCAAAAGCAGAGACATTACTTTGCCAACAAAGATCCGTTTTTTCAGTAGTCATGTATGGATGTGAGGGTTGGACTATAAAGAAAGCTGAGTGCCGAAGAATTGATGCTTTTGAACTGTGGTGTTGGAGAAGACTCTTGAGAGTCCCTTGGACTGCAAGGAGATCCAACCAGTCCTTCCTAAAGGAAATCAGTCCTGAATATCCATTGAAAGGACTGGTGCTAAAGCTGAAACTCTAATACTTTGGCCACCTGATGGGAAGAACTGACTCATTTGAAAAGACCTTGATGCTGGGAAAGATTGAAGGTGGGAGGAGAAGGGGACGACAGAGGATGAGATGGTTGGATGGTATCGCCAACTCAATGGACATGAGTTTGAGGGAGTTTCGGGAGTTGATAATGGACAGGGAAGCCTGGTGTGCTGCAGTCCATGGGGTTGCAAAGAGTCGGACGCGACTCAGCGACTAAACTAATTGAACTGACAGCAAAAACAGAAGTAAATATCTTGTAATATCAATCACAGTAGTCAGGACAAAATTATGCCTAGAGGCAAAGCAGAGAGGGTTATCACCAAAAGCCATTACCAAATGACAGTATAGGAAGTCTTGTAAAATCAGTGGGACATACAAGAGGAAAGAGTAGTCTATATGATGTGTATGTGCACATCATAAAAGTTTCTTCAACTTAGATTGGGATAAACACTGCAAAATACAGTCTCAGTCTTGACCCAAGCATGGCACATTCACAAGGGAGAAGCTCTCAGTGACTTTCATGTACCAGGATGAGAGATTGTTTGGGCAGCTTTGTTGTAAACTGGAAAAGAAGTGTTGAACCAGGGTTGATGGAACATCAGCCACACGTGAAGCAAAAAAGAGTATATCTGTATAGTTCAGGGCCTGTTCCTGCAGGCCAATCCATACACAGCTTTATTGGCAGAAGACAGGCAGTGACTGACCATCAGCGTGCCCTCTGGTCACTGTATCCAGTGGAGGGAGCCAGTGAAAATGACAAACACGATCAATTCACGGTGACTTAACCTCCACTCTCTCGGCATGCAGTGAGAAGAAAGGGGCAACAAGACTCTGTTTAGCATGGTTTGTATGAATCACATTCAAGTAAGATCACAGTCAAGAAGTGTGCTTCCATTAAATTATGGAGAGGAGGATGAGGTTATAAAAATGTTTTTTTTTCTTATAATTGATATGTAAAGAAAGACTTCTATCATTCCAAGTGGGCTTCCCAAGTAGCGTTAATGGTAAAGAAACTGACTGTCAATGTAGGAGGCATAAGAGACTTGGATTCGATCCCTGTATCAGGAAAATTCCCTGGAGAAGGGCATGGCAACCCACTCCAGTATTCTTGCCTAGAGAATCCCATGGGCAGAGGACCCTGGTGGGCTACAGTCCATAGGGTTGCAGAGAGTAAGACACAACTGAAGCAGCTTAGCACATGATTCCAAGTGGCAAATGCCAGTGACATTTTCAGTATTTTAGAGATGGTTGAGCTTCTAGCCTCAAAGCTAATGTATCACAATCATAAATATCCAAAATAAGATATCAGAGGAGTTCCCTGGAGGTCCAGGTGGTTAGCACTCTGCACTTCTACTGCAGGGAGCACAGGTTTTATCCTTGGTTGGGGAACTAAGATCCCACATGCCACATGGTGTGGCCAAAAAAAAAGAAAAAAAAAAAGATATCAGAATTTCACAGGGAGGTTGAACTCTGGTATAAAAGACTCTAATCACCAAGTAGGAATTTTTTTCTCAATGTTTATTTTCTTCATTCATCAGAGAAAGAAGTCATTATCATATTATCAATCAGGTTGACAAGTCACATTCAAACACTGCACCAGACCATGAAGAAATTGTCTCAGAGGCCAAGTTAGTCAAGGGCAGGACAGGGCTGTAGGCAGTGTTCCACTCCAGGTTCAAACATTCACCCTCCTGGGCTCCCCGGGCAGTGAAACTGTTGACCTAGCAGCCTCGAAAGATCCTCTGTTCCTAAAATTATGATTTAGTAGGAGCAAAGAGTTAGAGAAGAAAATAACGAGGGAGTTATGATGGCCTATTATTGAAACTGACAGTTAGATATCTTGGTGGTGGAAAAAAACACTCTTCTCCTAGGTGATCTGAAACTATTGTTATTAATCTTGACTTTTTAATGTCATGCTTGGTAAAAGTTTGAAAGTTGTGATGATTTTTTTTTGAACTAAAGTTGGTAAATGGTGTGATCTAAATTCCCATGGGTTGTTGAAATTTAAAAACAGAATAAATTATCAAATAAGCATATTAAAAACAAACAAAAAGCGATGGAAGCATAGCTATTTTTGCAGTACGAAAGCAGGGCAGGGCAGTCATGGCCGAGTCTGAAGAGCCATTGTTCTCTGTGGAGTTCTGGTCTTTGTTTTTCACACTTGCACAGAACCTTCTCAGTTTGAAATCTCAAGAATTTTGCAAGTGTTCCATGAATCTTTAGACCATCCCACTTACACTGCAAGTGGGTGGAGAACAGGAGACCCAGGGAAGTGAAAGAGCCTCTTCTGTGTCAGAGAGGAGAATAAGGATGAAAAAAAAAATGTCCTTAACTTTGTTCTGGTTCATTTTAAATAATGTCGTTTGTGAAGCATTTTAGCAACAATAAAATCAGAAAGGAAAAAAAAAAAACCCTCCAATCATCCCTAAGTTTCAGAGAAGGTAGAAAATGTAGATTTTGGTAAAGCTATTTTCAGGAAAGCATTTAAAAAGCACAATTATCTAACAAAGCAAAACTGATAATTATATAATTCCACAGCATTTGGCAGCAGGATGACTTCTGTTTCAAGGAACGGGTGGGATTCATTGGATGCCTTCGTGTCTGCAGAGCTTGGTGCCTCAGACTGCTAGAGATCTCTGGTGCAAAACAAGGTTAACATCAATCAAAGGCCTTGCAGGAACAGACACTATTTATCTTCATCTTTGGGAAAACAAAAGTTGAAAAGTACAAATGGAAATTACTGGTAATGAAAAAGTCAAGATATGGTTGAAAGAATGCTGTCTCTGAAAAACTAAAGCAAATGACATATAATCAGCGACAGAAGACTTGACTCCCAGAAAGATGGCACCTCCCACACCTTGAACTATAAGAAGGGATCAGCAGGTCTTTAGAAGAGGTGTGGAGACAGGAGGATGTGATGGAGAAATGATGAGCACACCAGTGAAACTGAGGCTGCAGGCGTGAAGGAGATGTTCTGCGAGAAACATCAGAAAAGACAAAAGAGAGGCAGAAGGCAGAGCTCAAAGGACAGCATTTATTGTCCACCCCCGCCCCCACCAGCCAGTTGTCCAAGCTCCTCCTGTACCAGCAGCATCCTAGTTGACCACATGACTAAAGACTTCAGTCCCCTTAAGTAAAAAAAAAAAACTTTCATCCCAGGCTCTGCTCTCTGTGACTTGACAACTGAAGCTAATGGTCCAACCGAACTTCTTCTTCCTTAAGATATTGATGCCTTTGTGCTGTGTGCTCAGCTGCGTCTGACTCTTTGCAACCCTTTTGACTGTAGCCCACCTGGCTCCTCTGTCCATGGGATTTTTCAGGCAAGAATACTGGGGTGGATTTCCATTTCCTCCTCCAGGGGATCTTCCAAGCCCAGGAATCAAACCCATGTTTCTTGAACTGGCAGGTGGATTCTTTACCACTAGCGCCACCTGGGTTACCTCTTCTTCAAGAGTTGCTCACAAAGCTGATGCCTTAATCCAGTCCTGTGGGCTAAATTGTATTACCCCACCCCTAAATTCATAGGTTAAAATCCTAATTCCTAGTACCTCAAAATGTGACTGTGTTTCGAAATAAGGTCTTTAAAGTGGTGATCAGGTTAAATGAGGTCATTAGGTTGGACCCTAATCCAGTAGAATCGATTTCCTTATAGGAAGTGGAAATTTGGACACAGAGTTCCACAGAGGGAAGATCGTGTGTAGACAATAGGAAAAGACACCCATCTGCAAGCCAAGAAGCGAGGCCTCAGGAAAGACCAAACTGCCAACGGGCTTCATCTCAGCTGTGGAGCCACCAGAACCAAGAAAATATACTTCTGTTGTGTAAGCACCCCCAAGCAGACCTGATTATCATTAGTGGGGAGACAGCCCTAGTCACGAAGGCCTCTAGTTCTCCCCTCCTTAAGCCAAACATACTGTCCCCTCCCCGCTACGGAGAGCTCCCTCTGCCCCTCCCGGACGACCCCACCCCACTCAGCTACTCCCATCACCGCAGGGTGAAGAAAAAGGAGGCGTAGACCCTTCAGACTGCAGGCTCTCACTTGACTTTTTAAAATATCTCCTATAAAAAGGGTAGACAAAACAGTGTTTCTCCCTTGGCAAAGACTGCTTCTCAGGTATATTTGCGGATCGCAGTTCACTTGAACTAAACTGCGGTGGCTTCGTTCCACCTGGACACCTCCAAGCAGCCTGTGCATTTTTTTTCCTTTGAGTTAAACACAAAGAAGGAAGAGAAGGAACGAGAAATTCAGCCACATGCAACTTCTTTCATGTCCTGACTCCTCTACACACACACACACATGCACACACACGCACACACATGCACACACATGCACACACATGCATACACACATGCACACACATGCACACGCACACAGGCACATGCACACACATGCACACACACATATGCACACACACACACACACGTGTATCCTGCCTACTCACAGCTGGGCCTGGGGACAGGCCATGTTTCCTCCTCCAGCAGTCACCCTGACAGACTAACATTTCCAGAGTCTACTTTGGTTCTAAATAGGATTTTCCCTTCTTGAAAAAATTTATTTGAAAATCCTTGATAGGAGGAAGATTAGAGTTCTTCTGGAAAGTGTTTCTATTACAAACCCAGATCTCCTTGAAAACTCTAACCTGACTTTTGATGAGCTGAGAGGATTGATGATCAAGCTCAGCCATCTCTCAGTTAGTTCTGAGGACTCTGATGTTTGGCATCTGGAACACAATCTCCAGGAAGACAGACGGCATCTTCTCACTTTGGTCCAGCTGTTCAGCCATCTCACAGCCTCCACGGGGAGTGAGGGGGAGATCAAGTGTTTCCTCCTTACTCTGACCCGGAAGCTTTGAGTAAAAGAGAAAAACGCACCAACCTGGTCTGTCCTGATTCCTCCTCTGTGAAGTCAGGAACATTCCAGGTGCGAGGCTCTTTCCCTCCCTCGGTTGTGACTGACCCTGTGTTGTGCCCGGGGGTTCCACTCCTGGGCCAACGTGCCCAGGGCCGCGGTGGGAAAGAAGCCCTAAAGCTATCAGCCAGGAAAAGGGACTTTGTGAGCAGTGATTTAAAACAAAAAACAGGTTCTCCCCAACTCCCCACTGCCAAAGTGAGCAGTCAAAATAGTCAAAGGATTCCAGAAAACTGGAAGCATGCTGACATCTATGTGAAGGAAAACTGAAAGAGGGAGGAAATTGGTGGAATAGAAAATGGAAAAGTGTTTTTTATCCCAAGAGAACTACCACCCTGTCTATTTTTGTACAACTGAAGCAAACTTGCCTGTGATCCCCACAGGCTAGTGCTGGAGAGGTGAGTCCTGAGGAGCGGGCATACATGGAGCTCTCAGCCTCAGTTCTATCTGTATAATAGATGTGATCCCGACACCTGCCTCATGGGGTCGCTGTGGGCACTCACTCTCCTGTATGAGCCAGCAGGGAGGTACTCACTGCACAACAGCTGTAAAAGTGGTTGTTTGTATTGTGTTAAGCTCCATTGGGGCTTCTCTTGTGGCTCAGTTAGTAAAGAATCCACTGCAGTGTGGGAGACCTGGGTTCGATCCCTGGGTTGGGAAGATCCCCTGGAGAAGGGAAAGGCTATCCACTCCGGTATTCTGGCCTGGAGAATTCCATGAACTGTATAGTCCTTGGGGTCGCAGAGTCGGACACGACTTTTCAAGCTTCATAGCTAGATGAGCGTGTCTTCGAAGCTCAGGAAAGAAGCCAGGGAAGGTAGCAGGAAGATGTCATCTGCTGGGAGACTCAAGGGCAAGGATACTCTCGAGGAGTATACCTGAGCCAAGATTACTAAGAGGCCACAGCAGGATCAGGTGATAAAGTTCAAGGTGTAACTGATGGATGACCTTAGAAGCTGAGGTGCCCTCTTATTACCACTGGCTGTGATGCACACCAGTTGGATGGGGGTCAGCTGGATAAACAGCACAGGACAGACCTAGACCTATGGGACCTCAAGGGGTGTCTCCAAGAGGATCCTTTCCTACTGGATTATCATAGCCTCTTTTTTTAAAAAGATTTTTTGACATGACATGAACCATTTTTAAAAAATCTTCATTGAATTTCTTATAATGTTGCTTCTGTTTTACGTTTTGGTTTTTTGGCCCCAAGACATGTGGGATCTTAGCTCCTCCACCAGGGATGTAACCCACACTCCCTGCACTGGAAGGTGAGGTCTTAACCACTGGAACGCCAGGGAGATCCCTATCATCACCTCTTAATATCACTTTGTAAGCACATGAGTGGACCGAGCATGCTCCTCTCTGACCACCTCTTTGAGCAACAGATGTGTGCCCTCCTGTTTCTCTCTGTTTTCATCTCCAAAAATATCTTTACTGTTCTTTGTGACCACACATAGACTCCAAACTATTTTTAAAATCCCAAGTCTTACAGAGTACTCAAGATCACCACCAGCAGCAATTTGGAATTAAATTTTATTTTTGTTTGTTTTTACTAAAGTGGATTGAACCATAGAGCCTCCTCTTCAGCATGAGTTTTCAGGGAACAATTGATCCTCTCCACATTTCCATGCCAGCACATTTACATCTTTCTAAAACCTGACCCATATTCAAGGTAACCATTTGAAGTTTGAGTTGTCTCCAACTCTGCACTTTCCTGGAGGCTCTGGAAGTGGACATTTATTTGGGTACTTCTAGGAATGTTTCTCTAATAGAAAGTCCTAAAAGTAGAAATGCTGATAATATACATACAATAAAATATTCTTCCGCCTTAAAAGGGAAGGAAGTTCTGCAGTATGCTACATGGGTGAACCTCAAGAACCTTATGCTGAGTGAAATAAGCCAGTCACGGAAGGAGAAAAGCTGCAGGAGTCCAATTAATTGAGGTCCCTAGAGGGTCAAAATCAAAGAGGCAGAGTGGAACGGAGGCTGCCAAGGGCTGGGCGGAGGGGAAATGGGGAGTTGTGCGACAGGTAGTTTCAGTTTTGCAAGGTAAGAAAGTTCTGGAGATGGTTGCACAATAGTGTGAATGTGTTTAACACTGAAAAGTAATAAAGATGGTGAATTGCATGTTGTGTGTATTTTACAATTAAAAATGATAACAATTAAGAAACAAAAAGTAGAAATGCCGAGTCCAAAGGTGAGTCCTTTTTTAACTTTAATACTGTCAGTGTGCCCTCCAGGAAGGCTGTCCTGGTTTTGTTCCTGTGGCTGTCGGTAAGCCCACCTCCCACAGCCTCATTGGCAGGAGTGTCACCAAACTTTTCTCCACCGTGATTTGGTTTTGGCAAGCAGAATGGCAAAAAAAAAAAAAAAAAAAAAAGTTGGAAGAGGACAAGCACTGTCAACTTGAAGTGTAACAAGTGTTCATCTGGAGACTTCACTGATGGTCCAGTCGTTAGGGCTCCACACTTCCACTGCAGGGGCGCAGGTTCCATCCCTGGTCTGGGAACTAAGATCTTCCATGCC
This sequence comes from Cephalophus harveyi, assembly GCA_006410635.1. NCBI lineage: Eukaryota > Metazoa > Chordata > Mammalia > Artiodactyla > Bovidae > Cephalophus > Cephalophus harveyi. The sequence continues at coordinate 406,652 of SJYT01076685.1, forward strand.
AAGTGGCAAGGCCTCCCCTACCCCGCAGAAAAGGATGTTTATCAGCTTGGTCCCTCAGAAGCTCCAGAGTAGCCACAAAGATGCGGGCTGCAGCATTCTGCAGGGTAGGGGTAAGTCTCCCAACGATGCATCTAGAAACTCAGGAGTTATTCTCGTTGTCTTCCCCCACTCCCTAACCTTAAAATGATGACTCCAAATATCACAGAGTGGCCTACATACTTGCCTGAAACAGCTGTCCTGCAGAATCACAAAAACGTGGGCTAAAAATAGCCTCAGTCTCTAAAAAGGTTGGGCCCCAGGGAACAAAGCCCTCATAGAAAAATATCTCCACTTGCATCCAAGCCACACAAAGCTGACCCAGCTCTGTCTCCGGCGCTCATCATCCTTCGTAATCACCTCTCCCTGCCCTGGAAATAGATGCTTGGCATCTTTTTGCCTTCTTGGTTCCTCGAGGGAAGGGAGGTAGGGTAGGAGGGAAGATAATGCAGTTACACCCAAGCTCCAAGCTTGTGTCATTATTTCCATGTTATAAATGCCTGCACGGGCTCAGATTTTAAATAACGTGTCTGAATGCCCACGGCCAGAATAAGTAGCCAAATTTCAAACTTAGGGCTCACTTCCAAGATCCTGTGGTGACAGTTCTCCTTTCTGTGCAGCCCATCACCCCAAAGGGTTCTATTAGACACTCAGGTCACATCCCCACTGAGGAGGGTAAGATGCTGTGTCTTAAGCAGAGAACACAGGCTCTGAGTAGGGTAGGATCCTGCAGAACTGGGAGGCAGGTTTCTCAACAACAACCCACCTAAAGAACGCCTGGTACCTTGCTGATGGCTTTCCCTCCCTCTTAGTGAGTGAGGAGACACATTTTTCTGGGTGGCAGGTGGGAGTGTGGCTCAGCTCCGTAGTCATTGGCAGGCCTGCTGTCTCTGCCATTGTAAGGTATGTGGGTCTGTCAAGTTCAACTCTAAACCTCTATGCTGTTGTGGGGGCTGCTGGACGTGGGGGCTGCTGGATGGCTCCTGGTGGCCCCCACCTGCCTTGCACTCTACAGGCACAATCTCTAAAGCACGTTTAGAGGGACAGGCTCGATCGGGTAAAGACAGTCTCAGTGCCGAGGAAAGAGACTTAAGGGGTGAGGGAGAGGGGTTACTTGTCCTTTGAGTCAGGAACTTAAGGACCATCCAGGAGTGCAGATTTCTGACAATCACATAGTATCAATCTGGGAACATGTTGAAGGGATCTCAGACTCTGAGTCAGCTGGAGATAGTCAGGGAGTGTGTATGTGTGTGTGCGAGAGAGAGAGAAGGAGGTTAGAGACTGAGATGAAGCTGGTGTCATGCCTGGAGAACCCATGAATGCCAGATTCCGTCCTGCAAAGACCCCAAAGGAGGCAGATGCATGACAAGAAATGACCAGTACACGTGGCACAATGCAACGTGCATGTTCAGTCGCGTCTGACTCTGCAACCCCATGGACTGTAGCCCACCAGGCTCCTCTGTCTATGGGATTTCCCAAGCAGGAATACTGGCGTGGGTTACCATTTCCTCCTCCAGGGGATCTTCCCAACCCAGGGACTGAACTGCATTGGCAGGTGGATTCTTTATCATGGTGCCACCTGGAAAGCTACTGACACAAGGTTGCGTTGTTATTAAATACTGGGCCCCAAACCTGCCATACCAGATCCCTAGTCCCTAGAGGGTGGTGCCACATTCCAGCCCTAAGGGCGTGTGGACTGTGTATGACTAGTCCCAGACTAAATGGCTCCTTGGACAGGACCAGGATTCAAGGCTGGCTCTCCTGTCTCCCAGGGTAATGTTCTTGTTACCTGTTCAGAACCCTGTCTGTGTGGAAATACCCAAAGGGAAAGAATGTACACAGGCAGGCCCTCAAGAGATGGTGCAACCAGGTGTGGGTCTTTGGGCCCCTGGATTTCTCAGTTTCAGAAAACACAGCAAGCTTCTGTCTGGGTCAGCAGCCACCAGCTGACCCAACCCTCCCCCACCTAAGATTTACCAAGTTTTAAGATTTACCCCTTGAGTCTCTAAGTAAAGAGATGAGAAATAAACAAATGGACAGATGTTTGTAAGAGAAATGATTTACCTTTATAAAAATGTGATCATACAGCAAGATTTTTTTTTCTTTTTCTTCTAGCAAATGAAGTTTATAAAAACACCTGGAATAAAAAGTAGAACCATAACCTAATAAAAATTAAAAACCTTTCATTTCAAGGAAACAGAGTTGTTTCAGAAAGACAATGAAGAGAAGACAAAGAGCAGCCGAAGCGGCAGCGGCACGGGGAGAGGGAAGGCAGGTTCCAGGGTGATCAGGAAACAGCAGCCGACTAACGTGAGCCTGACCTTTGGCACCAGGGTGGGCTCAGGACTGGGGGCAGGGAGGGCAGTGATCGTGAGAGAGGCTGGTGGGCTTCCGGAAAGGGACAGACCAATGGCTCAGTGGGCAGCAGTAGCCTCCTGCAAATAGGCCCACGGTCCCCTCCTCTTCCCAGACCTGCAAGCCACGGGGCAGTGACTCACAGCCAAATCCCTATGAATTTGCCCCGGTGGGGAGGTCAGTGCGGGGAAACTCAACGGAATGTCAAGGTCAGCTAGGGCAAATTGCCACAGAGACCCAAGGAAACTAGACAGACAGGGCTACACACAAAACTCTGTTTGGAATTCCAAAACTCTGGAACTCTGCACCAGAGCCACGAGAGGGTGGAGACAACCCTGGAGAGACAGGCCAGGAACCCACCGCAGCAACACCCCCCAGCCTCTCCTTCTCGGGAGCTGGTCCTGAGGCTGGCTGCTCCCCTAGGAGCTGGGGAATTCTTGACTACATCCTGAGGTAGTCTAATCGCCACTTGCACCGGCGGCGGCGAATGACCGCAACAAATGGGGGCGAGGCAGGCTGAAAAGTTTCCACGGAGAGAAAAGGCTAAAGTATATAACAGAAGGAACTGTGTCACAGGGGGGCTCGGAGAGGACCAGAGTGCAGCCTGGGGTCGGGGGTGGCTGGCAGTGTGAATGGAGACAAGCGGATCTGGGGAGGGCACGGTTCTCAGGCCAGGGAAGCGTAACACTGAGGTGAGGGGTGTATCTGCCCCTGACTGGGGTCATGCCGATGATGAGCCAGAGAACCTGGGGGCCTCAGGGAGCGGAGGGTGGGTCCCAAGGTTTCCTGCAGCTATGACACTGGTCATTTGAGCTTGTTTTAGGGAGAACCAGTCCTGCTGGACTTGAACTTGGAAAAGCACTTAAGAGGCCCCTTCTCTGAGGAAGCAGTAAGTGTACCCTAAGCCACCACAGAGACAGAAACGGTAAGGATGAAAAGCAAAGGTGATGTCAGACCCCTCAACCCACTTTCGATGCTAATATATATTCTTTTCCTCTTCTGCCCCAGCACTTGGGATTCTAAGTCAGGATGCAACGTTCTGAAGGTTTAAGAAGCAGCAGCCATGTGGATGTTAGTGCTTCTTCGCCTTTGCATATTTCCGAGGACGCCTTCTGGGACGGAGCTCACCAAAGTCTTCCACTTCATTTTCATAAACATCTTCCTGAACGACACCTATTTAAAAAGCAGAAAAAAAAAAAAGGCAGAATGGTGATTTTTTTCATTCTACTGTAATATATAATAACACCCTAGTAACACCTAATGCTGAAAAAAAAGAAAAAAAAAAAAAAAAAAGCCAGAGCTAGAGTAAACATCCTTCTCCAGAATGTTCTTTTACAGACTAGCTCCTCTGCCCTTCTTTTAGAGGCCCTTTAAATGAAAAATAAGTCCAACAAAAACTAAATTCAACTGCACCTTGAGGTGGTATCCCAGTTATGTTCTTCTGTTTGAAGCAATCACAAAAAATTACAGTGTCACCAGAGACTAAAATTTAAAGATTACTGGCAGAGACATTTGTGCCAAGTCCTTCCCAGTCTTCCCCAGCTCCAGGGTTTATATTTTCCAGTAGCATCTGGGTCACGAGGACTCACAGAAGGGCAATCTGGGACAAGTGAAATACTAGGAGGACGAAGAAGAAAGATCCTGCCAAGAAGGGGAGGCTTTCCAGATCATATAGAATTCAGCAAGAAGATTCTGTCAGGAAAGAAACCCCGACTCACTCTATACCAGCTTTAAGTTCTCTGAAGGAAGACGTATGCCAAGTTTCCCCAAAGATTTTGTTTGTTTAGTTCACAAAGTTGTTTTATATCCCCAAGCCCACAATAGTGCTAATACATTCCAGACACTCAATATATAAATACATTCATGGAATTACATGAAGGGCTTGCAAAGGCAAACATTTATCAAGGATACACTCCGCCCATCCTGGGAGTCTCTGTACAGAGTATGAGTAGTAATAGAGCATCACTGGTAGCAGCTCATGAGTGGCAAAGATTTTTGGAAAAACAATAAGCTGAGTAACAGCCCTCAGTCAGATGGGGGAGCACAGTCACTCTGCTGCTACTGATCAGAGTTGCTGGGGGCGGTGTTCCTAGACAGTGAGCGACCAGTGCTCACAACATAGGCGACCCCACAGCAGACTGACCGGGGAGTCAGCAGAACCAAGGGCCACGAGACCCAGGGCATCACCCCGGGATGAAGGACTCCTCACCGTCCTCCTGGTGCAGCTTGGTCTTCCTCAGGCACTCCTGTGCATCCCTGACGGACGGGATCAGAATGTTCACCAGCCGAGCCATGACCTCCTCCGCTAGAGAACCAAAGAACCAGGGCTTTGAGTGAAGGGGCAGCTGTAGGGATTAGGGCGCTCAGTACTAGCGTCAAAGCCCCCACCTCCCAGGCCCTTGTCTTCGCTTCCTCTGAGACGCGCAGTGAAAGGCCGCTGTCTGCCCCCAGGAGCAGAAACTACATGTCCCTGTCCGGAGGGGCTGCCAATAGCAAGCCTTCTGAGGAAGCTTTGCAAACTGTTCTTACCTTCAACTGGACTGTCTGAATTCTAGAATGATTTAAAAACATACAATTTCACTAATTTTATACATAACTTCCCTCTTCCCTAGTGGCTCAGTGGTAAAGAATCCACCTTCCAATGCAGGAGATGTGGTTTGAGCCCTGGGTCAGGAAGATCCCCTGGAGAAGGAAAGGATGACCCACTCCAGCATCCTTGCCTGGGAAACTCCATGGACAGAGGAGCCTGGCAGGCTACAGTCCATGGGGTTGTAGAAGAGTTAAACATAACTTAGTGACTCAACAACAACATACATAACTTCTACTCAGTGTTGCTAAGATATAGCTAATAAGGATGTCAGAGGAAATCTGATTCACAGATCATGTAAGAATTCTGTTCAGAGGCTCACACTGGTTATGGTGTGAGGACCCTCCTAAAGGGGAAGGACCAGGTATGCAGGCTAGATCTTAGTCAAGTCAAAGTGTTAATTGCTCAGTCATTTCTGACTCTTTGAGACACTATGGACTGCAGCCCACCAGACTCCTCTGTCCATGGAATTCTCCAGGCAAGAATACTGGCGTGGGTAGCTATCCCCTTCTCTAGGGGATCTTCCCGACCCAGGAATCAAACTCAGGTCTCCTGCATTGCAGGCAGATTCTTTACCGTCTGAGCCACTAGATCGGGTTCAGCCCATAGCAGGTGCTCAAGAAATCCCTGAATGAATAAACGAAGGAAGATTTAAAGAATTTTCTCAAGACTGGAAGCATTCTCCTTCTATCTTCTCCATAAAATTGGTTAGCAAACCCTTTTCTTATCTGTCATGCCAGGGGAAACCATCCTGCCCTAAGATTATGACACATTGTTTAACTGGGGGAGGGGGGATCCAAAGAACGGGGCTTTGCTGGGACTGGAGAACACGTGGTCCTCACTTGTGTTCCTGCTATTGCCAAGATTCCAGCATCCCCAGGTCAGACCTCACTACAAAGGGGCTCGACTTGGACACAAGTCCTCAAAGCCCGGGTTCCGCCACCATCTGGGCCCGCCTTTCGAGGACCCTTACCATCAGCCCAGGCCTTCCGCCTGTAGAGGTCCTCTACCGAGTCGGAGACCTTCTTGATGTTCTCCTGGACCTTCCTCTGTAGTACGTGGCTGTGCTCTTTGGAGCCCAGGTGTCTGCGGCCCCAAGCGCTCTGCTCCATGTCCTGCACCACCAGCTTGCCTTCCTCCATAGCTGGGTCCACTTTCTCACGGAAAAACTCTGAGTACCTCTGGTAGGCCACCAGCTGACTCTGGTGGGTTTCCAGGCGGATGTGCTGCTCGTAGGACTCACTGCTCCTCTCCCAACCTTGCTCATCTTCCAGCTCTGCCCCAGAAAGGGCTACAGCCTCGGGAGCTGCACCCTCAAATGCCTGATCTGGGGCGAAATAGTTCTCGGGCCCGCGGGCAAACTTGACCCCACACAGGTCGCACTGGGTCCGGTCCACATCAGCCTTTTTGAAGTTCCCAGCCACGGGCTCCCTGCCCTCCTCCCTGAAGCGCTCGGCCTGGCCTCCCGCCCTTCCTCTCCTCCATCTGATACACAAAGACACCACCAGGCATACCCTCCGCATCTTCCGGCGGATGGAAGCCTTCCGCTGCTTCTGCGAGAGGACGGCGGCTAGGAGGTGGTCCCCCTCCAAGGCCAGCTCCTCCGGCTCGTCCTGGCTGACCTCGTATTCGGGTTCGGCCAAGTGGCCCACGGGATCCACGGAGAACAGGCGGTTCAGCCTGACCTCCTCGTGGTAGAGGCCCCGCACGGCGTTCCCTTTGGCGTGCCCACTGTCCCACTGCCAGTGGCAGTCCATCAGGAACTCTTCATCCCGCTCAAAGAGCAGGTCCTGCAGCGCCTCCGCCACGGACTTCACGTTGACCGCCAGCCGCACTCGCTTCACCACTCTGAGCAGGCGCTCGGGGACCCGGCCCGCCCACTCCATGCTCAGCAGCTGCAGCCTGGCTTCGAGCTCCTGGAACTGGCTGGACAGGAGAGGCTTGCAGGAGGGCTGCAGCACACCCTCGGTGTTCACCAGCATCACCAAGCACAGCACTAGGGTCCGCTCGGCCTCCCCGGAAACCACGTAGTCGATGTCGCTGAAAGCGTCCAGCAGGACATTGAAGTTGGCATTCTCGCAGCCGCAGAGCACCTTGACGAGGTAGGACAGGTGGAACCGGAACTCCTGAATGGCCCTGGGCAGGTCCTTGGGTCTGTACTCCTGAATGATGGTGAACACCTCCCCAGGCTCCCGGTTCTTGTTGCTAAACAGGAACGACCAGTAATGCAAGAGCGCGATGTAGCTCTTCGGGAGGCACAAGACGGCATTCTTGGAGAGGCGGGCCAGGACCGCCCCGCAGTGGACGAACTGGGACTCCAGCAGGGCCACCGTGTTCCCGATGCTGGGGATCAGCGGCTCTTTGCACCTCTTGACCAGGACATTCATGAAACGGAAAAAGCGCCTCTTGTAGTCTTCTGGGTTCCTGCACACGTAGAACTGGTGGATGGAGTCCTGCAGCAGTCGGATGAAACACAGGTGGGGCTTCTCCGTGCTCTCGTCATTCTTGTTGGGCGCCAGCATGCCGAATTTCCCTTCTATTCCTTTCATCCTGCTGCCTCTGTCCCTGCCCCTTTTCTCTTGTTCAGACTGCAGGGCTTTGAGTTCCCGGTTGTACTGGTCCTCCTCCTGGTACAGCAGCTTGTCGAGCTCATCGGGGTAGCTGGAAGAGAGAGCAAAAGCCTGCATGGCGCTCAGCCACAGGTCCGTGGACTCCCGGCGGCTTCGGGCCCGTTCGTTTTGAAACAGGACGTGGATGTATTCTTTCAGGGCAGACCTGTAGGATCCGAAGGATTTGTAATGTGGCTTGAGGACTTCTTTGCACGCCATGAGGTTTTCTGACAACACTCGCTGGTGGAAATGCTTAGGGAAGACGACATTCAGCAAAGATTTGCAAAGGCCGTGCTTGTCCAGAGACAAAATGTAATCAATCTCTTCAAGTCCTTCAGGAGGGAATACTCTTTTGGCTTCCAACAGTAACCCCTTGATAGCCACCAGGTGTATTTTTGACTGGACCAAACACTTGGCCTCGTGACGCCGCAAAGGCCTGTGGAAGTCTTCACAGCGTCCATCCTCACATTTTAAGCCCACAAGAAATTTCATGCAGACACCCGGGTAGGTCTTTGCAAGCAGGCTCCCTGTGATCTGACATAGTCTGCTCAGAAGGTGTTTGTTTAGGGCTAATTTCACCTGATCCATCATTATCAAGAAATGGTCTTTTGTTTTCTTCTCTTTCAAGTTCAAATCCAGGTCAGAAATGATGCGTAATATGGGTCCAGGGTCGTTCTGAGCTATCTGACAGTACTTGGCATCCACCTGCGAGATCCCAAAAAACTCGAAGCAAGACTTGACCATCTCCTTCTCAGCGTTGGTGGTCACCTTTCTGAGGGCCCTGACCAGATCGAGGAGGACCCCGAGACCCCCTGGAGCCAGAGCTAGGACTTCCTCGGGCTGGACCTCGCATCGGCTGGTGGCTTCGTAGAGCGCCTCCACGGCCCCTGCCGAGTGGTTGAGGGTGTCAAACCTCAGAAAAGCATCCTTGAGCTTCAGGAAATCTCTCATGATCACCCCCTGCAGGAAGTGGGCCTCGGCGATGCCAGACACCTGGTTGGTCTGATGGCAGAGGTCCAGGGCTTCTCTGAGGATGGCCTTGGTAAGGTCAACGTCGGAATCCCTGGCCACATTGAGACGGGCGGCCGCTAGCAGACACGAAGCCTGGAAGTCCTTGTCAGCAGTGAGCCTGGCAGCCTCCAAGAGGCAGCCGTGCTGCTTCATCAGCAGCGCAGCCTCTTCCCTCCGACCTTCCCTGTTGAGCAGGTCGGCGGCCTCCGTCAGCCGCTTCCGAGACGTCAGGAACACCAGCTGGTCTTCAGTGTCGAGCTTCGAGAGCACAGCCATCATCTCCTTCGTTTTATTCATGCTCAGGTACTTGGCTGCAGCTTCCAAGTAAAACTGGCTGGCAGAATAGGAGAGCTTGGAGACAGGAAGGGCCTTGGCCCTTAGCATTTCTTCATACCTGTAAAGACAGACAACACCGATGTCAACTTGGCATCACCCCATATAAAATTTATAAAGTGCAGAACAGAGCAACTTATATAAAATGCCACTTGTAGATAGGACCTGCCAAACTGGACCTGAAGTTAGCCAGCAAGTTTATCAAGACTTTATTTTATACTATAAAATTAATTCTTTATTCCTCAAAGGAACCCAGCACTAGTATGTTTAATTAATGAAATATAGTGGAATTGCACAAAAAGAAAAAAATAGTTAAAAAAGGAAAAAGAAACAAGCCCAAACAAAACCGAAAAAGAATAACTATTTTTTTAAAAATTTGCAAAAAAGAATATAATGGAGTTGCATCCTAGGCAAGTGACAGTTACATTAGAAGTCAACCTGTAGGGCATAAAGTATGCATAGTCAAAATTATTCTTGGGGGAAAAAAAATCCCTTAAATTTGCATAAGAGCTTGCTAATCATTTCGGGTATACAGTCTACAGAGGCTGATACCTGATAAAGGAGAAAGTGTGGAGATGGGGGCTGCAGACACAGCAGCCATTACATCAGTCTTCCTCTTATTATCCAACTTGTGACTTTTCTCTTTTTACCAAGAATGCATGTGTTTGATTTAGTGTGAGATGAATGAAGCCTTGAAGTCAAGTTCCCTTTGACACTGAGGATCCAAGTGAGTATATCCCACATACCAATTTTCAAGGCACTGGGCCATTCCAGTGAAACATGCCTACTTTTGAACTCTTGCAGGGAACAAAACATATTTCCTCACAACCAGGGATCCCCAGGAACCTCCTGCTGCCCTGGGGTCATCTTACAAACATCAAATCCCCTCTTATAACAGGGCCTCTCTGAACAGGTGTGACTGAGGATGAGCTCCTCTCATAAGCTTTGGCTGATAGAATAGAGGGTATTTATAGCATGTTTAAGGAACTAGCCAGGTATTTGGTTTTCAAATCTAAAATCTTCTCATTACATGTTAAGTCAGGCCAGCTAGCAATTGAATTCTATATCCAGTACGTAGAGCATTCAAAAGACTCAGATAAATCAAGTGCTAGGCTCCAGTTAGTACTGATGACACTTAGATCTCAACTCAACATATCAATAAAGAGTTGGTTGAATATCTCAGGAAAGCTAATAAAATAATGAGAGACTCCAAAAAATGTTTCTGAGGAAAAGGCAATGATTATTCAATGCTATCCTGGCAAAGTGACAACAGAAGATTAAAATAATTGAAAGGACATAAAAACCCCAAAACCCTCTCAATTGCTTTTCATCATATGGCTTCACAAGGAAACTGTCCTGGTCAATTACTCAGAGTACTTAGCACCCTGACAACTGGGTACACAATCAATGCCATAGCTGGCATCCTGTTATGGACTGATGGTTTGTGACCCTTACAATTCATATGTTGAAATCCTAACCCCTAATGTGACTGTATTTGGAGATTAGGCCTCTAAGGGAGTAATTAGGGTTAATTGAGGTTATAAGGGTGGAGTCCTGATCTAATAGGATTAGTGTCCTTATAAGAACTGACACCAGATAGGGAAGGAGGAAGGAAGAGAGCTCCACCAGTAGCCCAATTGACTGGAGCCCAGATCATGAACTTCTAGCCTCCGAAACTATGAGAAAATAAATTTCTGTTCTTTAAGTCACCCAATCTATGGCATTTCATTATGGCAGCTTGAGCTGACAAATATATAAATGCTGTGTGTATCTTATGCATAATAGCACCAAAGACCTGGATAAAGAAATATGCTCGTTTACTAACTGTGACACTAGACACTTACTGTTCCATTTCTAAACATAAAACTCAATTTCTTTATCTAGGTGCTGGTTATACAAGTGTGGACTTCCCTGGTGGCTCAGACTGTAAAGCGTCTGCCTACAACGTGGGAGACCCGGGTTCGATCCCTGGGTCGGGAAGATCCCCTGGAGAAGGAAACGGCAACCTACTCCAGTACTCCTACCTGGAAAATCTCATAGATGGAGGAGTGTGGTAGGCTACAGTCCATGGGGTTGCAAAGAGTCGGACACGACTAAGTGACTTTACTTTCTTTCTTTCTTTTCTTTATACAAGTGTATTTACTTTGTGAAAATTATGTGCTTTTTAAAAATATATGATATACTTTAATAAATGCTAACTTAAAAATATAAAGTTTGAACACCTGGTCAATCCCATTCATTTTGTCACGTGTATAATTTGGTAGAAAGCAAAGAAAACACAGAACCAAGCCACAGCTTAATTTTCCAGGAGCTGCTGAGCAGAAATGCAGAACAGCAGCCTCTGCAATTCTAGCTGTCTCCTTCCGCCTGGAAGACCTCCTACCAGGAGGCATCAGGAGGTCTGATGTTTCTAGAGTCCTTATCAGCTGTTAACCCCATCTGTCTCCACTTCATCTTTGGAACATCAGTTAGGCTAAAGGCTCAAGGAGGCTCCTCTAGGTCATGTATGAAACTTGTGTGTCCTACAGCTATGGGCATGTGGACATACATGTCATATACACAAGTATCAGTGCCTGGCTGGGTGTCTGCCAGTAGATCACCATGGAGCACCATCCTGACTGCCCAGAACCATCAACAGGAAACTGCTGGACATGTGATATACATGCTTGCAATACATCCTTCATCTTCTTCTGCCCCTTCTCATGACACTGTGTTCAAGGAACTCTTGACTCAGCAGCAAGGCCACCACTCAAGTGTAAGGAGGGTGACTGGTCAGGCCACTTCAGAAGAGACAGGGACTTCCCTGGTGGACCGGTGGTTACGACTTGGTGCTTCCACTACAGGGAGTACGGGTTTGATCCCTGGTCGGGGAAGTAAGATCCCACAAGCCTCATGGTCAGGGAAAAACAAAAAGAAGAGCAAGATAACACCTCCCCAAGGAGCAATGGAAAGGTAAGGCTTGGGGATGGGGAAAAGGAAGGAAGAGAATAAAACCACCTACTTTTCCACTGCCATAGCAGCTTCTTCAAACAGCTCCTCTTGGCAGTACATTTTGAGGGCTAGATCAAATTCCTGAATCTGCTCAAAGCATCGGGAAGCATCTTTGTAACACTGACTTCGCTTATAGAAATAGGCGGCATCTCTTACCTAGGACAGAGTAAAATTTTATTCAGAATATTTATGACAATTTTTCATCTTAAAAGTAAACCAAAATCATGAATAATAAAGAGGATGTTTGTATGTCTGGAATCTGTTAGAATCCAGTGAAAAACACTAAAACCTAGGTAATTTAGGAAAACTAATTCTTTTCATGAAGAAAAATAAAGTGAAATTCCAACCTCACACCATACACAGATAGAAGCTCCGGGTGGTTAAAGGTCTAAGTGAGAAAGCTATTGGGGGAGTGTGTGTGTTAGTCACTAAGTCTTATCTAACTCTTTAGTATCCCATGGACTGTAGCCTTCCAGGCTCTCTGTCCATGGAATTCTCTAGGCAAGAATACTGGAGTGGGTTGCTGTTTCCTCCTCCAGGGGATCTTCCTGACCCAGGGATCGAACCCAAGTCTCCTACATTGCAGTCAGATTCTTAACCTGTCTCAGCCACCAGGAAAGCTACACTGGAGGAGAATGTATGAGAATATCTCTGAATTTGAGGTCAAGAAGTCTTCAACAAATCTCAAAACACACAAACTTCGGGGGAGATATTGATGGATTTGATTACAGTTGACAACACAGATTTGACCTTCATGGGTTCACTTATACACAGATTCTTTTTTTCAGTAATAAATACTACAATGCTACATGGTCTGCAGTTGGTTGAATTCCTGCTGCGAAACTGAGGACACAGGAACCTCAGATACGGAGGGAGAAGTATAAATTACACGTGGATTTTCAGCTGTGTGGAGGGTCAGAGCAATACCACCACTGTTTAAGGGTCAACTGTACATCTAAACTGTTCAACTAAGGGCGTGTGAAATGAAGTTAACAGAGAGAATGGAAACATTATATCTAGACCAGCACTGTCGGAGTCTTTTGTGAAGATGGAAATGTTCTATATCTGTTTATCCATCTATCTGTCCAATTCTGTATCCACTGGACACATGTGGAGGCTTCCCTGGTGGCTCGGACGGGGCGCCTGCAATGGGGGAGACCTGGGTTCGATTCCTGGGTTGGGAAGATCCCCTGGAGAAGGTTACTCACTCCAGTATTCTTGCCTGGAGAATTCCATGGACAGAGGAGGCTACAGTCCATGGGGTTGCAAAGAGTCAGACACGACTGAGCCACTAAGCACACAGACACACGTGAACAGTGGGCACGAGGAATGTGTGAACAGTGCAAACAAGGGACTGGATTTTTAAGCTTCATTTAGTTAATTCTAACATAAATTGCCACATGTGGCCACTGGTTACTCTACAAAAGTAGGCAGGTCTAGAACATAAGAAGGATTCCTGCAAACATAAGAAAAAGACATTCGAGAAAACTAGACAAAGGGCATGAACCGGCAACCTGCAGTGGGGGAAACTTGAATCCCAATGACCTGGCTCTCCCAACATTTCTTGGACTGGACAGGACTTCTCAGCACCTGCACCACCGGGAGGCAATCCAAGCTGCAACATCTGAGCCTCAGCCACTACTCGACCCTCCTAACTGGTCCTTCTGCTTCTGCTCTCACTGCCTACTGAGCTCTCTTATTCCAATAAGTTGTTTCACATCATTCCTCCAATCAGTACTTTCACTGGCTCCCCCTCATGCCCGAACAAATCCAGTCCCCATCATGGACCTGCAATCTATTCCAGTATCCTTGCCTGGAGGATCCCATGGACAGAGGAGCCCGGTGGGCTACAGTCCTTAGGGTCGCATGGAGTCAGACACGAGTGACATGACTGAAGTGACTTAGCAAGCATTCATACCATGGACGGGGTATTCCCATGTGGTGCCAATGCAGGGCATGAAAGAGATGCAGCTTGATCTCTGGGTTGGAGAGGTCCCCCTGGTGGAGGAAGCGACAACCCACGCCAGCATCCTTGCCTGGGAAATTCCATGCACAGAGAAGCCTCAAGGGCTACAGTACCCGGACGTGACTGGGCAGGCCATGAACCACGAGATCCTATCTGATTTGCTCTAGCCATCCTCTCTGGCTCATTTTACCATTTTGACCCCACTCCCTCTGCTCTGGTCAAACTGGCTTCCTTGCTGTTTTTCAAACTCGACCACACTCTCCCACCTTGGGGGCTTTTGTCCACGACGCCCTCCAGCTATTGTGATCTCTGTGCAAAAGTCAGCTCCCTGACCCTGCCCCCATCTCAAACAGCAACACCATGAGACCTCTCTGGGGGTCCAATGGTTAAGACTCTGCCTTCCAATGCAAGCGGGGGTGGGGGCGGGTTCTATCCCTGGTTGGGGAGCTAAGTAAGACCTCATATGCCTCGAAGCCAAAAAACTCAAACATAAAACAGAAACGATGTTGTAACAAATTCAATATAGATTTTAAAAGCGGTCCACATTTAAAAAAAGATTCTTAAAAAAACCCCAACCAACACTTGACATCCTCTGTCCCCTCTGCCAGCCCTCATCCCTGCAGACATCTTCTGTACTACCGGCTCTGTCATCTCCCTCCCACGCTAGAAAGGGAAGCTACAAAGGCAGAGGCCCCTGCTCTGCTGCCTGCTGGTCGCCAAGCACCCACAGTACTGGGCACACCCCCGGGAGGGAGCAGGGGGTCTACTTATTTGTTGAATATTTCATTTCCTAACTTGACTGGTTGCATCTGAGTTCCAAAGAGAAAACAGAATCAAAATGGGACCAAAACATGCAATATGCTAGACCCTCTAATAACCTCAGCTGGGTTTTATTTAACAAGAGAAGCGACACAGAATGCCAAAATATGAACAAGATTCAGGTGTGCATTTTTGCTACATCCAGAGACCTTACAGACCAGGGAACTCCCAGACCCATCTTCATAATCTCCATAGTCATAACCTCTAGCCACCTTTTCCTCTCCTCAACAAGGCTGACTACTCAGAAGGAAACCCCTGGAGTGAACACAGGCGCCCATAGGTGCAAGCGTGCACTCAACTGGATCGAGAGAGAGGAGGGCTGCCTGTTTTAAGCAGGCCCCCAAGTGGGTCTCTGGGCTCCACCACCCAGAGCAAGGGCCCTGAGCAGTTTCCAGGGAAACCGTGTTGCTCTTTAGAGAGGCAGCAAGCAGGCAAGGCAGAGGAATCCCTAAAAGGAAACCTCCTGCTCCCATGGCCCTCCTCACACACCCTCTCCCAGGATCAGCACATGTTTGGGGGCAGGGAACAGAGAGGCCTTTGGTCTAGGGATTTTGCAAAAGATGGTCAATTTGTATCATGCTGGCTAGTTTGCTGGATGACCACAAGAGGTCTCATGCTGGCTGAGGGTTGAACAAACATCCTTCCAGAGAGGGGCTTGAGCAAAGAAAGGGACCAGATTCTTCCCCGGATGGGGCTCTAAGACGCTGGAATGTGCTAGGGAGAGAAGGCAGAAGAAGGTGGCCCCAGTGGTCAACCCTGGGGACGTGAGGAAGGCTGGCAGGCGTGTCTCCAGGAACAGGGTGGCCTCCACATCTTGGAGGGACTGGGGTCGTAGAAAGGGACAGGGGCTGGACATCTGCCCTCTTGGACCCCATCTCATTTTCAGAGGCAGAGCTCGGCAGCCTCGGGGAGGCAAGATGAGCAGGCAAGGATGGGGTCTCTGGCTCAGCCAGCACAGGCACTGCCAGGCAAACAGGGAAGAGCGACAGGTTCAGGCCTGTCCCTTGCAGCTGTCACCGCTTAGGGCCCAAGGGGGTGCCGTGGAGATTGGAGGCTGGGAGACAAAGGAAGATGGAGAGTTTGGAAACCATCTGGCTCCTGGAATCTTACTATCCAAGCTTCCTACCCACACTGAAGTCCCCATTCCACCCCGCTTCTCCCACATCCTGAGTCACATCCCATAGTACACATGGGGCGAGGCAGGCAGCCGTGGGAGGGGGGAGGGTCTTACCTTTTCTGACACTGGCTGGGAGCCACACTTCAAACTTCCCAGTAGGTACCATGCCCACCCTGCCCAAAGCCTTGGTTCAGGAGTTCCTCCAGTTCACGTACAGACACGGACACTCTGCTCCCTACTGGAGGGTATAATGCTCAATGCAGGCAGAAATACAGCACCCGTGGTAAGGACCAGACGGCTGCACATCCAACCCACCACAACAGGTGCAGTAAAATGAACTGCTTCGTATTATCTACAGTAGCCAAGATATGGGAACGACCTAAGTGTCCATCCACAGATGACTGAATAAAGATATGCTTCATACACACAATGGAATACTATTCAACCATAAAAAGAAAGAAATTCTGCCACTGGCAGAAACATGGATGGACTTGGGGACATTATGTTAAGTGAAAAAAAAGTCAGAAAAGTACCGTATGATATCACTTACATGTGGAATCTAAAAAAACACAAAAAAACAGGGAATAAAACATAAAAGAAGACTTACAGATATGGGGAACAAAAGAGTGGTTACCAGTGTGCGGGGAGGGGCACGAGAGAAGTAGAGTGTTATGAGGTATAAAGTATTAGGTATAAAATAAGCCACAGGATATTTTGTACAATATGGGGAATAGAGCTAGTACTTTATAATGACTATAAATAGAGTATAACCTTAAAAAATTGTGAATCACTACACTGAGCACTGTTAACATTAATATTACTGTACTTCAGCTATACGTCAAAAAAAAATTTCTTAATTTTAAATGAACTGCTTCATGTACAGGATTTGACTAGTTAATAATATTGTCTCGTATATTTGAAAGTTGATGACAGGGTAGATCTTAAAAAAAAATTTTATTGTAATATAGTTTATTTATAATATTATATTAGCTTCATGTGTAAATACCTGAATTTGATATTTTCACAGATTACACACCATACAAAGCTACTATAAAGTACTGGCTATACTCCCTGTGCTGTACATTATATCTTGTAACTTACTTATTTTATATCTGGTAGTTTGTGCCTCTTAATCCTCTTCAATTATTTTCACACTCCTCTCTGGTAACCACTGGTTTGTTCTCCATATCTGCGATTCTGTTCCTGTTTCATCACATTTGTTTGTTTTATTTTTCAGCTCTCACATACAAATGAAGGTGATCTTAGATTTTCTTGTCATAAGAAAAACAGACTGTCACTATGCATGGTGACAGACATTAACTAAACTTACTGCCATGATCATTGTGTAATGTATCTTTGTGTCGAATCATTACTGTTGTACAATTAAAACCAATATAATGATATACATCAATTATATCTCAACAAAAAGGACAGATGAATCTCTTAAGAAAATCATCACCACTCGGCTGTCAGAGCAATGCCAAATGGCCATAAAAATCTCCGAGTGCCTATTCTTGCCCTGGGAGCTCATCTCATCACAGAGCTGTGCTGTGTGTGGCTGACCAGGCTGACAGTCCTGTGTCCTGGACCACCAGGTCTCTCCACTGGCGCTTCTAGAATGACGGACATGTTCCATCACAGCATGTAATGAAATGTGGCTTGGGAGACTTCGGAACTGAATTTTTGACTTTATTACACTTTAATTAACTTAAATGTTTCATTAGGTAGCCGCTTGTGGCTAGCAGCTGCCAGGCTGGTCCCTGCAGACCTAGAGTGAGTGCTGGGACACAGAGAAACCACCATGTATGAGCCAGACCGGCCACCCAGGCTGACTCCAGCCTGAACACAGAGAAAGAGCAGGCAGGACTCTTTGAGAACCCGTTTTCCCTTATGTGAACACGTGGCCTCCCTGAGGTTAATAACGGGTCACAAACGTTCATAGAGACATGGACACACAAACACACACGCAACACAGTCCTTGGAACCATCTAAATCTTTGAGCAAATGGAGAGAGAGGGGCCACCCACAGAGTCAACGCGGCCAACCTCTCTCTCGGGAGGACAGGAGCCTTCCCTGATACAGGAGGAGGGAGGCTGGGGGCCCCCCTCCACTTGCCCAGTGGAGCCCAGTTCTCCCAGGAGCAGCTGTGGGCCGGGTGTACCTTTCCCAGCCGCTCGCAGAGCTGGGCACACAGCTGGAACTCCTTGGCGTAGCTCAGACACTTAAGGCACAGCTTTGGCTCCTTGCACTCCAAATAGGTCTTAGCCAGCTCCAAATACTCCACCTGCTTTTCCCTGGGAGGGGGAAACAGAACAGGGTTTCATGGGCTATGACACCAATAAACTGAACTGGCGGCTCCCATCAGAGCAAGCCTGAAATGATCCCTGATATTCTTTGTTTTAAAATTTTATTTATTTTTAACTGAAGGATAATCGCTTTACAATATTGGTAAATTCATCAACATGAATTAGCCATAGATGAGCATATGTCTCCTCCCTCTTGGGCTTGCCTTCCACATCCCACCTTTCCCCATCACTTTGGGTTACAGACCCCCTAGTTTGAGTTCCCTGAGTCATACAGCAAATTTTCACTGGCTGTTTTACATATGGTGGTGTACATGTTTCCATGCTTCTTTCTCCGTCTCACCCTCTCCTTCCTCCCCCTGCCCTTGTCTGTAAGTCTGTTCTCTATGTCTGCATGTCTATTCCTGCCCTGCAAATAGATTCATCAGTACCAGCTTTCTAGATTCTGTATATAGGTGTTGACATACGGTATTTGCTTTTCTCTTTCTGACTTACTTCACTCTGTATAACAGGCTCTAGGTTCATCCCCCTCGTTAGGGCTTCCCTCATAGCTCAGTTGGTAAAAAATCTGCCTGCAGCGCAGGAGACCCCTGTTCGATTCCTGGGTCAGGAAGATCCCCTGGAGAAGAGAAAGGCTACCCACTCCAGTATTCTTGGGCTTCCCTTATGGTTCAGCCAACAAAGAATCTGCCTGTAAGGCGGGAGACCTGGGTTCGATCTCTGGGTTGGGAAGATTCCCTGGAGAAGGGAAAGGCTACCCACTCCAGTATTCTGGCCTGAAGAATTCCATGGACTGTATAATCCATGGGGTTGCAATGAGTCGCACACAACTGAGCAACTTTCACTTTTCATCCACCTCATTAGAACTAACTCAAATGCGTTCCTTTTTATGGCTGAGTAGTATCCAGTACATATGTACCAAAGCTTCTTTAGCCATTCAGCTGTTAATGAACATCTAGGGACCATTGTTAAAGGCTTTATTAAATTTGTTACAGTATTGCTTCTGTTTTATGTTTTGGCTTTTGGCTTCAAGGCATGTGGGATCAGACCTGTACAACCTGCATTGGAAGGCATACTCTTAACCACTGGACCACCAGGGAAGTCCCCCCTTCCCCCCAGGACTCTTACTTGAGGCTGACTTTCTTGGATTTCATGTTCAGGGCAGTGTTGTGGGCCAGAGCCAGCTTCTCCTTCTCAAGCGCCCCTCCCTTTTGGTAGCATTTGGCAGCAACCTGGAATAGACCAAAGGTTTCTATTCCCAGCAAGGTCATGGAGAGGACGCAGGAATAAGAGAGCATGTGTGGTTGCAATTGGCACAAAGCCCTGGGTCTCACTGCAGCCGAATTCAAGAGGAGGGGCAAGAAGATGCTGAGATGTTGACGAAAACAGCCAGAGAGGATAAAGCCCAACAGAGTTCACGGTTAACACTTCAGACTCAAAGCTTCTTTTTGGTATCACCCAGAAGCCATGGAAAAGGCACTTCAGACATGTTTTTACAGGTCACTGTAACAACACTCTCATCTAATCTTCAACAGCCATGCAGGAGACGTTTCATCCTTCTCACTGTATTTGATAGCATCCTCAGGTCAAGGACGTGAATAAACTGGCCCAGGGTCACCCAGCAGCTTTTCTGGGTTCAACACAGGTCCCCTCTAGTTGCTAACCACCAAGGCTAGTGGGCAGGATTGGTGAAGCAGGGGTAGAAATGGGGACAGAGCTGCTGTCCCAACACACATCCCAGAAGATGACTGACCAGAACTTTGCCACATGCAGACCTGGGTGGAGCAAACAGAAAGTGGCAGATCTCTGTCCCAGGGGGGTCGGCCTATGTCCCGCTGGCAGAAAACTGCTGACATCATGTCTCCAAGGCAGAAGTTCACGTTCTGTCCAGCATGTAGAGATTAGGTCTCAGGGTGGGCAAGGGAAGGATTAAGTGGAACTTACTGATGTCCTGGAGAGGACATCATCTCTCCCCCTACCCCCGCCCCAGAATCTCTGTCCCAGACTCCCCAGTCCTGTGGGCCTCCTCTCATTGCTGACCTGTGCCATGCTCCTTTCTGCTACAGGGCCTTTGCACACATTCTTCCCTCTGATCAAAATGCTCTTCCATCCCTCCTTTGCCTGGTTAACTTCATGTATCCTACAGGTCCCAGCCCAAGGCTCCCCTCAAAGCAGCCTTCCCTGGCTTCTCCATGCACAACAGGTGGCTCTGAAGGCAGCTGGTCATTCATCTATGACACAGGGGACAGCTAGTACCGTGCCCTCTTCTGTACATCTGTCATGCCTACTGTCACATCCTCCCGACCTAAACACAATGCAGGGCTCACTGCTCAACAGGAATATACTCAGTGAATGAATCTCAAGGGATTTCCGTTTGTACGGTGGTTCTGGGACACTCATTGACATGCAGCCAAAATCAGTACGCCTCCTGAGTCCCAAAGCCCTTGTGCAGAGCCAAAATAAACTCAGGTGAGCAGGAGGCTTTTTATAACAGTCTCATCCGTGCTGCTCCCCTCGAAAGATTTTAGAGGTAAACATTCAAAAGGTATTTTCAAAGGGATAAAGAATTGGAAATCCATGGGCAACGTGTATAACACCAGCTGTTTTCTGCAGAGAGTAAGGGAAAGAGTGAATATAGTTTTCCTACTTCATACCCACTACCCACTGCTCACAGTCCCTCCATATCCCCTCTCTCAAAAAAAAAAAAAGTCTTGGTTGTATAACAACAGCCAGGTGCTTAACGTTCCTTGCCGATTACAAGAAGGATGGGCAGAGAATACAGTTTGGGGCTCAGTCAACTTCTGCAGCTGCAGGTTTATGGAAATCCTATCCTGACACAGCCAAACACACAACAGTGCAACCTGCCTTCTCCTCCCTCCCGCCTGACGGCAGGGGTGGCCACAGGCTTTCACGCTTCCCATTCCCCTTATGGAGCAGCTCTACAGCTTCTCCCCTGGGGAGTGCAGCCTGTTCCCCGTCCCTCCCGATAGAAGGACTCCTCAGAAGGCAGAGGCCAGGACCCTCCCTTTTCCTGTAATCACCTGCTGGCACTCGGTCAAAATGAAAGGCTGTTCTGACTGTACAGGGGGAGGAGGAGGACAGGGAGCTTTCTGCACGGCGGGTGACCTGATGTTACAGAAGCAAGAGCAGCACCAGCAACATGACCCATGACCCCCTCATCCCGGTGACAAATGCAGGGATGAGAGACCGGCTGGTGAGGCCCGATGAGGCCCCGGGACACGCAGACGCACCACGTACCTTCCAGCACTGGTGTTTAGCGTAGTAATCTCCTTGTGCGATCCACTCCCCAGGGGTCGAGGTCTTAACAAACATGCTGTCATCAAGGTCTAAAAGGAAAGAGAAACGTGGGTTTGCCTCTCTGCAGATTCCTTCACTGAAACCTGTTGTTAAGGGCTCGATTTTCTCGTGACAAATTTCAAGCGTTGAAGCCCTAAACTTTGTCGCTTGGAGTTTGACTATATTTGGAGACAGAGTCTTTAAAGAGGTGGTTAAGGTAAAAGGAGGTCATGTGGGTGGGCCCTGATCCAATCTGATGGGCATCCTTATAAGAAAAAGGGTGGGCTTCCCAGGTGGCACAGTGGTAAAGAACCTGCCTGCAATGCAGGAGACATAAGAGGCACAGGTTCTATCCCTGGGTCAGAAAGATCCCCTGGAGAAGCACATGGCAACCCACTCCAGTATTCTTGCCTGGAGAATCTCATGGACAGAGGAGCCTGGCATGCTATGGTCTAATCAGCTCAGTTCAGTCACTTTGTCATGTCTGACTCTTTGCAACCCCATGGACTGCAGAACGCCAGGCCTCCCTGTCCATCACCAACTCCAGAAGTTGCTCAAACTCATGTCCATCCAGTCGGTGATACCATCCAACAATCTCATCCTTTGTCGACCCCTTCTCCTCCCGCCTTCAATCTTTCCTAGTATCAGTGTCTTTTCCAGTGAGTCAGTTCTTCACATCAGGTGGCCGAAGGATTGGAGTTTCAGTATCAGGCCTTCCAATGGATATTCAGGACTGATTTCCTTTAGTATTGCCTGGTTTGATCTCCTTGCAATCCAAGGGACTCTCAAGAGTCTTCTCCAACACTACAGTTCAAAAGCATCAATTCTTCAGTTCTCAGCTTTCTTTATGGTCCAAATCTCACATTCATCCATGACTACCGGAAAAACCACAGCTTTGACTAGATGGACCTTTGTAAGCAAAGTAATGTCTCTGCTTTTGAATATGCTGTCTAGGTTGGTCATAGTTTTTCTTCCAAGGAGCAAGCATCTTTTAATTTCATAGCTGCAGTGAAGCTACAGCCCAAGAAAATAAAGGCTACGGTCCACAGGGTCGCAAACTGAAGTGTGACATGGAAACCACACAAGTGACTAAGCATAAGAAGGGAATCCTTATAGGAACTTCCCTGCCAATCTAGTGGTGAAGACCCTGAGCTTCCACGGCAGTGGGCACGCGTCTGATCTCTGGTCGGGGAACTAAGATCCTGCATGCCGTGTCGTGTGGCCAAAAAAATAGGAAAGAAAAGAGAGATTAACACATACAAAGAGACACCAGGAGCTGACACAGAGGAAGGATGGTACACAACCAAGAAGAGAGGCCTCAGATGAAACCAAAGCACTAACAGCTTGATTGATCTTAGGCTTCTAGCCTCCAGAACTGAATTTCTGTTGTATAAGCCACCCAGTCTGTGGTGCTTTGTTGGGACAGCTGGAACAGATGAACACCTGTGCTGTCTGTCTGGCAGTCATGTAACAGAGTTTAGCTTACCAAGCCAGGTCATGGAGGGTTTGGGGAGAAGGAGGTGGGGGTGAGGAAGGACACTCTTTGTTTTTTGAACTGTGTTACCTTCCTTTCCTGTGGCCATGAATTAGAAGACAGACAGTAATTTCTAATTCCTCCTTGAAAACCCAAAGCCACATTGCTCTGGGCAAACTCCCATGCTGGGCTTTAGCAAGGGACAAGGTGACGGGATGTGACAGTATTTCCAAATGTGCACTTTGCCCTCGTCACAGGAAGCAATCTGACACATTCTGTTTTTCTTTTTCCTGGCCATGCATCTTGTGGGATCTTAATTCTCTGACCAGGGATCGAACCTGGACCCTCAGGAGGGAAAGCACAGAGTCCTAACCGCCGGACCACCCAGGGATTCCCACAGGCTGACACATTCTTGTTGGTGGATACAGACCACTGCATCCACCTCATGCTGGTCCCATCTATGAGCCTCAGCAGCTGGTGGTGACTGTACTGGCCCTCCCCTTTTGACGACCCCCGAGCATCGTCAGCCAGAGGTCGACACTCCTGGGGGTTCCGAGCCACAGCTTCACGAAACACGTGAAAGGCTGACTATCTGGCAAACGCCGCAGCCAAATCTGAGCCGGATAGATCTGAGACTCCCGGGGCAATGGGTGTCAAGCAAAGGAGCCAGGCAGACAGGCCAGCTTTGTCTAGAAGGTACACAAGCGCATGCTAACCCTTGCAGCCTGACCCTCCCTGGTGCCACGCGCTGTGTGCAAAGCTGGCTGTGCAGCTTCTGGCTGTGACACCATGTGCACTGAGTGCCCAGGTGACATCTTATTCCCACAGCAAAGCCCTGCAGTATCTCTGCATCTGGCCGGTGACCTCTGCCGGTGTGCAGTGAAGAAGCCCCCCAGCTGCAAGGTCACCACACTCATCCGCAGTTTCCCGCATGGTAGAAACAGGTGTCCTCAAAGACTTTACCACGTGCAGCTCACAACTCACAATGAACGCTGGATTTCTTGTATTCTTCAGGCAGCCAAGAGATAAATAGCAATCCTTTTTCGTTTTGAATTTTTTAATTTAAAAAAAAATTGCTATCTTTGAAATAGATAACCAATAAGGACCTGTTGTAAATCACAGGGAACTGTATTATTATACAACGACCTAAATGGAAAAAAGAAGTTGAAAAAGAATAGATACGTGTGTATGTATAACGGAATCACTTTACACCTGAAACTAACATATCACGGTTTATCACCTCTACTCCAACTTAAAATAAAAAGAAATTTTAAAATGGCCTATCTTGATGATCTCCTATAATGGGTGCCAGATTGTGAGAATAAAAGTGACTATGAGCTGCCGGAAAGAATAAAAACCACCATGGTAGGCCAACCCACTCATTTTGCTTTTATTAATACTTGAGGAAGTGGAGGCCAAGGAGAGAAAGTGGGAGCTGAATTAAACCCTGAGGCTGTACAGGTGGAGAGTTCTAACGAGAAGGCAGCTTACCCTCAAATCTTCGACTTTACAGCACCACGCTCAGGTCCCAGAAACAGCGTCTAACCCCAGTCCCCGACTGAGCCTTTGGCTGGAACGGGAAACAGTCTCCATAAAACTGTCTTACTGGTTTGTTGTGGAGCCTGGGACTTTCCTCCCATCTTTTGAGGAATTCACTCTGGCTTGGAGGAGCCAGCCTCCTCCCAAGAAAGAGAACAGTTTTCTTCTTCATGAGAGTTGATTATTTCTCTCCTAGTTATCCCATCAGGAGAACTTCATTCCACTTTTTAATTAGTTAGCTTTTGAAAATTATGAAAACAATACATGATAATGTTGGTCTAAAAAAAAAAAACCAAACTACTGCAAAAAGCACAGAAGGGTATAATGGTGAAAAGTTAAAGAGGTCCATATCTAATTAACAACCTCACACCCACCAGTCCAGCACCAGAGGAACCCCTGGGAACAGTTTCACCTTCAAGGATACTTAAGTCGAATCTAGTTTCTTATAATTACCAGTGGGGCTGTAATGAGCACTCTGGTGCATGTATTGTTATCTTGGAGATTTTATACAAGCGTATCTCTGGACGGATCCCTAGAAGTGGAATTACTGGGTTAAAAGGTACATGCTTTCTTTATCTTAATAGATATTGCCAATCAGCTGCCCAAAAGCCCACAGAAATTTGTCTTCTTCCAATAAAGCCTATTTTCTCTAACCTTTGCCCATTACTCTCACCTTTAAAGGACAAATAAAAGTTCTTCCTGAAGGAGTCAACGCTCCCAATCTCATTACAACCCCACTCTCCCATGAACTTCAGCAATAAAGAGAAACTCTCATTTCTCAGAAGAATATGGAAAAAAAGTGCTTTCCAAAAACTATACCCTTTACACCTGGCCACAGAGCAGGTGAAGAGTAACATGCTTTCTCGCCAACAGCCAGAATATTTTCAGTGCTCACCTTTGTTTTCATCCGTTTTCACAACTTGGACAAATTTCCTCTTCATGAAATATTTGAACGCAGGAGCCCGCTTCTCTGGGTTTTCATCAAAGATCCAGAGGTTGACCCGAGCCCGGGTGATGGCTGTGTACAGCTGCTTCAGCTCCCCATTGAGAAGCTAAAGACAAGATCGATGCAAAGACTTGAGTCTTCAGGCTATAGTACAGGGTGCCTCCCTTCAACGGGCTTACTCCCATTTTGGAGAAATATTCAAACATTAAGTTTCACAAAGTACAGCTCAGACTTGAGCACATGTGGGAACTCCCCGAGGCCACAGTAAGGGGAAGCTCTAGCAAGGGGTACCCATCGTACCGGCCCACCCTTGCACCTGCTGTACTTGTCCATTTTGAAATAATTACAGATTCATAAGAAGTTACAAAGATACTACAGAGAGGTCCCATGCATTTTTCACTCAGTTTACCCCAACGCTCACATCCTACCCAATGACTGTAACTTACTTTTTAAAATGTCTTTTTTTTATTTATTTGACTGCACTTGGTGTTTTTGTAGCACGTGGTAGCTTTAGTTGCAGCTTGTGAGATCTAGTTCCTGATTAGGGATCAAACCCAGGCCCCCTGCATTGGGAGCACAATCTTAGCCACTGGACCACCAGGGAAGTTCCTATTGCAACTTACTTTAAAAATCGGAGCAGTGAGAATTCCCTGGTAGTCTAGTGGTTAGGAGGCTTCTCTTGTGGTTCAGGGGTAAATAACCTGCCTGCCAAAGCAGGAGACTTGGGTTCGATCATTTGGTCAGGAAGATCCCCTGGAGAAGGAAATGGCAATCTACTCCAGTATTCCTGCCTAGGAAATCCCATGGACAGAGGAGCCTGGCAGGCTATAGAGTTGGACACAACTGAGCGATGAAACAACTAGTGGTTAAGACTCTGAACTCTCAGTACCAAGGGCATGTGCTCAATCCCTCATTGGAGAACTAAGATCCTGCTAAAACAGCTGTGGATTTGTGCCCACCCAGAGGCTTGTAAAGCTTGGCGGTGACCTAACAACTATGTGCAGAGCCTTCCAGGCATTTACAGGAACAGCTGGATAACTGCCCCTGTGTTTGTTTTCTACTTTGTAGGAGACATAAAACTAAGCTAGGATCAGTAGTTTCTCCCAAAGCTTTCAGTCTGGCTGGTTCGGTTTTCCGTAGCGTTGCCTTCACTCTTGACGCCTCTCGAGATCTCCGCAGAGCTTCTCATCTCTGGCCTCCGTCCGAGTGACGGAACTGGGATGCTCAGAGAAGCAGGGTTCCTTCACTACAAGGCTGGAAGACAGCGGTCTCCACTGACTACAGTCGTGGACTTCACTTCTGAGTTCCCCATTTCTGAACAGAGACGAGCTCCAGAGGTGAACAGAAGGTACTACCCTTCTGTGGTCCCTCCCATCAAGCCTGGCTGTCTATTGAGAAGCGGGGCTCACCAGCGCTGAGATGGCCTCCATTCCTTTCCTGTCCTCCATGCCCTGCTGCTGACAGTCAGGAAGATCTGCAGCCCAGGCTCCACCTCTAACCCCACCTTCTCAGCCGAGCCCTGCTTACTGCTGCTGTTGCTGCTAAGTCGCTTCAGTCGTGTCTGACTCTGTAACCCCATAGACGGCAGCCCACCAGGCTCTGCCGTCCTTGGGATTCTCCAGGCAAGAACACTGGAGTGGGTTGCCATTTCCTTCTCCAATGCATGAAAGTGAAAAGTGAAAGTTGCTCAGTCGTGTCCAACTCTTTGCAACCCCATGGATTGCAGCCTACCAGGCTCCTCTGTCCATGGGATTTTCCAGGCAAGAGTACTGGAACGGGGTGCCATTGCCTTCTCCGGCCCTGCTTCCTGGCTCCCTGTCAAACCAGCGTGTGGACCCCTGGCTGATACTCACCTTGTACATTTCCGGATTCATGGTGGCAGCCCGGCCCTGGGAGGAGCTGCAATTTTCCAAGGGCACCTCAATCATCGGCTGGCTTTCCTCTCTGCACCCGGAGGATGAAGCAGCAAATGAAGAAATGATCTTCCATTCCTTGTAAGCCTGAACAACGAAGACAAATGCAAGACCAGCAGAAAACACTTCCGTAGCATACACCCATCCTCCCTGGGCCTCACGGAGAACTCGCCCCTTTGCCTGGCATAGGGGCCAGGCCTTCAGCACCATCTGGGAGGACAGGGCTACTGTATGGCCCCAGTGGGGGTCCGAGCCCAGGTGGCCCAGCCAGGGACCAGGGCAGTTACCGCAAAGACCCCAAGATGCTTGGCCCGGACAGCCAAGAGACAAATACAAGTGCTCACTTCCAGGAGAAATGTTAGGGCCCAGAGCTTTCTGTTGTTGAAAGCGTGCCACATACAGAAGAGAGGAAATCAGCGTCCTCACCTCTATTCACAATGTGTTTAAGAAATTCCACTTAGGTTCACTTGTTAAGACATGTGATGCTTAGTGTGGTACCCTCAGGGTCCATCCATGTTGTCACAAATGGCAAGCTATCAACTGTATAGTGACAAGTGGAAACTAAGTTTTTTAAGGTTCATTTTATTTTTTATTTTTCGGCCATGCCCTCAAGGCATGTGGGCTCTTTGTTCCCCTACCAGGAATCGAACCCACACCCCCCGCATAGGAGGCACAGAGTCTGAATCACTAGTTGTGCCAAGAAGGTCCCAGAAACTAAATTTTTGGTGGTCAGTATGCTGTACAGTCTGTATTAAGAGAAGGAGAAACACAACTTTGTACATAAGCAACTTATAAGCCAATGTTGCCTCAATAAAAAATGTCTAAAAATATAAACACAAACTAATTTGTGTTAAGCTCTGGGTTTCATATGACTAAGAATCACAAATAACAAAGATTAATCACAAATAATAAATTAATAAAAATGTAACTACTGCTGCTACATGTGAATAGTTACCAATGTTTAGATGAGTAATAAAAATTTATTAATTCATAAATTATTTTTACATCTATTCTATAAAATATATAGTCTTGCCTTTATGTCAGCAAAATTTCTAGTTGTGTTATAACTGAGGAGGGGCGGGGGGATGGCTTCCCATGTGGCAATAGTGGTAAAGAACCCACCTGCCAATGCAGGAGACATAAGGGATACAGGTTTGGTTCCTGGGTTGGGAAGATCCCCTGGAAGAGGGCACAGCAACCCACTCCAGTATTCTTGGCTGGAGAAGCCCATGAACCGAGGAGCCTGGCAGGCTACAGTCCACAGGGTCACAAAGAGTCGGACACAACTAAAGTGACTTAGCATGCTGTTATAATGGACTTTTCACATAATTGTGTTTAAATAAATGACCAGGATTAAGAGATGTAATTGCATCCAAAGTGTAAATAATTTGAAATATTTTCACTGAAAGTATGAATGATAGGAAATGTAGGAATAAAAAATTAAAATTATTTTCTTATGATTTAGAAAAAAAAAAGACACATGTGACAAGATTCCCCAACCAAGTGATTCAATCAAGGATGGAACAAAGGAATTCCCTGGCAGTCCAGCGGTTAGGACTCCGTGCTTCCACTGCAGGGGGCCCAGGTTCGATCACTGATTGGTGAACTAAGATCACACATGTCAAGCGGTAGGACAAAAAAAAAAACAAGATGAAGCAAAATTCAGGAGCCATGGGGTACACTGTGCAAGGTGGACTCTGAAATCAGACTGAACAACTTATATCCCAATTTGTCTATTTATTATCTGACCTTGAAAAAAATGGCTCTTCTAGGTTTCATTTCCCTGTTCTATAAAATGGGGATGAGAGAACTACCCACATTTGTTGGAAAAATAAAAGGAGATAATCAATGTTAAGTGTCTACACAGTGGGTGAGTGAGTCACATTTTAGCCAAATTGAAGCACGAAACCAAAGTGACTTGTAGGCTAGAGTTTGCAAATATTTTTGGCTTTGTGGGCTATATGGTTTCTCTTGCAGCTGTTCAACTCTGCTGTGTTGTGCTTAGTCCCTCAGTCGTGTTGACTCTTTGTGACACCATGGACTGCAGCCTGCCAGGCTCCTCTATCCAAGGGGATTCTCCAAGCAAGAATACTTGAGTGGGTTGCCATGCCCTCCTCCAGGGGATATTCCCAACCTAGGGACTGAACTCAGGTCTCCCACATTGCAGGCAGATTCTTTACCATCTGAGCCACCAGGGAAGCCCAAGAATACTGGAGTGGGTGGCGTATCCCTTTTCCAGGGGAACTTCCAGACCCAGGAATCGAACCTTGGTCTCCTACACTGCCGGCGGATTCTTTACCAGCTGAGCTTCCAGGGAAGCCCCAAAGCAGCCCTATTCAACAGTAAATGATCAGGCATGATGTAACGGAGGAGCCTGGTGGGCTGCTGTCCATGGGGTCGCAAAGAGTTGGACATGACTGAGCGACTTCACTTTCACTTTTCACTTTCATGCATTGGAGAAGGAAATGGCAACCCACTCCAGTGTTGTTGCCTGGAGAATCCCAGGGACGGGGGAGCCTGGTGGGCTGTTGTCTATGGGGTCGCACAGAGTCGGACATGACTGAAGCAACTTAGCAGCAGCAGCAACACAATAAAATGTTATCTTTTGACATTAAAATTGAATTTAACACAATTTTCACATGCCACGGAATATTATTTTCATTTCTCTCTTAACCATTTAAAAATGTAAAAATCTTTTTTAGCTCACAGGCAGTGAGCTGGGTTTGGCCCCCAGGCCATGGTTTGCGGACCTGGGGGAGGCAAACCTGACTAGATTACTCGTAGTATTTACAGCCGGGAATTCCCATGCAATTTCAGATTTCCTACCTTACTGTGTCTATAGGGAGTCGGTACTCAACTCTCCCATCCTTTAGTTTTTTATAAAATGGTGATACCTGCCGCCTATGTATCTTTTCAAGGATGATGGAGAGGTAGAGGCATGCAATGCATCACCTCCCTTCAGATCCTCTGTAATGAATTCTATAAACACTAAGTTAAATGCTTTAAACACTACCTACTACATAAGAGTGGTTATGCTACTAACCAACTACGGAATTAATCACCACGTTCTGAGAGGAGATGCGAATCATGTAATCATTTAAGTAACTGGAAGCTGAAAAAAATTATTCAAGACACATCTGTGAAATGTTTTCATCTTTGTAAAGCTGTTTACCCAACTTGTTGGCCAGAGGAAGCAGGCCCAGACCCATGTGCTGACATCTGAGGGGGTCTGGCGGCCGGCAGAGGTGCAGGCTGGCTGAACTTGGAAAGGCCAGAGGAGCACCTGTATTTCAAAACTGCTCGAAGGAGGTGCAGAAGCTGTTCATACAGCACACGACTAAGCTGCTGCCATGAATAAAACACATCTCACTACAGAGCCTCCGAGGAAGGAGTACGTGTACGGATGGCAAGAATGCAGGCTGGCAGCAATTTTGGCAATAACAAGAAGAGGCATTTAGAAGTCTCCCAGCTTCTTCTCTGGGGATTAATAATTGTGAAGGAAGAAGGCTCAGAATCAGCCAGCAAGGCTTCCTTTGTGGGGCTCGTTCTCTAGGTTGGTTCAGCAACCCTTCAAAGTTGTGGTTTAGGAAGTCCCTTCTGTCTTAGTCACACATGAATGGGGAGGAAGGGGCTCCCCGCTGGGGCAGAGTGTCAATGGCAAGCACCCCTCAAAGTCCCCACAGGAGGAGAATTCGGGGGTGGCTGGGAGGATGACTGCCCCTCCCAGTGAGGCAGCAATCTTACAAGAGAAGGCCTTGACCTAACCATTCCTCGGTTCCTTTCTCATCTCAGAAGACAGTCCTAATGTCCACGTGGTTGAACAGGTAACAGTGAATTCTCTGAAGAGAAGAATCACAAGCCAGGGCAACAAGAAGCTACACACACATACACACAGACACACAGACACACACACACACAGACACAGACACATACACACACACACACGATGTCTGCCAGACATACACTTCAGGGATGGAGAGGGGAGTCCTCCCCTGTGTCAAACAACAAATACCCTTTAACAGCCTTCTTTCTTCAAAAGGAACCCCACATGAGCAGCCAGATCGTGGACGTGTGGGGATTTATGTGACTTCTGTCCTTCCTCCCTTTTGACTGAAGCACCTCCTCTCATTTGCTGACCGACACCTTTTGGTCTTGTGGTTGTAAATGATAAACTAAAGGTGACCTCTGTGCTGGGAGTGCGTGATTCCATTCTCTGGTATTTGGGAAGCAACATACCAGAAATCTTTCTAGAATTCTCATTCTGTTGTGGGATGAAGTGGTGTTATCACAGGTTTTACTTTGTGATTGTTTTAATTTCATGCAACTCACTGACCCACTGGTGGGAGTTTGGGGTTAAGGTATCCAGGATTTTGCCATTCCAGGATCAAGGTGAGAAACACAGAGTGGACCACAAATTATGAGCCATAAGTCCAGATCTCGTGGAGCTTCTTACTAGCACAAGCATACAACTGGCACTTAATAAAGGACAGGAACAACAAAGTCTTACCCCTTCCTCTTTTAGAAGAGCCTCGGTCCAACCATGACCAATGGATGTATTATGAGAGAAAAAAGTTAGTCCTCAGAGATTAAAAGTGGTTTTAGGGTTAATGAAAGTGCATCTGATTTTATTAGCAAAAGTCAATAGAAAAGGAATGCACTTGAGCTATCGCAATGATATGTTCATTGTGGAAGATTCTGGAAGCTGATTTGCTTTGCATGCGGGGCATCAAAAAGAAAGGAGTACAGTGGAAATATTATGAGATTTGGAACTCAAAGCATCTGAGTTCAGCTCCGAGCTCTGCCACCTATATTAGGACTTCAGGCAACTTAACTTCCATGACCCTCGGTCTTATGTGCAGAATGAAGGTCATAGAAATACACACACCCTCAGAGGGTTGGTGGAGGATAAAGTGAGATGATGCATTCAAAAAGCACTTTATAAACCGTAAAGCATCCATAGCAATATTAGTCATACTTATCGTCAAGGCAAATATGACATTTTAAAAAAAGACGAGGAACAAAACCCCCTTTAAAGGGATGTTTCTGGGGCAGATTTTAAGGAGTCGAAGCTAACAGTGCTCTTGATTTGAGTATGAAAACAGCCCCTGAACCATGCGCCATGTGCGATGGGAAATCTGCCACAGGGGACCAAGGTGCAGCCAGCTAAGTCTCCCCAGGAGACCCAACAGCATGGTCAGTAGCCAGCCTGAGCTCCCACCAGAGACGGTGGCGAAGAGCAAGCAGTGGCTGCAAAACTGAGAACCATTGAGTTGGTGGCTCTATCCATAATGTACTGAGCTCAGGAAGAAAAGTCATCACAAGGACTCAGGAGCCAAGTCAAAACAACAGGGCCGGCACAGAGGTTACTGGGGGTCAGTCCTCTTTCACTGCCATCGTAGGCAAGGGCAGCAAGCAGTGGTGGCAAAGCCATGCGAGAAGGGCGCTCAGGCAGGGCGGCTGTTCTCGTCCCCTGCATCACCTGATCCTGCGGCAGGAACCAAAGCTCCTGTGTCTTCCTGGAGTTGTCTCTATGAATGACCTTGCCCAGTTCTGTCCTCAGAGGGCGGACACTGCTAACCTTGCCTTCATTTGTCAGGCTCTCCTTAGACCTTGCTCCAACTTGAGCATCCTTGGCAGTCAAGGATAACAGCAGCTAGTGAAACACAGAAGCTGGTACTTGGGTACCAGGCATTCAGAAAAGATGAATCCAAGAGACCAGGGAAGGGCAGGGCACGGGGAGAGCCAGCCCAGGACACACCATGAACCAATCCACAGCCACTGTCAAAACGCACATCCAAACACAGAAACCTCACAGCACACGGATGATGCTCCAAAACGGAAATGGTCACCTGCGACAAACGCTTCTATTCAGCTCCAAACGCTTTTTCCTGGAGTGGAAGTGAATTTCAGACATACACATGCTGTGCGAAAAAAGAATTCAGTATGGCATACCTCGGAGTCAGTAAAAAAGTTGTAAAGGAGGACATCATCGAATTCTAAGCCTTTGGCTTCGTAAACTGTTAACACAAGTGCTAATCCCAGCTCTTCTGGAATTTTCTCCTTTGCCATTTCATTAGCTACAAGGATTACCTTGGGGGAGAAAAAAAAAAAGGATTGGAGAGAAAAAACTTCAAATTGTACAAACAGAAATCTAATGAAGCTGAGTCTATTCTTCTGGGAGGCAGGCAATGTCTCCTTTGAGAGGAGTGGCTGGCGTGGACTAAGTCAGCCAGGCTGGTGGGAATATTAATAACAGCCACTCACTCATCTTTGAAACCTCCTCATCCTAGGACAGGAACTACTGAATTCTACCTTATGGAAGAACTCAGCTTCTCAAACCTTTTTTCAATTGCAAACTGCCTTTTATTTTAAAACATACAATCTCAAGAAACTCACCTGGTGGGCTCCAAATTCAATGGGCTGAGTTTTTCTTTTGTTGCCTCGAAGCAATATTGCCAGGTCACTCACACTACAGGATTCTAGGACAATTGGCCGGGGACCATCGAAAAGGCCAGAATCCCTTGGAAGGCGGTCGAAAGACTCGGGGAAATAGAACTGAAGTAAATCTACCACTCCAGATGCCAGATTGAGGATTCCTGGGATAAGACAAGAAAAAAAAAAAAAAGTCAGATGTTACACAACACGCCAACATGGCTGGACTTTTGTTACTTTTTTTTTAATTTAAGTTTTTTTGGTCACACTGAGGAGGTTGTGGGATCTCAGTTCCCCAGCCAGGGGTTGAACCCTGGCCCTTGGCAGTTAAAGCCCAGAATCCTAACCAGTAGGCCACCAGGGAACTCTTGTGTATTCTGTTTTCTTATTTTAGTTTGCTTTTTTCCCCCAAGAAGCGGTATCGGTCCTGAGTACATCTAATTGTGGACAATTTTCAGGTCCAGTTAGATTTTATCACTTTGGCTGTGGGCTGTATTACTCTGGGTATAGCGGACAAAGGCAGGGATGTGTTTACTGTCCTACGAAGGTTTTGCAGAATCTCATTCCTGGACTACGTTCACGTTAGAGAAAATGACCTCATGAAGAAGAGTCAAGGCAGAAATGTAATCTAAACACTTAGAGCAGTTAGAATGCTAACACAAAGGGCTAATATACAGTGCAAAAAAAAACAAGAATTATCACGTCCTCTGTCATTGGCACTTAGAGCACTGGAAACAAGGTTACACGGTAAGAGTTGGAATTTTTTTTTTTTTTGGCTGCACTGGGTCTTCATTGCTGTGCATGGGCTTTCTCCTGTTGCAGGGGTGGGGGCTGCTCTCTCGTTGTCATGGGTGGGCTTCTCTTGTTGTGGAGCACATTCTCTAAGCGAGCGCGCTTCAGTGGCTGTGGCGCATGGGCTTAGTTGGCCCACAGCATGTGGAATCTTCCCAGACTAGGGATCGAACCCGCGTCTCCTACGTTGGCAGACAGATTCTTAACCACTGTACCCCCAGGGAAGTCCTAAGAGCTGGATGTTAGCTGGGACAGCAACCTTGGCTTGCATCTCCCTTTTCCACTGTTTATACCCAGGGGAGAGAACACTATACTAAGAAAAATCGTCCATGCTTTTTTTTTTTTTTTTTTTAATTCGCTCAGTCGTGTCCGACTCTTTGCGACCCAGTGGACTGTAACCTACTAGGCTTCTCCGTCCATGGGATTCTCCAGGCAAGAACACTGGAGTGGGTTGCCATTTCCTTCTCCAAGAAAAATCGTCCATGCTAGATGAAGGATTTTCCAAAGAGCTTTCTCCCTGGGTCCCATTTCTAAGTGCTGAAGTAACAATGACAGTGAGGCTTACTATACAACAGGTTCCTTCATAACAATTATCCTGTTTAATCCTCACAGCAGCCTGGTAAGACAGACCAGACTACCCTACTTTTACAACCAGGGACTTCGAGGTCCGAGAGCTTCAAGAGTCATGAGCTGGACTGAATACAGATCATCCCAGGTCTCCTACCATTCTTAAGGGCTGTGCACTCTTTGCCCGACACCAGATAGAATTCTATGAAATGGGCATAAGTGTCCCCATTACTATTACCAAATAGTGAAGGTAAATTTTACTATTCAATGCTACTATTACTGAAAGTATGCAATATAAAGAAATCAAGAATACAAGTGGAAACTGTTGAATCTAAGCACATCAGCTGCCATAGTGGTTCAGAGATGTACATTAACAAGAGGACTAGAAAAAGGCATGGAAGTGTTCATTGCAGTGAAAAACTGGAATCCACTTAAATGCCTTTCTAGGCAATTAGATGAACAATTTTTTAGATGAAACTATTTTATATGAACATAATCAAAGAATGGGCTTCCCACATGGCTCAGTGGTAAAGAATCCACCTGCCAAAGCAGGAGATGCAGGAGACACAGGTTTAAACCCTGGGTTGGGAAGATCTCCTGGAAAAGAAAATGGCAACCCACTCCAGTATTCTTGCCGGGATAATCTCATGGACAGAGCAACCTGGTAGCCTACAGTCCATGGGGGTCACAGAAGAGTCAGACACAACCTAGCAACGAAACAAAAAATCAAAGAACAGACAATGGTTCAATCATAAAAAGCAGTGAAGTACTGAAACATGTACAGTGTGGAAGAACCTTGAAAACACTGTGCTAAATGAAAGATGTCAGACACAAAAGGTCACACATTGTGCGATTCCATTAATATGAAATGTCCAGAATAAGCAAACCTACAGACACAGAAAGTAGACTGGTAGTTCACAGGGGTGGTGGGGGCCAGGGGTCAGGGAGGGGGACGAGGAGTAACTGCTAGTGTTCATGGGGTTTTGTAATCACCCTTTTGGGGGTGATTAAAATGTCCTGGAATTAGTGGTAATAATTGCACAACCTTATGAATGTATTAAAAAATGACTAAACTGCACATTTTAAACAGGTGAATGTTATGCTATGTAAACAAGGACCTCAATTTTAAAAAAGAATAAAAGATGGGGAGAAATATTCACTAAACATATATTCACTACCTAATCAATAAATGTATGTGATAAGTGTATATATGCATATGGAAAAAAGATCAGAAGGAAATGAAACAAAACGTGAGTAGTGAGCAGCTTTACAGGTGGCTTGAAATTTTTTTTAATACTTTATGTGTTTTCTAAAGTCTCTCAACTCTAGTACATATTATTGGGGCTTTTTCTGGTTCTATACACAGAAACATTTACACACAGTCTTCCCTCCATCCTGAGAGGAAGTAGAAGATGGGGCTTAAGCAGTGATCATCTGGGTGGGTTGCTGAGTATATTAAAAAAAAAAAAAACACTCTTCACAGGAACAGTTCCCTCTGTCTGTGGAAAAACTTTAGCCAAAGAAAAAGTTTAATCAGAGAAGTGAGAAAATGTAGAAGCAAAGAAAAAAAATCCAACAAGACTAAATAACAAACGTTTAGTCATTAAGCAAAGTCAAGGACCTTTAGTTCTTCCTGAAGGATCAGAGGTATTCTGAACCATATCCTCTAGCAGTCTAAGAGATAATGAAACCTCACCAGCTGGAAGACGTTAACTACAAGATGAAAGGACTATAGTCATGACATGCTGCCACAATTCTGAGAACTGGCCTCAAGCAATATGGGAACTAACTGACCCTGGAACTGAAGAATGACTGTACTTAAAACAATCAGAATGACACTGATCAGATCACCACACGACCAATTTCAAGATAATGTTGAGAGCTGACTATAGTGTTTTGGCACGTGCCCCCTTCCTCTGTCTATAAAAGCACTTGTCCACTGATAGGGCAGTCGGGGGGCAGGGGAGCCGACCTTTGAACCATTTGCCTGTCTCAGAAATAAAGCAAACGTTCCTTTCCACCAACCCTGCTTCTTCATTAGCTTTTGAGCAATGAGCATCTGGACCACTTGCCATAAGGTCTGGGCACGCAAAGGGAGGCCGCACTCTCGCGATATCTGGCTCCCGCGGTTTCCTGGAGTGCAGCCGCTGCCCTGACACCGCGCAGGAAGGCTCTGAGGAACCTGCTGCTCGTGGCTTGCTGGCCCTGAGAAGGGGGCTTGGGGAGACATCTAGCAGCTGCTGAACCCATTTGTTTTGAGGATCCTCCCTGTTTCTCCCCTGCTCGGCACTGGCTGCCAACACACTTTCCCTTGGAGGAGTGGAGACATGAATCTGGACGAGTTGAGGCGCTCCAAGACCCAGTAAGTCCATTGGTGTGCACCCAGCTAACTTCTCTTTTGAGCATGAAGCGCTCTTTGGGCATTTTGTCAGTTCTGATGTCTGTCTGCCATTGAGGACTGTTTGGAAGCAAGAGTGCCATTTGGGCATTTTTGCCACTTGGTTCTGATGGGTGTCAACCGTTGAGGACTGTGAGCACAAGGTGCTACTTGGGGAATTTTTGGCACTTGGTTCTGACCTGTGTCTAACGCTGAGGACCCTTTGTGAGCACTGAGTGTCGTTTGGTTCTGATATGTGTCAACCATTGAGGACCATTCATGTCGGGGAGGTGTTTGTTTGGGACTCCATATGGGTCATCGTCTCAGTGGATCTGTGACCATTCTGTCTTCTAATGTGTAAGTTTATTTATATATATATATAACTTATATTTATATTCCATTTGTGTGATTGGTATTCTTGCTGCCTTTTGTAAAATGGGAAATCCAGGTTCAACTCATTAAGAAAAATTTATCTATGAACCTCTAAGAAAAAAAGAAAGATAATCTTTTTTTTTAAAACACTGTGGGGCCAATGGCATTCTTCAGACTCCAGAGAAAATTGGTTAAGATGAAACTCTTTTGAAACTTTAAAACTGGTTTTTTTCACAATAGGCGATTAGAGAAAGGTGGCTTTATAAAATGCTGTTTTCAGAATTCTGACCCCAAGAGAATAAAAATATACCTAGAAGAAAGCTTGAAGTTAACTCTTATCAAGTCCTTGAAATAAAAGCACAGCTCATTCCCTGCGATTTCAGCCCTGGATTAATTAGTAGAACTTCAAAAGATATTTGGGTTCATTAAACACTTATCCTGTGCCACAGTAAAGAGAAACTGTGCTGTGAGAAAAATGTATGTTTTTAAAGATTATGGGATATATTAAGTTTGCAAATCAGAAAATGCTGACATAACAAATAGTTCATTTACTTGTTTCTTGGTTTTACTATCATCTTTTAAAAGTTAAAAACTCTAATATGTAAAAATGATAAGGGAAGCATTTCAGGATGTAAAGCAAGTAGGAGATGTGTTGTCAATAAGGTATAAAATATGAAAATATTTTTGCTGGAGGATAAAATAATAATAATTTTGTCTGGAACGTGGAAAACAAAATGTGGAACAGTCATAAACTAGATACTAACAGCACTGAGAAATGCATGAACTGCAGCTCCGTATTAACATGCAGAAATCCCAAAACATTGTTATAAGCAAAAAAACAAAGCCGTAGAAAGGTATGTCTGACATGAGTCCATTAAACAAAATTTTCAAACATGTAAAATAATACTCTATGTTGTCCATGGTCATAGAGGACATAGATGGTGAATTGGTGAGCAGTCTAAAAACCACACAGGAAGTATTCTCTGCGCCTCAGTCACCTCCTTTGTAAAATGGGAGAGATGCCTTCTTTACAAGGTTGTTGTGAGGATTAAAAACAGATACCCCTGGGAGTTCCCTGGTGGTCTAGTGGTTAGGATTCTGGACTTATATCACCATGGCCCAGGCTCAATCCCTTGTCAGAGAACTGAGATTCCACAAGCCACATAGCACAGCAAAAGAAAAAAAAAGCAGATACTTTATGCCAACTGCTTGGCATCAAGCCTGGCACAGGGAAGAGGAATATGTGAAGCACAAATTAAAATCACCTGAGTTTGCATTATCTCCCACCACCTCCTACCACTCTACTTTTCTTGCTTCTTCTGAAAGAAAAGCTGCTTTCTTTCAGGATTAATGACTTGTAGTTGGTGTATCATTATGCATTACAGAAGCATGTGCTTCCAAAGTGCTTTAACAAAAGTTCTCAAGCAGTTGCTTACATGTTCCCCTGAAATGTTTCCATGTCATGGCCAACACCTTAAACTGTTATTACCTAGAGGTTTATTTCCATTCAACCACAGCTTAAATCATCAACCTAAGAACGAGTAGTGGCATCTACTTAATTTATGGTTACTAAAGGGGGAAAGCAGGGAAAAAAATTAGGAGTTTGGGATTAACATGTACACATTACTATACATACAATAGATAACCAACAAGGACATACTGTATAGGCACACGGAACTATGCTCAGTATCCTGTAATAATCTATAAGGGAAAAGAATATGAAAAATTTTATATAACTGAATCACTTTGCTAGATACCTGAAACTAACACAACACTGTATATAAACTATACTTCAATTGAAAAAAAAGAAAAAAAAGGGGGATTCCCTGGCAGTCCAGTGGTTAGGACTCCCTGCTCTCAGGGTGGAGGGCTCAGTTCAATTCCTGGTCTAGGAACTAAGATCCCACAAGCCACATGCCACCCCACCCCAAAAAATAGAAAAAAAAAATGAGCAGTGGCAAAAATCCTAAGATCTCTTGTTCATAAGGGTAGTTACTAACAAACGCCAAAATACTGAACTTGGCTCAGCTACAAGAGCCCAACAAAACTAAGTCACAGCTTTCAAACCAGCCCAAGGTCAGTGCCAAGCACCTCCCCCACAAGGCAAGCGCAAGGCCCGGACATACCGGAGTGGGACCTGTAGTTCTGGTACAGCTGGTGGATCTTCTTGGGCTTGCGCACTGCGCACTGCTTGTCCACAGCGTTCTTGCTGGCGTAGTGGAACAGGGAGCGCAGGTCGCTGAAGCGGAAGGCCACGCCCTTCATGATGCTCTGGGCCGTGTCCCCCGTGAGGAACATGGCATTGGGGTCGTTGATGCATTTCATCAGCAGTGCCAGCTCGGCTTGGGTGAAGTCCTGGATCTCATCACCATAGAGCTCGTGGATGGACCACGGGAGCACCTTGAGCTTCGACAGCCTCCGGGACAGGTTGTACAGAACATCCTCATCGTCAAAGTACCCTTTCTGAGACCTAATCTGCTGATACAGGCAGAAGAGGCCATAGATCTCGCTCCGGTCCTCCTTGAAATTGGGGCACCTCTTCCGCCCTAATTGCTTATATGCTTCTTCCGTGAGTCTCCCCCCGGGGCAACTGAGGGCCTCAAAAGACCCCTTCAGAAAAGATTTTATTTCTTTCCAGATCAGGGCAGGGTTGTAGGAGGTTTTCCCTTTGATCATTTTGGGCCATATCTCATTGACAAACACCTCAAATGTCACATATACCCGGGGGTCGCTGTCACTCGGGCGCGTTTCCACAGTTTTTTCCTCCTCGCCGTAGTCCCCATCAGCCTCAACCTCCTCCTCCTCCTCCTGCCAGTTGGTGATGGTCAGTTCTTCCTGCGTGGACCATCCTACGATGGATCTTTTCAAGCTGCCATCTTCGTTTCTCAGAAAAAACGGTTTGGGCAGAGAAGCATCGAGCAGGAGGAGCAGCTGCTTGGAGGTCACAAACAGGGGAAAGTTCTCATCCCTGAGATCCTGGAGCTTGTGGACATTGGGTTCCAGCGGTTTGTAGTGACTGGTGGCCTTGGTAGACTTGGAAAGCTCCACGAAATTCCTCTGCACCTCCTGGCACAGGACGTGGTTCTTGGTCACGAAGATCTGATGTAAGTGCTCCAACTCGCGGGGCTCTTGTGGGGCGAGTTCTTCCCCGCCTTGGCCGGGCTCTCCTGGCTCCCCACGTGCTCCCTCTGCACAGGCTTCACTTTCCTGCTCCTCCTCTAGGCAGCCCACTGTTCCCACCTCCACGGATCCTTCCTCCTCTTCCTCCTCCCCTTCTTCCTCCTCCTCTTCTTCCTCCCCACCCAGACCCTCCTTTCTGGGTTCCAGTTCCGACCTTCGCTTCAGCCAGATCTGCTTTGCCAGCAGCGGGCTCCCCGCCTGCTGGGCTTTCTCCCAGTAGCCGTGGAATTTCTTCCACAGCCTGTACAGGCAGCAGGTGGTCTTGCCCGTGCCGCTGCGCCCGATGAGGATAATGGGTTCCAGAGGCCTGGGGTTGAGGCCGATCACCGCGTACTCGAGCTCGCCCACCCGGAACGGGTACTCCACCGTGGCCGTGGTGTCGTTGAGGATGTTGGAGGCCATGTTGGTGCTGAAGCTGTGGAACTTCATGATGTTATATTCCGTCTCCACCGCGCTGGCTGGGGGGAAGTACTCGGGCTCGGCATGGGCCCCGCCCTTCTCGGCCTCCGTGTCCTCCACGTAGCAGCGGGGGATCCGCTTTTGGATCTTCATATTAGCGGACACCTGGCCCTTGTTGATGCCCTTCAGCTTCTTGCGCAGGATGCAGGACAAGCCCCGGTTGTAGGCGCTGCAGATGGCCTGGATGGAGCAGGACAGTTTGTTGTGATCTAAGACGATGTCCCAGATCCGTATGATTTCCGTGTAGACCCGCCCGGACTTCTCGGTGGGGTGCGTGCTGCGCTCTGCAGCCATGATCTTCTCGGGGTTCTCGCTGCACCGCGGGGAGAAGTCAATCGCCAGCTCCCACAGCATCCGGGCCGCCTTGTCCAGCTTGGCCTCGAAGAGCTGGATGCTTCCTTTCAGGTTCCTCAGCCGCTTCCGCAGGCCCGGAGTCCACTCACCATTGCCCAGCTTCTGGATGGCTAGGATGATTTTCTTCTTCATGACCTTGGTCATGACCTTGCTAGACAGCTTCTTCAGCATTTCTGAAGTGCACTCGATCTCCCACGTCATGTTCTCAAAGTCCAGGAGGCAGACGTCCATCTCTGACACGCTCCAGTCGTCCTGGTCGTCGCTGCCCTCTGTCTCCCTGCTACCCTCAGGAAGGAGCTCTGGGGCCGAGAGGCCTGCCTGCACAGGTCCCTCCGCAGCCTCCAGGGCTCCAGGGTTGTTCCCGCTGCAGTCAGAGCCCCCCGCCCCCGGGGCACCCTGCAGCTCTTCTTTCTCTCCTTCTGTGACAGCTCCTGTCTCCAGAGTCTTGAGGCCCTGGGGACAGTCCTCCGGGAGGGCTGAATTCAATTCCAGCTGCTGAATCAAAGCCATGATGTCCTGCACGAGGCAGTCTCTCCGAGAGCAGGGCCTGGCAGCCTCAGGCTCCGGCTTCATGGCCTGGGCATCGGGGAGGGTCTCCCAGCTATCAGGGACCCTGGCTTCTTTGGGTGGGGCTCGCACAGCGCCCAGCAGCAGCTTGGAGGAGCCCTTGACCTGAGCAGTGTGAGCAGGGGCTGCCGGGCGTGGAGCCTTCCCAGGGTGGGCGGTGGCGTCCTGCCGGCCCCGGCGCTTGCTCTCCGTCAGGGCTTTGTTCCAGGCCAAGAGCAGTGGGTCATTCTTCTTCACGCGGTGCCGCGCATCTTTGCCTTCCTTGTTCTTCAGGTTGAGGTTGATGTCAAACTTCGCCAGCAGACCTACCAGCTTTCCCGTGCGTTTGAGCATGCCTTTCTGGAAGAGGATATGCATCAGTGTGTTCCCGCTGCTGTCCTGCATGTTGGGGTTGAGGTAGGAAAACTCCTCTGGCTTGGACCAGAACAGATCCAGCAGGTGGCTCAGGAAGTTAAAACCGATGTCAGCTGAAAGACACAAAAACCCTGTGAGTGTTAGACAGCTATTCTGGGGACCAGAGATGCCAGCTTGGGAGGGGTCTTAGAACACAGAACTTCCCCAAGCATTTCATAACCCAGTGGTTCTCAACTGGGGGCAATTTGTTCCCCAATGGACATGTCACTGTGTCTGGAGACACTTTTGACTGTCACAGTTTAGGAGGTGCTTCTGGCATCTAGTGGGTGGACATCCCACAAATGCACGGCACAGCCCCAAAACAATGAATTATCCTGCCCAACTGTCGGTAGTGCCAAGGCAGAAAAACCCAGAAATCATCTTAATATTCCAATAAGATCTTTTATGTCAGGACCCTTGAAATGATGTAAACAAATGAAAAGTATGTGCAGCTATGGATGGCCGACTTTGAAACATAAGAATCTTCTTCATCAGCCCACGCTGACCATTCACAGTGATGGTCACTCCTTCCCGTTGAGCTATGGGTGAGGGGCCAAGAGACAGGGGCTTGGCCAAGAAATAGGCCTTTTCCAGATCGCTGGCTTTCCCAGTAGGAAAGACCAAAGACCACAGCATCCTTTCTAATATCCAGTTTCGTCCTCAAGAAAAAGACTGCTGACAGAATGAAGCCTACCTTTGACATCTAGAAAGATGTGGAGCGCAGCATGCAAGGGAGTATCACCTTCTGTGAGAGAAATACTTCGGGGATCTGCACCCTTGGTCAAGAGGAGGAAGGCCAGGTCGAAGTCCTCATGCTTCATGCACACAGCAAGCGGCGTCTCCTGGCTGCCCTGGAGACCCTCCAGCAAGGCTGGGGGAGGCAGAGAGGACACAGTGAGCCACATCCCAGGGGTGGGACCATTTCTGCCCTTTAGCCTAAAGCAAGAAGGGGTGCTGACCCCACTTCCAAGGCCATCCTGCCACCTCCCTTTCTGGGAGGCAAGGGCTTCCTGGTGCCCTTGGGGGGAAAGCTTGCCCCCTCCAGGCGTCCTGTCCCTGGGCCTCGTCTCCTTCCCCGTCTCTCCAGCTCCCTCTCCCACGCTGCAGCAGGACCATTGTCAGCACTGCCCTGGAGTAGGGCCAGTGTGAGCGACTGAACTCCCGGTGTCTGTCCAACCCTCACCATGACACACACTCAGTGACCAGGACGTGAGCAAGCTTCCCACTTCCTCTGCTTCTGTGATGCTTCTCCCCGAGAATGCCCATCGGCCCTCATTTATCATGTTCCCTGACATGTCCCCACACGCACATCACCTTCTTTTTCGCTCAGCCGTTTCCCCTCTGCACTGCAGGCTCCCCGACCTCCACCCTCTTTGGACCTGCAGCCTTCCTGCACTGCTTGCTGGCACCCATGAGTTCACTCTCTATCCTTGGGCCCTGGCACCTGACCCCAGGGAGGCTTTCGATAAGTGCTTGGTTCATCAGGAACAAAACAGGAATTCCACAACTGCCATGGTTTTTGGTCAAAGATAGTAAGAGTCCACGTCAGGAATGGGTTTGAAGACATTAATAGGCAACCTTCCATCTATCTCCTGAAATCCATGAGTAAGGCCAACACTGGAAAGCTTTGTAAGGCTCTCTGAGAGCTGGGACCAGTGTGGCATCACTCCCTCTGAAGGTGATTTCCCTTAAACTGCAAGGCGGGTGGAAAACCATGAAGCCAAGGCGCTCTGCCCAGATCCTGCATCCATGAACACATGGAATATTCAAAACAGCCCTGAGAAAGGGGGACTATTGTCACTCCCATTTTATAAATGAGGAGATGGAGGCCAGTTCATAGTGGCCTTAGGAAGGGGTTTTGGAGGGGTGGAGGTGTAGGGAGAGGAGGCTGGTGTTTCCAGATTAGCTTTAAATAAAACCGGATCCAGCAAGCCGTCTGCACGCTCCAGACACACATCCAGCCAAGTGTGACTGTGCTGATGAAAGTGGCAGATGT
The DNA here is from genome assembly GCA_006410635.1 of Cephalophus harveyi. Lineage (NCBI taxonomy): Eukaryota > Metazoa > Chordata > Mammalia > Artiodactyla > Bovidae > Cephalophus > Cephalophus harveyi. Next base: position 451,437 of record SJYT01076685.1, read on the forward strand.
TTCCACCCACCCATTATCTGGCCGTTTCTTTAAAAACAAGCATCACAAATCTCAATCATGGATCAGAAAAGAACACCGCCAAATTTGACAAGGACCCATGCAGCGTATCAAGTGCAAGGAATGGTCCAGCCGAAGGTCAGGAGGAAACGACCACTGTGGCTGCACCAGGGCTGATGCCCCTCCACAATCCTGACGTTTCTCACACAAAATGCAAAGGGAAGGGAAGAATTCACAAAAGTGCCTTGACCTGATGACTGCTTCCAGTGAGAAGATATGGAGGAGAAAGAGAATGAGGCAGAAGGAGAATCCAAGGGACTTCCCTGGTGGTCCAGGAGTTAAGACTCCATGCGCCCAATGCAAGGGGTGTGGGTTCGATCCCTGGTCAGGGAATGCCCCACAGCAAGGCCAAAAAATAAATACATTTTTTCAAAGTTAAAAAGGAGTCTCTGAAATCAAGTGAAAGCGCCATAACCTGCGGCACCTGGGCTCCCCGGGCTTGACCCCGATGCTGACTCAGCATCTGGGACTCACCTCCATGGTCTACCAGGCGGTCTAGGAGCAATGTCCTCCGCTGGTCCCAGGCCTTGAGGTTGGGGAGGATGGCACAGAGGTCGAGGGTCGAGAGGTCGCAGTCTTTGATGAGACAGTCCCCAAGCGGCGGCTGCCCGCTCACCTTTCGGGTCAGCAGCAAAAGCATTTCGGGCCATTTCTGTTTTTCCAGTAAAAACTTGAGGAAGGTGTTGGCACAGTCACGGTCAATGTCATAGACCAGATCAGGAGGGATTTCTTTCAAAAATAAGAACACACCACACTTCAAAAAAAGGTTCCTGTGATTTCCGTCCCCAGCCACAACCCTAAACAGAGGGACATCACTGCCCCAAGTTACAGGAAACCATAGACAAGTACTTAGTTATTTCGACCGTGCTACTCAATCACAGGTGAGCCACAGTGACGGCACTCGCCAGTGAGCGTCTTAAGAAGGCTGGAAATACCCAAGGAGTGTACAGTCTTAGCCAACAGAAAAGAGAAACATCTGTGGTATTTTAGGATAGGGACTTCCCTGGTGGCCTAGCGGTTGAGAGTCCACCTCCCAATGCAGGAGACACGGGTTCGATCCCTGGTTCAGGAAGACCCACATGCCAAGGGGCAACGAAGCCCATCTGCTACAACCACTGAGTCCATGTTCCACAAGAGAACCCTCCACAAGAAAAGGGCTGTGCACCCCAACTAGACAGAAGCCCCTGCTTGCCCCAACTAGAGAAAACCCAAGTTCAGCAAAGAAAATTCAGCACAAACAAATAAATGTTTAATTGTTTAAACACTCGTTTAAATAATTTTAAAGTTTAAAAAAAATGAAGAAATAAAAAATGTAAATGGATCATATATGCAAATTCCAGGAGGATGCATGAGAAACCAGTAACAGAGGTTGCCCTAGGGATGAGATTTAAAGACGGAAGTTCAAGGGGTGGATGATCCACTTTTCACTGGAGAATGTTCTGTGTTGTTTGAATGTTCTCCATGTAGATCATGACATTTATTTTTTAATCAATTCTTAAACAGGACGGTAGAAAAGAGTATTAAGGTGCATAGAGCATCTTTGAACACAATTGAAGGTTGTCAGAAACCTTACCTTGCAAAGAAGAAAGGAGGCGCAAGAACCTCTGAACCAGTTCTTGCTTCCAGAAGTTTTTCTGCAACAAGTGACTTCCTGAGTTCGTGTATGTCACCAGCTGCTCGCAGACTTTCTGGAAAATGTCCCCCTCGTTAGCTGGTCCCTCACCAATGCTCAGTTCTGCAAAACACCCCCAGATGCTTCTTGTGACTGCAGAGATCACACAGGCATAGATTGCAAAGACGATCACACCTCTCCACCCCTCCACGTAGCCAGGCAACTGCAGAGCACGTGTTCCCCCTTCCACCACTCTAGCCTAGCTTCATGACCTGCTATGACAAGGAGAATGTAGTGACTGTGAGTTTTGTGCCAGTTCTGAGCCTGAGCCTCAAGAAGCCTTGTTTGGTTCCATTCAGGTCCAGGCTAGATAAGAAACATCATAAAACAAAGATGAATCAACCCAGTGGTCCAAACTGAGGCCCCACAGATATGAAAGAGCCCAGTCAAGATCAGCAAGAGGCAGAAACTTGAAGAAGTTCTGTTACAGCTATGAGAATAGCCCAGCCTCAGTGGCTGAGCTGCAGGATCATGAACTAAATAAGTGCTTGGTGCTTTAAATCACTAGGTTTGAGGGCTGTCTGTTAAGTAGCAATGGATAACTGATACAACAGTTCAAGGATATAACAGCAGGAGGGTAGCTTGCTGCAGCAGCAACATCCAACTACACACCAGCCACCTACACATCTAACTGGCAAGTGGAAAAAGCCAAGAGTAAGGAGCCAGCTCTCCAGGCAAGAGGGAAGACACTAACTGCTTGGTTCAATTTACTGAGAAAGTAGTTATGATTAGAAATCATCCAATAAAGGAAGTCTGAAAAGGGGCAAATGCTTTATTTGGTATCGGATTATACACTCAAAAAGCCCTTCTGGTTAACATGGAATCTTACTAAACAGATCAACCAGATGTGGGCTTTTCACGCCTGGCTTAAGTACTATCATGTGGTGAAGACGTGAATGCATATTCAATGTCATATTCTAACAGAAGCAGGGACACTTTAAAGGAGATGGAAAAATAAAAGCATCCCATCAGCAGTCAGGTCTCCCACAGCAGACCCCAAGCCGAAGATTTGTGTGCAAGCGGTTCAAGAAAGAAGAAACCAGTGAGGGTGGGGGGAGCAGGTGAGGGCTGGGGAGGAAGCAGGCAGGCTGTCAGCCCCACGGTTCCCTGGGGGATCTGGAGTGAATCATCAGAGCTGCGCTGTCCAAGGCAAGGGGAATGGGCTTTCAGATTCTCACCTCTGTCTGCCACTGTCCACAGCCTGCCTTGAGTGAGTGAGTGAAAGTCGTTCAGTTGTGTTCGACTCTTTGTGACCCCGTGGACTATACGGTCCATGGAATTCTCCGGGCCAGAATACTGGAGTGCCTTTCCCTTCTCCAGGGGATCTTCCCAACCCAGAGATCGAATCCAGGTCTCCTGCATTGCAGGTGGATTCTTTACCAGCTGAGCCACAAGGGAAGCCCAAGAACACTGGAGTGGGTAGCCTATCCCTTCTCCAGCGGATCTTCCTGACCCAGGTGTCAAAACGGGGTCTCCTGCATTGCAGGTGGATTCTTTACCAACTGAGCTAACAGGGAAGGCTATGAATTGCCATGCCCTTCTGGTTTGAAGGAGCCTGACCAAAGCAGGCTCCATAAGCCCTTAGGCTGTTCTCCTTGAGAACGAGCCTTAGGTGTGGGCTGTGCGCAATGAAGCCCATCAGGGAGCACACATCAGTGGGAGGGACCCAAGCAGAGCTCCGATGCCACCTGCTGTGCCTTCTGATACACACCTGGCTCGCCTCTCAAAAGGCTGGGTGAGAACCAGAAATGCGCGCACACACACACCAACTTCCCTGGCAAACCCCCACTGCCTTCTAATCAAGAGACTTTCCAGTGCCAGACAGAAGCAAGACCACTCTGGCACTAACCTCTAGAGAAAAGGAAGTGGAAACCCTTGGCATGAGAAGACCCACATCACCTAAGCAAGCAGCCGGCTCTGAGGCAGAGAACATGAACTGTGTAGTGTAACAGTGACTGAACAATACCCCTGGGCCTGGCATCCCACCTTCATCCTAGAATGCCTCTGAAGACACAGAAAACTGTGCTAATGCACAATACAGGATGGAAACCTGGCCACTTGACCCCTGCCTCCTGCCTCAGGGCATCATTCTTCCACCAGGGCAGTTAGTTTAGTATAAAAGTCATTTGAAACTGAACAGAAAGATTACCAAGCTTGACAGCAGAGACAGTTAGATGCAGTTGTATAATAATGCGTGGCAGTGTGGTTCAGGATAAGTAAGAAGGTGGTTATAGACCAGAGAAAGGTACAGAAATCAGGCAAGAAACTAGAGAGTGATATCAGCAACACAGAAAAGCATAAAAGGAAATGTGCTGAAACACTGACAGTGGTAGCTGTGGGTCGGCATCTCTGGGTAGGTACACGTGATTTATTACACTGAACTTGTCTTCTTTTTCCTAAATTTTCTATAAGCTTAAGAGAGAGAAGAAACTTTGGGTTATAAGGTTGTTCATACATTATAATCACAGGTTTTTTAAAAAAGGTGACTATGTAAGTAATGAACAACCAAAAGACTAGATAAAAATATGCCAAAGTGTAATTACAGTAGAGTTTTGTTTTTATTTTTATTTATTTAAAAAAAATTGTTTATTTTTCTTTTTTTTGGCTGCTTCCCAAGACATGTGGGATCTTAGTTCCCTGACTAGGGATGGAACATGTGCCCCCTGCAGTGTAAGCGCGGAATCCTTACCACTGGCCGACCAGGGAAGTCCCTCTGTGTTTATATAAAATGATATTTTTACAACTTTTCTACAATGGTCATATTTAAGAGATATATACAAGCAGATTCAAAATTAAAATTAAAAGAGATCTTTTAAAGCTGCAATCGTGCTCAGCTGTAATAGTTCTTGTTGGATGTGTTAGTTGCTCAGGTGTGTCTGACTCTTTGTGACCACATAGATTGTAGTCCATTAGGCTCCTCTGTGCTTTGGATTTTCCAGGGAAGAATACTGGAGTGGGTACCATTTCCTCCTCCAGAGGATCTTCCTGACCCAGGGATCAAACCCACATCTACTATGTCTCCTGCATTACAGGCAGATTCTTCTTGTTAAAAAACAGAAATATATATCATTTCAAAAGGAGATTTTGTTTTTGTAAGAACTCTTCCTTTCAAGGTAAAAAAGATGAAAGCTTTATTACAAACACTTTATCAAGTGAAATTTATGCAGCCATCCCATTTTCATAAAAGAAAATTAAAATATATAACTGTAAATGCATGGAATAAGAGTAAAGGACTAAATCACAACTATATTAATGTTTCCAGGCAGGTGGGTTTATGAAGAATATTTTCTTTTTTAAAAAAAGAATCTATTGATCTTATAATAAGGAAAAAGTACTATCAATATTGAATGCCTTCATTTACTGAAAAAGAGGGCATTTTGTGGTGCTAAGCAACTCGAGGTGGACACACCATGGCCTCTGAGTCACAGGCTCCATCTATGGGGGACACACACACAGAGAAGGTCAGAGTCCTCTTAGTCCTGGGCAAGAGGCACCTTCACAGAGCAGAAAGCAGCTGGCGCCTCGGGGAGGACCAGAGAGAAAGGCTTCAGATGCCTGGATTTATTCTCTGAAAAGCCGTGCACCAGTGAATCAAAGGAAAAATCACCACCGACCGAGAACAATAACAACAGAGGCTCCAGTCTCCTAGGTCCTGGCGGCAGTCCAGCTGCTCGAGAAGGTGGACATGCTGCCATCTAGTGGTTGTCATGAGAGGCAGGGAAAGACAGGTAACCCTGACCTCGCAGGTTCACCCCGCCCCCAACCTCCCTACTGCCCAGTGGGCCCTGCCTTCCCCTGGCAGCTAGTGAGAAAGGCCCTGCCCTGAATCTGCTGAATCAAAATCTGCATTTAAAAGGCTCCCAAAGGATTCCCGTGCACGTTAATGGAAGTTATTTAGAGAACAGCAGAAATCTTCACCAAGACCCTATATTTCTCAGGCTTTCTCACCTACATGCAAAAGCCACCCGAAGATAACCATCTCCATGTTCATCAGAATGGCACACCATTGGTAACCGCCAGAGAGAGCCAAAGGTGAGAACATCTTTCATCCTAGCCTATATCCTAGCTTGTTCATCTGGGCACACAAGCTAGTGTCCTAAAGATGCTTTACTCAGGACCACAGATGTAAAAAACGAAACCCATCAAGTGGACTTTCCTGGTGGTACAGTGGACAAGAACCTGCCTGCCAATGCAGTGGACATGGGCTCAATCTCTGGTCCAGAAAGATTCCACAATCCTCAGAGCAACTAAAGCCCCTGCACCACAACTATGAGCTCGGGCTCTAGAGCCTGCGAGCCCGTAGGTCTCACCGCCTGAAGCCCCTTTGCCTAGAGCCTGTGCTCTGCAACAAGAGAAGTCACCACAATGAGAGCTTGTGCACAGCAGTGAAGCCCCAGCACAGTCAAAAATAAACAAACTGTTGCTGTGGTTTAGTTGCAAAGTTGTGTCTGACTCATTTGTGACCCCATGGACTGTAGCCCACCAGGTTCCTCTGTCCATGGGATTTCCCAAGCAAAAATACTGGAGTGGGTTGCCATTTCCTTCTCCAGATGATCTTGCCAACCCAGAGATCAAACCCACATCTCCTGCATTGGCAAGTGGGTTCTTTACCACTGAACCACAGGGGAAGCCCTAAAAATAAATAAATGAATTTTTTAAAAAACCCATCAAATTAAACTCAGGTCAGGAACAAGGCTACCAACCCCGAGGTAGCATCTCTTCCTAAAAATAATGCTTCCATTGTGCCCACTAATGTGTGAATGGGGAGAGATTAAAATCCATACAATCTTCATTTTTATGAAGATCTACTAAAAATAAAGTTAATTAAATAAAATTTTAGTTCTTCAGTTGCTTGTTGTTGTCGTTGCTCAGTCGCTCAGCCATGTCTGACTCTTTGCAGCCCCATGGACTGCAGCACGCCAGGCTTCCCTGTGTTTCACTATCTCCCAGAATTTGTTAAAACTCATGTCCATTGAGTCAGTGATGCCACCCAACCATCTCATCCTCTGTCGCGCCCCCTTCTCCTCCTGCCTTCAATCTTTCCCAGCATCATGGTCTTTTCCAATGAGTTGGCTTTTTCACATCTGCTGCTGCTGCTGCTGCGTCGCTTCAGTCGTGTCCGACTCTGTGCGACCCCAGAGACGGCAGCCCACCAGGCTCCCCCGTCCCTGGGATTCTCCAGGCAAGAACACTGGAGTGGGTTGCCATTTCCTTCTCCAATGCATAAAAGTGAAAAGTGAAAGTGAAGTCGCTCAGTCGTGTCCGACTCTCAGCGACCCCGTGGACTGCCCACCAGGCTCCTCCGCCCATGGGATTTGCCAGGCAAGAGTACTGGAGTGGGTGCCATTTCACATCAGGTGGCCAAACTATTAGAGTTTCAGCTTCAGCATCAGTCCTTCCAAGGAATATTTAGGACTGATTTCCTTTAGGATTGACTGGTTTGATCTCCTTGCTGTACTAGGGACTCTCAAGAGCCTTCTCCAACACCACAGATCAAAAGCATCAATCTTTGCTGCTCAGCCTTCTTTATGGTCCAACTCTCACATCCATACATGACCACTGGAAAAACCATAGCTTTGACTAGACAGACTTTGTTGGCAAATGATGTCTCTGCTTTTTAATATGCTGTCTAGGTTTGTCATAGCTTTTCTTCCAAGAAGCAAGGGTCTTGTGATTTCATGGCTGCAATCACCATCTGCAGTGATTTTGGAGCCCAAGAAAATAAAGTCTGTCACTGTTTCCCCATCTATTTGCCATGAAGTAATGAGACCAGATGCCATGATCTTAGTTTTTTGAATGTCGAGTGAGTGGGTGAAGGAATCCTGTCTGTGTATATGTGTTGAGGGTGGAGGGGTCAATTTTCCAGGAGGTGGTGATGAAAACAAACCCCATTGTGGCCAGGTGGAAGATAGCCTATTCAAAATGACCTAAGCACCCAAAATGACTTAGACATGGTCCAGACATCATGGATGTTCGTGCCCTCTGAGAGAGGAACTGGGCCTCTAGCACTCATCTTTTCCAAGTTCTTCTGACCTTTGCTCTCCCTCCTTTCACCTGAAAGATTTTTTTCCCCCGCACCTGAAAGCTTGCCTGATCATTCTTGGCGAAATTAAATCACAGGAGATAAGAAGCAAAATAGTCTTCCAGACTCAGGGGAAAATGATAAAAACAATCCCCCATTCGTATTATGTTTCTGTGTCTAAGAACTGCCAACATACACATCCTCTTTTAGGGCCCCCTTCCCAATCGTACAGTTGCTTTTCTAGACGGCCTCTATGTGCTCAAAGCAATAGGAAAAGACTAGGTTTCGCCACTTCTCTGACCGTTTCTTTGTTTTCTTAGGAGGGCTTGCCTGCCATGTCATGTCAAACTTCAAAAAAATACACGCGTGTGCTTTTCTCCTTCCTTGTGAATCTAACATATGGAAGATCCACTTAAAAATCCAAAGAAGGATAACAGAGGTAGGGCGGGCTGGGTGAAGGAATCCTGGATGCCTATCATCCCACACCCAGCAGAGCCCTCTAAGATGCTTAGTCCTCACTTTATCCACTTGATGATGATTCCCCTTCTGAATACCTGATGAGGCCTAGGAAGTACTGGACTCCTTGAACCCATAACTGCTAACAGGATCCAAGGAGTTTTCAATCAATGGCAGAAAAAGAAATGATCCTCCTGAACATAAAACAGCCAAGAAATCCTACCTACTCTATGACGTGACCATAGACTCTAGAATAACAACAGCAACAACAAAGATAGCAGCAGGCATGTTTTCCTGCTTCTTAAAGGAGGGGGGCCAGGATACTTTTATATGCACACAAGTTTTTAAAGTAAAAAAAAAAAAGAAAGAAAGAAAGAAACAGAACCAGATAGAGTTCTTAGAAATTAAAACTGAGTTTCAAATTAAAAAATGCAATAGACAAGCTAAATTATAAAAGGAAAAGCTAAAGTCCTAAAGATCTGGAAAGAAAAAAAAAAGAGATAGAAAGCATTAAGGAAAGCAGAGGGGAAGCTCATCTATGTGAAAGTGGTGGCAAAGGGACAGTGGAAGGAAACAAAAATGATAGAAGATCATTTCCCTGAGCTAAAAAAAAAAGTTAGACTAAAAGGGATCATAAGGTGCTAAGCAAGAAGAATGAATAAGGACCCACACCTAGATAATAGCCCAGGGAAATTCCAGAACTCTAAGGACAGGAAATTCTAGAAGGGAAAATAAATAAGACTGACATTACTTCTAATCAGTAATGGAGGCGAGAATACAAAGTTGTGAGGAACGAGGTTTTACAGCATATTTCACAAGTCCAAGAGATCCCAGACTGTCACACACCAGAAACGGCTGCCATTAAACTGTGACACATCACTGATCATGAAATACAATCCAATTCAAAGATGGCATAATGTAAGGGGAAAGTGCAACTGAGGAGCGATGAAACACAAGGCCTAAATGCAGACCAATTCTCAATCTAAGGAGAGAATAAAGACATTTTCAAAACCCTGTAAGTCTACTATGCACACATCCTCACTGAAAAACTTACTGGAGTTGGTACTTAGCAGAGCAAGAGAGAAATCTAGACAGACAGCATGAGCCACAAGTGCTGCATATGATGAGTGCAAGAACTGAAAAAAGCATACGTATGCTGGGGCTACGGTCTAAATAAAAGTCTAAACAAACCTAAAATCATTTGTGTGTACTGATACATCTGTACACACACACATATACAATGATGTGTTTGTATGCTTCATCAAACTAGGATGCTTAGAGAGTATAATATTTCAAGAGCAAAGTTTTCAGGGCATTTGATGATTCTTCTCATTGGGTGCAATGTGCTACTAGTTGTAGAAATCATACTTCCATATAAAGGCAATTTAATGTTTTTTCAATTTTTAGAATCAGTCTATAGGTGAAGCACAGAAAATCCAGAATGAAGGAACAGAATGTAAACGGCACAGATCACTTTACTAGGCAAAATTCAACAACAAGGGCTGACTTGTTGCGTTTTATCTTTATAGCAGTCAGTCCATAGATGCTATCCAAATTGACAGATTAAGAAACAGAATTACAAATGTACTTTAATTGTCGGCTGTTGTTGTTTCTCAGAAGTGGGCTTGATTTTTATTATCTCCTGTTCTGATTTTTTTCTTTTTTACTATGTGCATGCATGGAAAAAAAAAAAAATCACGCTTACTGCCCAAGGGTAGACTTGGCCAAGTTCCCAGAATGTAGTAGACACTTTTTAAATAACAGTTGTCTCATTCTGTCTTTCAAAAAAGGCATGCAAGCTTTCCAAAGACTGGAAGGTCTCACTTCATCTTCATGTGCTAAGACAAGATATACTGATTTGTACCTAATTTCACAGAACCAGTTTTGCCCCCTCGAAAAAGTTAATTCCCTGGAAGCTGTACCTGAGAGGTCCTTAGAACACGCTGCCAGCTTTTCCAAGTGGCTGTTGATTTTGTCAATGGCTCTGAAGTTCTTGTTCCTCTTCAGCACATCCACAGCAGACCGGGACTGTCGATCCACCAGGGTGGGGTCAGCCCCAAAGCGCAGGAGCATCTGTACATCCTCTGTTTGCCCTAGAACAGGCCAAAGTGAGAAGTGGGGGTTGTCATGGTTTCTTCCATAAGGAGATGTCCCCATGAGCACACGTCCACCCGGTTCCCAGCCTGAGCTGGGGCAAGGGGACCAGAGTCCCTCTGTTTACAGAAGCTGAACTGCTAGCCTTGGGCAATCCAGCTGAGTCCCCGGAGCCAAGAGTCCTGTGTGGAGTGGGAAGGACAATAGCTTTTAAGAGGTTCAGAAGTGCACTCCTCTCTACCTTTCTCCCATCTCCTTGGCAACAAGCAAGGAGAGGGGGACTCTTGTTACTAGGCAACAGTTACAGCTGTAAGGATGACAGCAAGCTGTGACTTCAGATATCTTTATTCCTTAGAGAGGAAACAGAACATACTTCCAAAAAAAAAAAAACAGTCTGGGACAAGAGAAGAAAGTGGCAATTGCTTTTGCATCAGGTTTTCTTCACTGTTTGAACCTTCGTTAACCCCACCTCTGGCTGCTGGCTCCATTTGTTGCTTTAACATTTATTTGCCAAGCATCAAGGGGTTTCTGTGATCACAGATGCAACTGTTTTCAGAATGTAACAGGTATATTCCTGGAGGTATGAAGACTTATGTAAGCACTGAGAGTTACAAGAATTAGTGCCTGATTCCCAGCTTCCAAACACATGCTTTCTGACAATTCACCACCTTGACAGAGCACCTCTGCACCAGGTACCATCCTGCTTGTGATGCTGTCCTTTCCCATCTCCCCACTCACAACTGCTCGCCTCTCATTTTACAAAAATAAGGCAAAATTTAAAAGTCATACTTCTCACCCATCAAGTATCGCACTGTGAAAGGCAAAATTCTCAGACCCTGAGACTCTCAACCCCTGGTATACGCACACCTTCTCCCAGTTATCCATTTAATACTAATCTAAACTCTTCTGTGATGAGACTTTGCAAATGTATTTAACTTCCCAAAGCAGTTGACCTTAAGATGGGGAGATTAACCTGGTCCGATCACATGAGCCCTAAAGGTCAAAGGTCTAGAGGTCAGAGATGGAAGAGCACAGACATTCAGAGTATGAGGGATCTGATGCACAAGAAGTTCTCCCCTGCTGGCTTTGAAGACAGAGGAGGCCGTTAGACAAAGAATATGTGTGGTCTGTGGAAACTGACAGTAGCCTCTGGCCGACAGCCAGCAAGAAAACGGGGACCCCTGGGTCCTACAAGCCCTTCATGGATCACAGCCTTGTCGTAGCGAAAGGGCTTGCATAACTCAGTGAAGCTATGAGCCATTCTGGCAGGGCTGCCCAGGACGTATGGGTCACAGTGGAGAGTTCTGACAAAACGTGGTTCACGGGAGGAGGGAATGGCAAACCACTCCACTATTTTTGCCACAAGAAACTCATGAGCAGTGTGAAAAGGCAAGAAGATATGATACCAGAAGATGAGCCCCCCCAGGGCGGAAGGTGTCCAATATGCTACTAGGGAAGTGGGGTAGGCAATTACTAATAGCTCCAGAAAGAATGATGAGGCTGGACCAACACGGAAATGATGCCCAGCTGTGGATGAGATCACCACCCCAAACGTGGTGGTGAAAGTGAAGTCCAATGCTGTAAAGAACAATGTTGCATAGGAACCTGGAATGTTAGGTCCATGAATCAAGGTAAATTGGAAGTGGTCAAGCAGGAGATGGCAAGAGTGAACATCAGTATCTCAGGAATCAGTGAACTAAAATGGACAGGAATGGGTGAATTTAATTCAGAGGACCATTGTATCTACTACTGTGGGCAAGAATCTCTTGAAGATACGGAGTAACTCTCATATTCAACAAAAGAGTCCGAAATGCAGTACTTCGGCGCAATCTCAAAAATTACAGAATGATCTCTGTTCATTTCCAAGGCAAACCATTCAGTATCACAGTAATCCAAGTCTAGGTCCCAACCAATAATGCCAAAGACGCTGAAGTTGAATAGTTCTATGAAGACCTACAAGACCTTCTAGAACTAACACCAAAAAAAGATGTCCTTTTCATCACAGAGAATTGGAATGCCAAAGTAGGAAGCCAAGAGATGCCTGGAGTAACAGGCAAGTTTGGCCCTGGAATAAAAATGAAGCAGGAAAAAGGCTGACAGAGTTTTGCCAAGAGAACACACTGATCATAGCAAACACTCTCTTCCAATAACACAAGAGATGACTCTACACATGGACATCACCAGATGGTCAATACCAAAATCAGATTGATTATATTCTTTGCAGCCAAAGATGGAGAAGCCCTATACAGTCAGCAAAAATAAGACTGTGGCTCAGATCATGAGCTCCTTATTGCAAAATCAGGCTTAAATTGAAGAAAGTAGGGAAAACCACTAGACCATTCAGGTATGACCTAAATCAAATCTTTTATGATTATTCAGTGGAGCTAATGAATAGATTCAAGGTGTTAGATTTGGTAGACAGAGTACCTGGAGAACTACGGACAGAGGTTCGTAACATTGTACAGGAGGTGGTGACCAAAACCATCCCAAAGCAAAAGAAATGCAGGAAGGCAAAGTGGTTGTCTGAGGAGACTTTACAAGTAGCTGAGAAAAGAAGAGAAGCGAAAGGCAGTTGAGAAAGGGAAAGATATACCCAACTGAATGCAGAGTTCAAGAGAATACAGAGATAAGAAAGCCTTCTTAAGTGAAGAATGGAAAGAAATAGAGGAAAACAACAGAACTGGAAAGACTAGAGAAGTCTTCAAGAAAACTGGAGATATCAAGAGAACATTTCATATAAGGATGGATATGATAAAGGACAGAAATGGTAAGGACCTAACTGAAGCAGAAGAGATTAAGAAGAGGTGGCAAGAATACACTGAAGAACAATACAAAAAAGATCTTCATGACCCAGATAATCATGATGGTGTGATCACTCACCTAGAGCCAGACATCCTGGAGTAATAAGTCAAGTGGGCCTTAGGAAGCATTACTACGAACAAAGCTAGTAGAAGTGATGGAATTCCAGATAAGCTATTTCAAATCCTAAAAGATGAATGCTGTGAAAGTGCTACATTCAATATGCCAGCAAATTTGGAAAACTCAGCAGTGGCCACAGGACTGGAAAAAGGCCAGTTTTCATTCCAATCCCAAAAAAGGGCAATGCCAAAGAATGTTCAAACTACCACACAATTGCACTCATTTCACATGCTAGCTAGGTAATGCTCAAAATCCTTCAAGTTAGGCTCCAGCAGTGTGTGAACCAAGAAATTCCAGATGTTCAAGCTGGGTTTAGAAAAGGCACAAGAACCAGAGATCAAATTGCCAACATTCGTTGGATCATAGAAAATGGATCATAGAAAAAGCAAGGGAATTCCAGAAAAACATCTACTTCCACTTCACTGAATACTCTAAAGCCTTTGACTGTGTGGATCACAACAAACTGTGGAAAATCTTTAAAGAGATGGTAATACGAGACCACCTGACCTGCCTCCTGAGAAACCTGTATGCAGGTCAAGAAGCAACAGTTAGAACCAGACAAGAAACAACAGACTGATTCAAAGTTGGGAAATGAGTACAACAAGGCTGATGTTGTCACTCTGCTTATTTAACTTATATGTAGAGTACATCATGCAAAATGCTGGGGTGGATGAATCACAGGCTGAAATCAAGATAGCCAGGAGAAATATCAACAGCCTCTGATATGCAGATGATACGACTCTAAGTGCAGAGAGATAAGAAAAACTAAAGAGCCTCTTGAGGAGGCTGAAGGAGAGCGAAAAAGTTGGCTTAAAACTCAACAATCGGGCCTTCCCTGGTGGTCCAGTGGCTAAGACTCTGCACTCCCAATGCAGGGAGCCTGGGTTCAATCCCTGGTCAGGGAATTGAATCCCGCATGCTGTAACTAAGACCTGACACAGCCAAATAAATAAAAATTAAAAAAAAAAAAAACAACTCAACAATCAAAAAACAAAGATCATGGCATCTGGTCCCATCACTTCATGGGAAATTGATGGGGAAAAAGTGGAAATAGGGACAGATTTTATTTTCTTGGGCTTCAAAATCACTTGAGGACAGTGACTATAGCCATGAAATTAAAAGACACTTGCTCCTTGGAAGCAAAGCTATGACAAACCTAGACAACACATTAAAAAGCAGAGACATCACTTTGCCAACAAAAGCCTGTCTAGTCGAAGCTATGGCTTTTCCAGTAGTCATGTAGGGATGTGAAAGTTGGACTATAAAGAAGGCTGAGCGTCGAAGAATTGATGTTTTTGAACTGTGGTGTTGGAGAAGGCTCTTGAGAGTCCCTAGTACAGCTAGGAGATCCAACCAGCCAACCCTAAAGGAAACAACCCTGAATATTCACTGGAAGGACCGATTCTGAAGCTGAAGCTCCAATGCTTTGGCTACCTGATGTGAAGAGCTGACTCGCTGGAAAAGAACCTGATGTTTGGAAAGATTGAGGGCAGGAGGAGAAGGGGGTGACAGAGGATGAGATGGTTGGATGGCATCACTGACTCAATGGACATGAGTTTGAGCAAGTTCCGGGAGATAGTAAAGGACAGGGAAGCCTGGCACGCTGCAGTCCAGGGGGTCACAAAGGGTCAGACATGTCTTAGCGACTGAACAATAGTCCTACAAACACAAGGAACCAGATTCTGCCACAGTCGTGGGAGCCTGAAGGAAGGCCCAGAACTCCAGATGAGAATGCAGCCCCAGTCAATACCTTGATTTCAGCCAGGAGAAATTCCGAGCAAAACACTCAGTCAGATCACACTGGACTAGTGACCTATAAAATAGTGAGCTAATAAATGAGTGTCATTTTAAGTCACTAAGTTTATGATGATTTGTTACACAGTAGAGAGAACAAACGCAATTACCAAAGTTGCCCCAAAGGTGGTGAAAATGCCTGATTTCCAGAGTATCGACCTAAGGGAAAATTAAGCAGCTGGCAAGCCCCTTTGAGAAGGCACCACGACCCATGATCCTCCTATCTTCTTCTGCCAATTTTTTTTTATCATTCATAACTACTTACAGAAAATTTAATATACTTAGGCAGTTTAGTGTTCTCTGTAGTAACAATAATTTTGTAATAATTAAATCCAGAAAAAAATTAATACTTAGTCTGGAGTCACAGAATTTTTTTTAATTTAAATCTATGTAAGTACTTTTTCTCGAGAAGAGTTATCACTAGGTAAGACTTTCAAGCACAAAATATATCAGAAAAAACTTTTTTCTGAAAAGCAAACTGAAAATATAAAAAAAAAGGGGGGGTGCATAATTTGATATTTTTGATTATTACAGCCTGTCACGGGATGGAATAGGTAAAGTGGTCAGTCGCGTGGGTTCCCTACACCTGAGTCTGAATGGTGCTGCCACTTACGCTTGGTGAGGTACCCTGGGGAGTGGGCGGCAACCACGTGGAGGACAGTGCAGCCATCCTCATCCTTCTGGTTGATGCGACCTTTCAACTCGGGCTTGTAGTCCATTAACCACCTGAAAAGATGGCTTTCCCCTGAAGGAATGAATGACTGGTGTTATTTCCAACAGACCAGAAAGCAGCAAAGCAAACCACGGTGCACACCAAGGGAGCCTGAGGGGACGTCCAGCATACACTGTCCCCGGCCACACACAGGCATGGAGACGGAGTTTGCGTGTAGGTGTTTTTTGTTTTTATTTTTTAAAAACCTGTGGCCACACCACGCAGCATGTGGGATCTTAGTTCCCCGACCAGGGATCAAATCTGTGCACCCCTGCATTGGAAGTACAGAGTCTTAATCACTGGACTGCCAGGGAAGTCTCAAAATGTGTGTGTTGAAAGCACAAGTCATAGGAAGTTATTCATAGAAAACTTAAGTTCAATTCCCCAGAAGCAGAGCTCTGCTTGGTTGCTCAGTTGTGTCCAACTCTTTGCGACCCTTTGTACTGTAGCCCACCAGGCTCCTATGTCCCTGGGATTTCTCAGGCAAGAATACTGGAGTGGGTTGCCATTTCCTCCTCCAGGGGAATCTTCCCGACCCAGGGGTCAAACCCATGTCTCCTGTGTCTCCTACATTGCAGGCAAAGTTTTTACCCACCGAGCTATTGGGGAAGCCCCACTTCCTAGAAGCACAGCCTGTGACAAGGATTCTTGTATGTGTGATTTACTGGCAGAGGGAGCTGGGGAGAAAGAGAGGAGGGAAGCAGGGCAGGGGATGGAAACAAGCAGAGATGTGGCCTCAGCTGAGCGGCCTTCAGCCTCCACCCACAGAGAGCTTGTGGATCAGGAACTGCACCACACCACGACCCACCTTGAGGCAGGTGCTCTCCTTCTGTACCCGAGTGGCAGTCAATCCAGAGCTACAGACCCACCCCCAGGGAGGGAGGGGGTGCCTACTGGCAAACAGCAGCTCACTGGTGAACAAGGCAGCTGTGGGGCAGCAGGAGATGGGGCCACTGGTCATAGAGGACCAGGGCAGGGCACCAACAGCTCCCCACTGCATGTCTATAGATAGGACAGAGATTTCAAAGCCCTCTCCTAGATTCCTTCCAGTGGGTTCTGAAAAGCCGCACAGTTCTGCCAACTCTGTGGACACCATTTGTCACCATGTCAGAGGTTTCCTCTGAGAAGAGAATCAGGCCTAAATGCGAAGACTTGATCTTATGCACACTTGCCTGTAACCACAGGAACAAACTTAAAAAGTAGACACAGAGAGGGACTGTGACTTTCATACCCAGAGACACTCCTAATTTGAAACTGGGAGCATTGGATTAGATTGCTTTTATTCAGACTTTATACTTTTAAATAATTTAGTCACTAAAATGTGTGAAAGCAAATGCTCGTGTGGATTCTCTAGTAGATAAAATGCATAATGACAGGGTAAATCTGGCTAAAGCAAAGACGGTGGCTTAGGTCTTTAAGCCCCTGGCCATGCCACTCCTATCTTGAGAAGATGCTACAGCCAAGAAAGGGAAGACAGTGTAGACAAGTTCTCTTGGTTCCTTCTGGCTCTAAGATTGTTTGGGTCAGTGTCCAACACTGATGCTACATATGCTTTGGAGAAAAAAAAAAAAAATAGGTTTCTATCTAAGGTATAAATGTGGATATTGTATGTGTGTGTGTTTTAATGATAAAAAATATTTTAAGATTGAAATCCTACAGCCAGGTGGTAAAGGCTAAAAATGCAAAAAAGTATATATATAGATGAAAACAAGATTACTTAAAAAAAAAAAAACCAACAAGCCAACTGTATCAGCAATAGCCAATTTCTACCTTGGGATTCCCCCCACATACACATTAGTTGGTCCTGTGGTTGAGAGGGAAAAATGAACTCGGAAAAAGACCACAGCTGACTTGGCCAGCAGGAAGAAATTCCACAGCTCCTCTGAGAGCTCTGTCCAGCAAAGGCTGTCTGTCCCAAGGCCCATTTTTGAATCCCAGGGCCCCAGTCTGCTGCCAGCATCTGTCTGAGAACACAGAATCCTTTCAGTGTGGGCCTTCTGTAGCTGTGAGGTCCCAGGAGAAAGGAAAAGTGGTACCATTTCCTTTCTGCCTTCATATATTTGAATAATCCAATCACTGGCTATTCAGATTATCTGAATATTCCACATTTACATGGCCACATTCTGGTTTCACTTGAGTTAAGCGCAGTCCCTGAGGTCTGAGCTGGAGGGCAGCGTGGAGGGGAAAGAACTGTTTTCCCTGTTTTCCACTGGGAAAGAACTCACCGGCTTGGATGCAGAGGCGCATGAGGGTGTGCAGAGGGTACGGTCCTATGCTCTCCACATTTGCACCCATGCAGATGAGCCACTGCACTAACCTGGGCACCTGTTCCACTTTCTCATAATGTCCGATGAAGACATATTTCTAAGGGAAAAAACACACACAGGAAGAATTATGGCAGGTGCCACATCAATATGAAACTTCAGACTCTTCTTCCCCATAAAGTCGGGGGTTTTTTCCTTCAAGTTTTATTGAGATATAATAGACATACAGAGCTGTACACATTTAAGGTGTATAGCATAATAATTTGACTTAAGTACATCATGAAATGATTATTACAAGTTTAGTGAATATTCTTCATCTCACAGAGATACAAAATTAAATTAAAAAAAATGTTTTTGTGATGATAACTCCTAGGATTTACTCTCTTAACAACCTTCATACATAACACATAGCAGTGTAAATTATATTTATCAAGCTGTAGTTATTTATCATCCCTAATACTTAATCATATAACTGGAAGCTGGTGCCTTTTGATTGCCTTCATCCAATTCCTCCTCATCCTGGCCCCCACCCAAAGAGTTTAGAATCAGTAAAGCCCTGATACGCTGTGGCCACAGCCTACAATCATCATAAACAACAAATCTGCAATGAGGCAGCTGAAGGGGAGAGTCCCAGTCACCATAAGCGGGAAAAGGTCTGACTTGAAACCGTGCATGTCAAGAAGCTACCTTACCTCAAAGAGGCTTTTCAGTGATAAATCTGGGACGTGGAGATTTCTTGGAAGCCGGTCTTTCTTCACTGACAGAAGTAGAAATGACTGATGAAAGGGGAGAAACAGAAAGAGCTGGAACAATTATGTTCTCCACATGGGTTATTAAAACAGAAGTAATCTTAAACCTTAGGAACTCAGAAACAAAAGACAAAACCGGACAGCTTCTAGCCCTGGTTCTTTTTTTAAGCCACCTGCCAAACTCTTTGGCCTTAACTATGATAATCCAAGTGTCTCTGGTGAAATTCCTATTTGTGCTGAGATATGGGTTTTCTCCACCTTTCCTCAAAGCCTGCTGAAGACAGGAGCAGCTGACGGCAGGCAGCCCCGGGAGAGCACAGGGGCAGGGCGGTAAAGAAGCAATCTCCTGCAATGTTCTTAGAGCTTAGCAAGCAGAAGAAACACATCCTTTTGAAATAACCCATCCCAATTCATTCTTCAGCACCTTAGTGCTATTTGGCGTCCATGAGACCCTAATGAGGGCTGTGTTGGAGCGGCTCCTATCAAAGAGGCAGCTGATGATGTACATCTCTTCCCAAATCCGAGCCCTGCTGTTGACTTAGCAGCTTGAGACCGGCCATGGAAATCGAGAGCATTTACACTATCAGTCAGTTCAGTCGCTCAGTCGTGTCCGACTCTGCGACCCCATGAACCGCAGCACGCCAGGCCTCCCTGTCCATCACCAACTCCCGGAGTTTACCCAAACTCATGTCCATTGAGTCGGTGATGCCATCTAACCATCTCATCCTCTGTTGTCCCCTTCTCCTCCAGCCTTCAATCTCTCCCAGCATCAGAGTCTTTTCAAATGAGTCAGCTCTTCCCATCAGGTGGCCAAAATACTGGAATTTCAGCTTCAACATTAGTCCTTCCAATGAACACCCAGGACTGATTTCCTTTAGGATGGACTGGCTGGATCTCCTTCAAGTCCAAGGGGCTCTCAGGAGTCTTCTCCAACACCACAGTTCAAAAGCATCAATTCTTCGGCACTCAGCTTTCTTCACAGTCCAACTCTCACATCCATACATGAACACTGGAAAAACGATAGCCTTGACTAGATGGACCTTTGTTGACAAAGTAATGTCTCTGCTTTTTAATATGCTGTCTAGGTTGGTCTTAACTTTTCTTTCAAGGAGTAAGCGTCTTTTAATTTCATGGCTGCAATCACCATCTGCAGTGATTTTGGAGCCCAGAAAAACAAAGTCAGCCACTGGTTTCCACATCTATTTGCCATGAAGTGATGAGACCAGATGCCATGATCTTCGTTTTCTCAATGTTGAGCTTTAAGCCAACTTTTTCACTCTCCTCTTTCACTTTCATCAAGAGGCTTTTTAGCTCCTCTTCACTTTCTGCCATAAGGGTGGTGTCATCTGCATATCTGAGGTTATTGATATTTCTCCCAGCAATCTTGATTCCAGCTTGTGTTTCTTCCAGCCCAGCGTTTCTCATGATGTACTCTACATATAAGTTAAATAAGCAGGGTGACAATATACAGCCTTGACGTACTCCTTTTCCTATTTGGAACCAGTCTGTTGTTCCACGTCCAGTTCTAACTGTTGCTCCCTGACCTGCATACAGATTTCTCAAGAGGCAGGTTAGGTGGTCTGGTATTCCCATCTCTTTCAGAATTTTCCACAGTTTATTGTGATCCACACAGTCAAGGATTTTGGCATAGTCAATAAAGCAGAAATAGATTCTGTTTTTCTGGAATTCTCTTGCTTTTTCGATGATCCAGAGAATGTAGGCAATTTTATCTCTGGTTCCTCTACCTTTTCTAAAACCAGCTTGAACATCTGGAAGTTGACGGTTCAGGTATTGCTGAAGCCTGGCTTGGAGGATTTTGAGCATTACTTTACTAGCATGTGAGATGAGTGCAATTGTGCGGTAGTTTGAGCATTCTTTGGCATTACCTTTCTTGAAGTGGCAAATGCCACAAATCAGGAATTTTTTTTTCCCTCCAAAACCCTATTGTTAAATAACTGACCCTAAACTAAATCTGAGAGAAGTTAAACAAGTTTTCCTTTTCAAACAGTTAGCACATCCTGAGAGGTGCCTACTGGGATCATCCAGGTATGCTGGCTAGTCCAGAAATTCTAGGCTTGGCTAGAATCACCTTGACTGGTGATCCAGACTCAGGATCCACTTCCCTCATGTATGCTCTTACAAGTGGGCACGGGACCACAGGAACTCAGCATGTGGCTACATTTTGCTTCCAACTTCTTTCAGTTTGATGCCCACATATTTTCTGTTTAATTTTTAAAATGTATTTATTTGGCTGCACCAGGTCTTAGCTGTGGCATGCGGGATTTTCCATCTTTGTTGCCGCACGCAGGCTCTTTAGTTGTGGCATGCAAGTCCTTAGTTGTGGCATGTGGGGTCTAGTTTCCTGAGCGGGGATCCAACCCCAGCCCCTGCATCAGGAGCTCAAGTCTTAGCCCCTAGACCACCAGTGAGTGATGCTCACTCCTACCTACTCACCATAAGCAGGCCCCACAGCCTAGACTCACCCAGATGACAGGTTCAGAGCTCTGACAATCCTGATGGCTGGCGTGGTTTTTATAAGATGTCCCTGCCTGCAGTGTTTGGAAATGGCCTGGGCCCCAGTGCTGGTACGATATGGGGCCACCACTTGGGCTGGATTCCTGGGCCTCCTGGGCTGGCTGAGTGGCAGCCTGCCAGGAGCTGCTGGGCTCCCACTCCCTCCCTTCCCACCCAGGCTCCGGGGCTCTATCCATGTTCATCCCACATGGGGAAGAGGGGACATAAAAGGTTCTTTTCTGGGGGCTGTAGACAGAAATACTTTCCTGCTAATGATGCCGGAGCTTCCCACTTACAGATCTACCCTAAATCACTGAATTTCAGAACTTATAAAAATAAAGCTAGAAAGAGCTCTTAGTTTACTCATCTTATCAGAAAAAAGATCCTAGATCTCTTGTTACCAGGGCTCTGGATTTCTGATTGCTGATTTCCCAAGAGTCTAGCCTGCTTTCCTCCCCATCATTGTCTCATTCTCAAGATTGTAATATGGAGGTGAGCTTCTGGGAGCCTGTGGCTGGACTTTAGGGAGTTCCTATGAACTCCCTGAAGCTACACACGTAGTTGTGTATTTGTGTGTGCGTGTGTGCATGAGCACACACGAAAAGAGAGTCCCGTTGATCTCATTAGATTCCCAGCAGCAACCATGACCTTCTAAAAAACTGAAGAATCCTGTATCCTAAAGTCACCCAACCGTCCTGGGTCCAGAGTCCTTTTAGGCTGCTCTTGCTTTTGTGATTTTTCTGGTCTGCATTGCTTTAAAAAGCCTGCAGGCCTTTTCTAACCAAACTCCCTCTCTGGGCCAGCCCACTCTCAGGAGTGATTATAGGCCACCTATAATTGTCATTGTGGTCAATGACAGCCAGTGCTCCTTGGACACTGAGCACACAGGCGCCAGGTGTTATAAAACCCCTGGGGCTCAGTGTCTGGCACACTGCAGGCCCTCAGTTCAGTTCAGTTCAGTTCAGTCGCTCAGTCGTGTCCGACTCTTTGCGACCCCATGAATCGCAGCACGCCAGGCCTCCCTGTTCATCACCATCTCCCGGAGTTCACTCAGACTCACATCCATTATTATCACCAAGGGCTTACCATGATAAGAATGATAAAATAATATAATGATATTATTATCAGGTGCTATTGGTCCCTTATTTCTAATCCTCCCCCACAACCAGGAGGGAATAGGTTTATATCCTGCAACTTACAAGTGAGGAAGTGAGGCCCAGAGAGGAAAGAATTAGCTCAGAACAGACAGTGGAGGACTCGGATTCAGGGAAGCACCTGTGTGGCAGGGAAGCCACTGGGCTCCTTCATCCTATGGATTCCTGGCTGTGGGTTCAGGTCCTGCAGTCTCGCTGCTACCCGAGGGTAACAGTCTCTTGATGTCACACAGAAACCCTCTGAGAAGCACAAGCAGGTCATGAGGCCCCAGCTAGCACATGCTGCCGTATAAAGAAGATTATAAAGATGAATAGACAATTACTTATTTTCCTCATTCCACGTCACCATCAGCATCTGGACTTTACACTTCCTTGATGACAATCGAGACAGAGCGCACAGAGTGAGGTTGCCACAAACTGTTTTCCAAGCTTAAAAAACGGAAGCTGGTGAACTAATATTACCTCAGTGGCTTTTCATCTTTAACGGCGTGACGGTGAAAAAGTTACTTTGGCATCAAGATAAACAAGTACTGAATTATAATTCCCCAGTGCCAGCAGAGAGAAAGAAATTTAATCAAATTAAAGAAATTCAATTTGCCTTTCTTCACAAGAGAGCTATCTCCTTTTACTTACATGCCATAATCCTTTCTTTGCCAACTTTTCTATTACAGATTGCCACACTTCATTGGAGAAGTCAGTAGTGAAAATACGATCAAAGCAGGGCAGGAAACTCTGCAAAACAATGGGGTCACCTGAAAGAAAGTTTCAGAGTTTAGAAATTTTAACTTGGGGCAAGTCTAGAACATCTAGGAAAAGGTCTTCCAATTAAGAGCACACACAGACAAATGATAAATTTAAAAATATCAAAAAGAAAAGAGAGCAACTTCCCTGGTAGTTCAGTGGTTAAGATTCTGAACGTTCAGTGCAGGAGGCATGGGTTCCATCCCAAACAGCCAAAAAAAAAAAAAAAAGAGGGGCCAGAGAGGATTATGGGAGTGGGCGGCATGAACAATTGGGTATAAGACAGACTCAAGGATGTTTTGTACAACATGGGGAATACAGTCATTTTGTAATGACTATTAATGGAAAGTAACCTGCAAAAAGGGCATAAAATTTTTTTTAATTAAAATAACAAAGAAGGGCCTTTTCAAAGCATAACGTCCTATATAATTGAAGTGGCAATCATTTTAAGTTCAGGTGAAAGTCAGTCCCTTAAGGCAGCTTATTGTGAGCTATTACATAATAGTTTCTCTATTTGCTGAGCCCAGTGATATATGCTGTATTAATCCCTCAAACCAACCAATAAGGCAGTGCCTATTAGTTCCATTTATGGAGGAGGAAGTGGGCACTTAAGGGAAGTTATTAAACTCACTTCCTTTATGAAAAATGTGACAAATATTATTTTCATCCAACAGTGAGAAGCTGTGACAAATGAGGTCAAGCATTGTGGCTTATCATGCAGCTAGTTCATGACAAAACCAAGACGGAATCCAGATTGAGCAGTTCTTTTAGTCAGTTTGCATTCTTTCAACCTAGAGGCCCATCAACATTTTGCCTCTCATGACCCTGCAAACTTGCGGATGACAATATCCAAGTGAGACAGGTCAGGGGCCAGTATAACAGGGTCCCTCTTCTAAGGTTATGGGCTTCCCTGGTGGCTCAGAGGTTAAAGCGTCTGCCTCCAATGCGGGAGACCCGGGTTCGATCCCTGGGTCGGGAAGATCCTCTGGAGAAGGAAATGGCAATCCACTCCAGTATTCTTGCCTGGAGAATCCCATGGACGGAGAAGCCTAGTAGGTTACAGCCCACGGGGTCGCAAAGAGTCGGACACGACTGAGCGACTTCACCTTCACCTTCTAAGGTTATCAATTTCCACAAATGAGTAGCCAAAGAGCAAAACAAACATTCGGAGTACAAACAGGATACACAATTTTTATAAATATATTTTTCAAAATTTAGAAATTGGGCGATGGGCAAACAGTCATCCTCCAAACAGGTAGAAAAGTCAGGATTGTGCTGTCCTAAGAAGTCCTGTTAACAATCCCCCTCAGGATCCAGATTTCTTAGAGGGACAGCCACACCAAAGAGTCAGTTGTCTGGAATTCCCAAACTCTGGTCTGGCTTCTGACAGAGCAGTGCTGTTAGTTTTTCTTAACCATTGGATTGTATACTTTTTTATTTTCTGGCCGTGCCATGCAGTGTGTAGGATCTTAGTTCCCCAACCAGGGATCCAGCCTGCACCCCCTGTGCTGAAGTGCAGAGTCTTAACTAGTGGACTGCCACAGAAGCCCCAGAGCAGTGGCTTTTAAAAGACACAAAGGGAGGACTTCCCTGGTAGTACAGTGGATGGGAATCCGGCTGCCAATGCAGGGGACATGGGTTCGATTCCTGGTCCGGGAAGATTCCACATGCTGCAGAGCAACTAAGCCCGAATGCCATAAGTACTGTGTCCTGTGCTGCAACTACTGAAGCCTGCACACCTAGAACCTGTGCTCGGCAACAAGAGAAGCCACCACAGTGAGAAGCCCGGCCCCACAGCAAAAAGCAGCCCCGGGCGAAGTGAGAAAAAGCCTGCATGCAGCATCGAAGACCCAGCACAACCACAATAAACAAATTAAGTTTAAAAAAAAGACATAGAGAATAATGAGGCCATGTAGGCAATGGGACAAACCGACAGGCTCAGAGGAAAGGGAAGCAGGCTTCAGTCACTGTCAGCAAAAGGCAGATGGGAGAGCTGTGATTCATTAGCACCTGTCTGGACACTGACGTCGCTGCTGGGAGACACGGCTAAGCCCACCTCTAACTACTTCCCACCTACCACCCGACACTGCTCTCACCCCCTCTCTGTGCCAAGCTTGCCAAAAGTCTGTAGGATCCCCTCCACAGATCACAGAAGTTGCTTTCCCACAATCGAAATGGGAACAGTTGGATCGGTGTCAGTCAAATGTATCATCAGCAGTAATTTACCTGTTTCTGAAATTCGGGACCATTTTTCAGCAATTCTAACATATGCCATTGCTCACATTCTACCATCTCTAGAATCGGGACATGTGTTGCTCTTGATACTGTCTCAACAGCAGAACATAAATTAGTGGCACAGGGACGTCCCTGGCAATCCAGGGATTAAGACCTCCCCCCCAACTCCCCCCGGCCACTGCAAGGGGCACAGGTTCAATCCCTGGTTGGGGAACTAAGATACCACCTGCTGTGTGGTGTGGCCAAAAGATAAAATCATAATAATAAAATTTAAAAATAGTGGCACATCTTAAATTAGTGCAATCTTAAATTTGATCAAAAACAGTATTGGAAAACAACAGCCTGGCCATTGGTAGAACTTTAGACTGTGCTGTGATACCCAGGGAAAAACTCCTTTGTCCCTGGCAGGGAATTTTTCATATTATGTTTCATACTTGTCTGTTTTTGCCAACTCAAGGACACAGACAAAGCCATATCACAGGCCAGGTCGTCAGACTAATAACCTAATGATCGATGCAAATCACCACCTCCCCCTACATGCCCACCTCTACCAGGGTGTGTTCCTAGCAGACTGTCAGCTTCCGTAGGACCCTCCCTCAGTCCCTTCATATTGTTTTCATGGCAAACAGGAACACTTTCTTGACATACTGGAGAAATACATGCAAAAATCACGTAAAACATGTAGTATAAGTAGGGATAGGCCTATGGATAGCAACACAGAAAGCTTAAGAAGTCTGCAACAAAACTGGAAAACTGAGACAGCTTTAAGTGATTTGTGCAAAAAGATGAAGTTGTTTCCGCAAAGGCCTGGGCCATCAAAGCTTTCCATGTGTTTTCCACTGTCAAGTTTCATTCAAACTGCATAAAGAAGCCACAAAGAAAAACACCCTGTAATTATCTCCCCAGAAACCAGAGTCCCCAAGGAGCCATTCAAAGACAATCACAAGGCCTTTAAAAGAAAGAAAGAGGGCAGGCCTCCCCCAGTCCCAACTTACTGCCCATCGTGGTGAAGACTGCCACCAAGAAATCAGCAATCTGGGTCTTGTCCTGGCTGCTCCTCACGAGCCACAGACCCTCAAAAAACATGCGAGCGGCTTCATAAGGCTGGCGCAACCCCAGCAAGGAATAACCAGCTCGGTAGTATCCCTGCAATGAGAAAAAACAGAACTATTAACATGCCCATCTCTTCCAAACTGCTGCTGAAGGCAAGGCAAGATTGAGGATCAGAGGCAACAGACAACAGGTAAACACTGATTTCCAAGTAAACACAGATTTCTAACAAGCTCTGGATATAGGCTTTCCACATCGGATTCCATGGCACAATGCTCCTGTCAAGTGGTAACTGGCAAGAAAAGAATCCCTTTCAAGTCCATGACAAATACAGCATCTAACATTGGAGCCAGCTGGTGTCCTCTGTTCCCAGGTGACTCAATGATAAAGAATCGCCTGCCAATGCAGGAGATACAGAAGAGACGCAGGTTCGATCCCTGGGTGGTGAAGATCCTCTGGAGGAGAAAATGGCAACCCACTCCAGTATACTTGCCTGAGAAATCCCATGGACAGAGAAGCCTGGTGGGCTATGGTCCACGGTGCCTCAGTCGGACATGACTAACCAGCTGAGCACACAACGTTAAGAATCAGAGAGAAAGGAGTGGGCCTGGTTCCAATGACGTATGTGGTTTATGTATCTGTGCCTTAAAACACAGCCTGAGCAAGAAGGGAGAAATGAAACCATGTAGTCCTACAACTACAGTGTTCTGGAAAAGAATGAGATTGTCATGTCAACACAGGAGCTGTTCCGTGCTCCTTTCAATCGAAGTAAACATGATTTCCAATGGAAATGGCAAGCACTGAGGGTCACTCAGCTCCATATTACAAGCAATATACACCAGAGGCCAAAAGTTTCTTTTGGTTTCTGTAGGGAGAGGAAACTTACAATGATTAATAGAGGAAAATGGCCTAGTTTTGCCTGTATGCAAACTGTTAGGCTCCTGAGAAGGAACAAAATGATCCATATTGCCTTCCCCACTTTGACCACTGAAATGAATCAGTATCAGGGGCTACCAAAACAATTTTCTGTCTAAAATAATACAAGGTGTTCACCAACTGGGTTCATAAAAAAAAGCAAGCGCCTGTGACGTCCCTGATGGTCCACTGGTTAAGAACCTGCCTTGCAATGCAGGAGAAGCAGGTTCAATCCCTGGTCAGGGAACTAGGGTCCCACATGCACAGGGCAACTAAGCCCTTGCCCTGCAACTAGGAAGTCTGTGTGCTGCAACGAAAGATCCTGTATGATGTAAGGATGATCCCAAGTGCTACAACGAAGACCCAAGGCAGTCAAATAAATAAACACTTAAAAAAAAAAAGAAGCAAGCACCTGAAATTCAACTTAAATTTCGATGAAATTCAACTTCACCAAACCTCTGATTATTTACTGATTTGTCTGCATTTTAAAAAGTCTAAAACCTTAGATGATAGTCAGAAAAAGGAAGCAAGCAGCCAAGTAAGCTGGTACAGAATTTCCCATTTCTTTGCCTTTCTCAGGTCTAAGTTTCACCTTTTACTTTGGAGGGAAGTGAAGGGGATCAGAATACATCACCCCAAAATGTGACACTTTGGCAGGAGGATTCTTTTGAGATGAAGGCATCTGAGATTCAACAGGCGCAGAAAGAAGCCTTCCTGGAGCCTCCCTTCTTTGATTAGAAGCAGAAACTCCAAGAAGTAAGGATCGCCATAAAATCCCTTTCGCGAGGAATTCTTATGACCAGGAAGGAGAAAAACTGAAACTTGCAAACAGCAAAGAACACGCAGAGACTATGAATTTGGGTGTAAATACATCAGAACAAAATGAGCTCCATCGAGACCACCACTGGACTGAATCCACCATTAGGCCTGGTTCCACTCTCGCCTGCAAACGTCTTTCAACACTTGGCCACCATCCTTCCTACTCGCCTCTAGATGCTGTGCACATCTGTCTACAGTGCAAAGAGAGCTGAATGAGAAGCGCTCCTAAAAACACAGGGACTTCCCTGGCAATCCACCTTAGGGCTCCCAGCTCTCAATGCAAGGAGTGCAGGTTCGATCCCTTGTTGGGGAACCAAGGTCCCCCATGGACCTCGCAGCCAAAAACAACAAAGATAAACATGAGATGGAAGAATAAAGACAAACAAACACCAAGGAAGGGAAGGAGGAAGCAACCGCAGCGTCCAGTCAGCCTACCTTTACGTAGGTCGGATCCCACTGGAGACACTCCTTGGCAGCCACGTAGGCCTCGTTCCATTTCCCGAGGCTGTAAAACGCATTGGATTTGTTGCACAGCAGCACAGCCAAGTCCCTGGGGGGAACCCTGTGGGAAAGGACCAACCAGTAGTTGGTAAATAGCTGTATTGTCCTGCAAATACAGAACCCAGTCCTTGAAGGCCACAGTTCTGATACTGCTTATTTTCGCCATGGTGATCGGGTTTCAGCAGGAAATGTCCCAATTATACCTATGACATCTGACCCTCACAGCCTACAAAGGTGAGGTCATTTGCAATGTCCCAGGTGCCCTTCCTCACTCCCAAATCCTCTCCTCCCACCTTTTCATGACAAATGTTCTCAGCACCTTGAGTCCACCTCCTTTTGATCTCCACAGGACTTTTATCCGTTAGAGTCCACTGGTGAAGATGCTGTAAAAAGGACAACTGGTCCTCAGGGTGGAGAGGTTGGGAGCTCTCACTGAGCCTTCACAAAGTCCAGACACCGTGGGAGCCACAGCACATACATGTGCATGCTGAATGGAGGCAGAGCTCCTCAAAACACGGAGCCTGGGAAAGATGCTGGATGAGCCCTGTTCTAGTACACAGGCAGGGCCACCCAAATGGGGGGGACCCAGGGCCAGAGTGCAAAAGGAGGCACCTACACCATGTGGCCAATCTTCCCTGTCCGATTCAGTGGCCGCAGACCACATACAGCCATGTAAATTTAAATTAATTAAATCAGAAAGGCAAGCTTCAAATTTAGAACTACAGGCACTCTTTCAGGGCCAGGTTGAGCCAGGCCGGCGCCCCTCACCACTCCCTCTTCTCTTTCCAGCTCAGCCTTCATACTGCATGGCAGGAGATGTGATGTCCAAGCTCAGTCCTCACCCCTAACCTTGGAAAGCACTCTGAAAACTGTCTGCAGGTAAGAGCCCCGTGCAGATGCTAGAAGCAGGGGCCGTGGACAGGAATTCTGGGGTCCTGGTAGAAGGAACCAAGGCTCTGAGTGGGTAAAGCCCCGGCCCCATACTCCCTCCATGGGGAGGGTACAGCTTGAGTAAGGCAAAATCCGGCCTCAAAAGCACAGCAGGTCAGGGCCCTCCTGCCTGGTTCTTTGTTCAGTCGATAAGTCATGTCTGACTCTTTGTGACTCCATGAACTCCAGCATGACAGACTCCCCTGTCCTTCACTATCTCTCAGAGTTTGCTCTGATTCATGCCCATTAAGTCAGTGATGCTATCTAACCATCTCATCCCTGCTGCCGCCTTCTCCTCTTGCCCTCAATCTTTTCCAACATCAGGGTCTTATCCAATGAGTCAGCTTTTCACATCAGGTGGTCAAAGTACTGGCCTGGGTCTAGGGGTCATACTGCTGCAAGGTTATTGCTGAAACCAAGTTGGAAGAAGCAAAACACAAAACATACCATAAAAAGTCAACAGAAGTCCAAGTGCTATTTAATTCAAGATACACAAAGTGGAAAAGCAAGGCTTATACGTCCTTTCTTTGAACTTCATTGTAAAAATAAGACAAACAGAAAAGTTAGGTAATACAGATACCCACAAAAAAATAAAGCAAAGTAAAAATCTCCTCTACTATGTCCCCACCCGCAGGGCTTTCTGTATCTAGTTTTTCTCTGTGAAGTATGAGGGCCCAGAAGCTCAGGAGGGGTGGTGAGTCTGTCAGAGGGTAACTGACAAGGGAGCTGTGACCACCGTGTAGTAGACACCAAGTGTCCAGCTCAGACACGCTGGCCAGTGCAGCCAACCCTAGCAGGAATGAGTGTGGGCTGCAGCTAGGGTCTCCTTGAGCCCCATTTATCCTCAGCCTAACGGGAGCTGCCTTCTCCCCAGGAAGTTATAACCCCCGTTATGGACTGTGTTCCCACCAAATTCATTTGTTGAATCCCCAGCCTCTAGAGTGATGGTATTTGGAGCGGGGGTCTTCAGGAAGGTGATTAGGTTTAAATGAAGTCAGGAGATGGGGCCCTCGTGATAGGATTAGTGCACTTATAAGCAGAGACATCAGAGTGTTCCTGTTCTCTCCACCATAGGAGGACACAGTGAGGATGAGGCCATCTGCAAACCAGGAAGGGGGCACTTACCAGGAACTGAACTGGCCGCCACCCGGACCTTGGACTTCCCAGTCTCCAGAACTGTGAGGAACAAATTCCTGTTGTTCATTCCACCTAGTCAATGGCAGTTTGTTATTGCAGCCTGAGCTGACTAATCGCCCCACTCCCTTGGACAATTCCTGGGGGTCAGACAGCCTACCGGCTGGTGATTGACTGACACAGGTATCAGAAAGGTCAGCCTCCTTGTCTTAAAGAGAGACAGTTCTGTGCTACAACTCAGGGTCCAGAGCTGACTCCAGTGGAGACACCATCCCTACCCGATCCTGCTTCCTTCCATCCCCGTCTCCCCAGGACACCTGCTTGTGGACCACAAGCCCTGTGTCAGCTGGCAGCGGCAGGAAGGCAGGTGACAGGTGATGGGCACCGGGAACTGTGTGCCACCTCCTCAGGAAGGTCCCATGAGCAGCAGTACACGAGGGTGCAGGCAGGTGTCCCTTCAGCTGTCATGCACCTGCTAAGTGGTGGCGTTGAGATGTGAGTACTCACCATGTGGTCAGTCTGCCACCACAATCTGACACTACCTTTTTCTTTCCAAGACAGAAGGGGAAGTCAGGGTTTCCCCCGATGAATGAGGCACTCTAGGCCCAGCTCTGACACAGCTCTGATCTGAACCATGAAGGGGTAGAATGACAGAACTACAAGCCCAGGTCAGTTACAGTCAATTCCAATCCAGCGTAGACACAGGAGATAGGAGGGAGGAGGTGGGAGCCATGTGTCAGGAACTCAACTCAGTGCCACTTCTAGGTACAAGTTTATGCTGCATATACCCTACAAATGCCAACCTCTGCTTCCTCTATTACAGCTGTCCCCAAAGAATGATGTGGTAACCTCTGGGGGTGCCCAAGACCACTTCAGGTAGTCCCCAAGGTCAAAATATCTTCACAATTGCAGTTAGCTGAATAATGGTTTCCAAATAATGTTTTCTTTTATGGCAAAAGGAACTTGGGAGATGGGATTAATTTAGGATCTTGAGATTAGGATCTGGACTAGGATATGATCACAAATGTCCTTGTAAGTGGGAGATTGAGAGAGTCGGCCACAGGCAGAGGAGATGTGATGAGAAGCAGCGACTGGAATGATGTGCTTTGAGGAGGATGCAGGAAGGGACCACAAGCCAAGGATACAGGCAGCCACTCAAGGGTGAAAGAGACAAGGAAATGGAGGTTCCTCCCCAAGGAATCGGGCTTTCCTGGTGGCTCAGACGGTAAAGCGTCTGCCTACAATGTGGGAGACTGGGGTTCAACCCCTGGGTTGGGAAGTTCTCCCGGAGAAGGAAATGGCAACCCATTCGAGTATTCTTGCCGGAAAATCCCATGGATGGAGAAGACTGGTAGGCTACAGTCCGTGGGGTCGCAAAAAGTCGGACATGACTGAGTGACTTTCACTTTCCCCAAGGAACCAGCCCTGCCAACACCTTGCTTTTTAGCTTCACAAGACTCATTTTGGACCCCTGACCTCCAGAAACACAAGATCATAAATGTGTATTGTTTTAATCCACGAAGTTGGTGGTCATTTCTTACAGCAGCAAAAGGAAACGAATACAGTAATACCGAGACAGTAGGTGCCTTTTTCACAATCCTTCTCTCACATGTGGATGGGGAATTTTCCAGAGGCTACCTGGAGTGTGATGTCACAAGACTCAATGCAGAAACAGATGTGAGAAGCCAGATGTCTTCCACTGAGACAGACATTAAAGAGACTTGCAAATACAGAAAATGTGAAACTCTTCTCACTAAATTTTTGGTTTTGAAAAGTAACTCCTCATAAAAACACTGCTTGTGTCAGAATGTCAAGGGTTTATTACTGACATTTTAAAATAACAAATAAATACATATTTTAAATGTTTCTCAGACTTTATTGATAACTATACCAACAAAAGCTCTCTGGGGTCCTCCATAATTTGTAAGCAGGCCGTGATCCTGAAATGTTTGGGAACAGGTATGCTAGAAGCTGAAGGGGCAGGGGAAGAGGTGAGCCTTAGTTCCTGGTGGCTTGCCCTGTGGCCAGGCCAGTGGGTTGATAGCACAGATATGAAATGAATGACAAGTGCAGAGGCTTGGAGACAGAGTTGGTCATTCCAGGAACTCTGCTGGAACCAGACAAAAGGGGAAGTTTTACAAGGTTTATCAACAGTCCCCCACGTTTCACTTTCTGTTTCCTGAATTCCTCTAGCTTCACTGAAGACTGCCGCTGCAGAAAAGATAAATAGAAAGTGGGAGGAGAAAGGAAACTGAAACTAGCTGGTGTGATAAAAGGTGAGAAAAAAACAAAAGCAAGAGAGTGTGTGCCCTTTCATACATAAGAAAAAGGCAGGGAGAAAATCCAAACACTTACCCCCACTGGTAGAACTGGAGGAGAATCTGGATGGCTTCATCGTACTTTCTGATGGCCAAAGAGAAGTTCCCACTCTTAAAACCCTGGTTGCCAGATTCTTTCAGCAGCTCAGCGTAAGTTGTGGGGTCCATCCTGTGAGGAGAGGAGGGAAGGCTGGCGGCGCGGGCTTCCGTCCTCTCCACATCTGCAGCGCTCGGAGTCTGAAGGGGCAGGTTTGTTCATCCTGGCCCCTCCCACCAGCTGAAGGCACACCCTGCCCACACCCCTCCCCACCCAGGGACCAGACTGTGTCTGATCCAGACGGTTTCTTTCTGTTTTTTTCTGACCTCTGGAGCAGCGGCCAGAACGATTCCATTTATTCTGTGTTAATGACCAGACAGGCTGTAAGGAAGGAGGCAGCTTCCATGTACAAGACGATCTGAAGGACCTCCCTGGTGGTCCAGTGGTTAAGAATCCGCCTGCCAACGCAGGGGACGCGGGTTCGATCCCTGGTCCAGGAAGATTCCACCAGCTGTAGGGCAACTAAGCCCATGCACCACAACTACAGAAGCCCAAGAGCCTAGAGCCCATGTGCTGTGCCACGAAAAAAGCCCTTGCAACGGGGAACCCGCGCATCGCAACTAGGGTAGCGCCCCCCACGCCGCGTGCACAGCAATGAAGACCCAGTGCAGCAACGAAGACCCAAGGCAGCCAAAATAAACAAAATCTTTTTAAAAAAGACGACATGAAGCGGCAGGTGGTGTGCACTAGATAAGTGGCAGCTCTTCCCACAACCGCCACAAGCATTACTGTCTCATTTACCCATCGCAGCAGCTCAGAAGGAGGCACCATTTTCACTGCTCAGATGAGGAAAACTCAGGCTCAAAAAGCTCAAAGTCACTTGCTTAAGGATGGGCTAATAGGTGTCCCCAGTTCCAACCCCCGTTCCAAGTTTCTGCCCTTGACCCTGTACTGCATCGCCTACTCACTCAAGGAGTTGAGAGTCCTTCCCCTGTCTCCAAAGGTCCTAAAAGCCTCGAAGTATTTTGTCCCTGAGATTGCTATTGCCCACTTACCTGTCTGCGTCCCCTGGGAAGCCCTTACCGCTTTCAAGACTCCTGTTTTATTCATTTGGTAGCCCTAGCACAGAATGGGTACTTAATGAATTAGAATGCCAGTCCCAGAGAGGCTGCTTGTTACCGATTCTTTCTGGTGTGGCCTGGAGCCCTGCCCACCTGATGGGGCTTCAGGAAGTGTTTGCTACACCAAGGTAGTGGACAGGAGAGGCCTCGCAGAGCCTTGAGAAGCAGCTGCCAAGGAGGCAGGGAAAAGGTGGGGGTCAGGGACGTCCTTGGTGGTCCAGTGGTTAAGAATGCTTCCCCTCCAGGAGGCATGGGTTTGATCCCTGTTCAGGGAACTAAGATCCTGCATGCCACACGCTATGGCCAAAAGAAAAGTGGGGATCAGAAGAGACGGCCCTTAGAATTTTCTCAAGATGGCAGCTGGAAAGGGAAGGCAGTGGGGGAAGTCTTAAAAATGAGGACACTTCAGGTGGCTGCATAGGCCCTGCACCTGTGGGGTCGTACAATCTATCAAAAGCCTTCTTGACCAGCACAATCATTGTACAGAGAATAATCCCTGTTGTTTGTATCATTTCAAACGCTGGCAAGGGGTTTGGGGGCCAGGGAAGCCAACCCAAGCAGATAGAAGTGCTGGCTTATTTTACTTTTTAAATACTTATTTGTCTGTGCTAGGTCTCAGTTGTGTCGTGCAGGATCTAGTATCTCCAACCAGGGATCAAAACCGGGCCCGCTGCATTGGGAGCAGAGAGTCTTAGCCACTGAACCAACAGGGAACGGGAAGTCCCGGTGGCTTATTTTAAGCCCAGGAGCTAACTGGACTTTTGAACTGCATTCCTGCATTCACCATGCAGAGCTATTCCAGAATGAGGCATGTTATTGTTAAACAAGTCAAAATTAAAAATTCCACCTAGACTTTGCATTAAATAATCTCTAAATTCTATGACTCACATTTTATACAGAGATGACAGAGGAGACCGTGAGAAAAAGTTTATATAATTGATTAGAGAATAAAAACCATGTGTTTCTCCTTCAAATATTGCCAGCCAGGTGTCAAATAAATAATTTTAAAGTGGCCATTTTTGGACAACTAGAAACAGGAAATGTCTGTAGCAATTGACAAAGGGTTAATATCCCTGCCCCCCTCCTTTTTTTCCTTTTGGCTGCACCTTGTAGCTTGTGGGATCTTAGTTCCTCAACTATGGATTGAACCCACGCCCACAGCCATGAAAGCACAGGGTTTTAGCCACTGGACCACTAGGGAATTTCTGGTACCCCTCTTTTATAAATACCTTTTCACTGCAAGAAAGAATCAATTTGATCAAAATGTGTAAGGCCACAGACAGAAAATTCACAAAGGAATACAGGTAATTGCTAAATACATGGACAGTGGATATCCAGGATCACCATCACTAGTAGGCAAAAGAATGAAGAATTAAAATAGTAAAGGGTCACTAGTAAATATTTAAGAGTGACCCCAAATGGTGGGAGCTGTTATATATGGCTTACAGGAGAAATATACTAGATCGCTGATATACTTAGCCTCATAGATGTTCACCATAGTGAAAAACCAGAAATAACCCTAAATATTCCATAATGTGTAACAGATTTGAATCAGTTATAAAACACCCATATGGTGGAACACCACAGTTATTTTTAAAGTCATGTTGTAAAAGAACATTTAATGATAGGCTATGTTACTAAATGAAAGATACAGGCTACATAAAAAGGCACATAATCTCAAATTAAATTTTAAACACACCTAATGTACTGAAGACACGCCAGAATGTTAACAGCCTCACCACTGGAATTAGGTAGGGTTTTAATTTCCCTCCTTGAGCTCTTCTGAATTTCCAATTGCCAGAAAATGTGCCACCTTCATAATCAGACCATACATGTTATTAAAATGAGACTCTTTAAGGGCTTAATTAAAGAATTCAAACACAAAACGTTTCTACTGTACTTACAAATACAATAAAAACGATTCACATCTGATTTTTCTCTAGAAATTAAGTGAGCTCTAAATGTTATGAGTAGACATCCAGTGTTTTCATCCTCTTACATCTTGGCTTTTTCTTGGTATGGTCACGCGACAAGGGAAAGGGGGATTGCCAACCACAAAGAAAGTTTTTTGCCTCTCAACAGGATTTATTGACAGTGACACCTTCATTACAGGAAGAATGCTTTACATCACTGCCTTAGAATGCTTCGAGCTCTGCTGTCGAGTCTTTTTTTTTTTAAACAAGTGAGCAGTCTATTTATAGGATGAAACTGTTGAACACAGTGGTAATAATGTACCGTAATGACAGTACTCCTGAGAACGAATCTGTAATGAGCTCCTACTATGTGTTTTATATCATCATGTCATTTCATTCTTACCAGAAGCCCCAGGAGGTAGGCTTGATTGTGTCCCCATTTGACAAATAGGGAAACTGAAGCAAGGAGCGCTAAGGGCCTTGCCATAGTC
The DNA here is from genome assembly GCA_006410635.1 of Cephalophus harveyi. NCBI lineage: Eukaryota > Metazoa > Chordata > Mammalia > Artiodactyla > Bovidae > Cephalophus > Cephalophus harveyi. The sequence goes on from SJYT01076685.1 coordinate 488,049, forward strand.
CCAGGGACAGGGGCGGTGCGGGAATCCAAACCTTAGGTGGACTGGCTTCGGGGGCGAGACTCCACTCTGAAGAAACCAGGCGGAGGCTAAACAGCGGCACTGGCAGGCATGGATCCATCACAGTCTGCACTTTCAGCTTTTCTGTTTGTTTTTATGTGGACCATTTTTTAAAGTTTTTATTGAATTTGCGACAATATTGCTTTTGGTTTATGTTTTGTTTTTGGCTGCGAAGCATGCTTGGTCCTGTCCAACCCTTTGCTACCCCATGGACCATAAACCTCCAGGTTCCTCTATGAGACTTCCCAAGCGAGACTACTGGAGTGGGTTGCCATTTCCTCCTCCAGGGGATCTTCCCGGACCAGGGATCGAAACTGCATCTCTTACTTCTGCATTGGCAGGCAGATTCTTTACCACTAGTACCCCCTAGCTCCCTGACCAGGGATCAAACCAGCACTTCCTACACTGGAAGGCGAAGTCAACCACTGGACTGCCAGGAAAGGCTCCTGCACTTTCAGTTTTGTCAGCAGGGCTAAAGCGAAAAGATCAGAAGGTAAAGACAGTTTCACAGGGGCAGAGTCTGCTTTTGCTCAGTTTCACTATATCCCTAGGAGGATTCAAGGTCCAGTCGTTGGGAGATGGCCAGGGCTGCTTGGCAACAACAGAGGGAGCAGACTTAAATGCAAATACGCTGGCGAGGTTCTGAAACCAGCAGGTTGAAAACAAGGCAGACCCTGGTTGCTGTCATTTTGTGTGTGCGTGTGTCTTTATTCTGTTTTGTCTTTTATTGAAGGGTAGTTGATTGTTACAGTGCTGTGTTAGTTTCGGATATATTGCAGAGTGATTCGGTTATACATGTATATATCTATATTCTTTTAAAAAAAAATTCTTCTCCATTATAGTTGCATTGTGTGTATACACATGAAGAGTTCTATAACTGACTTACAGGAGCCAGACTGCAAACAGGGTGGGCTCCGGGCAGCTGAAAGGGGCAGAGAGAGAGGCTCTTCCTCTGTCCCTTATCTGGGTACAACGTAACAACAGCAAATTTGTTTACTTTTTTTGTTTCTTGGTCATGGGTGTTTTGTTTGTTTGTTTTTGTTTTTTAATTGAAATCCTTTCAAAACATCCTCAAAGTAGTGAACAATCCAAGATCAACTCTGGAAAGCTGGGGGTGCAGACAACTGCAAAAACGGAGGGCAGAGACAGCAATTTTTAAAACCGACTCCTTCCTGCTCCCACAGGAAGGTGGGCACAGGCAGCATGGGATAAGAATCCAAAGTCAGAACTCATACTCAACTGACTTTGAGGACTACGATTTGCTTACTACTAACAACACCTGTGCGTGTTTAGTCGCTCAGTCGTGTCTGACTCTTTGTGACCCCGTGAACTGTAGCCCACCAGGCTCCTCTGTCCATGGGATTTTCCAGGCAAGCATACTGGAGTGGGTTGTCATTTCCTTCTCCAGAGAAGCCCTTATCTAGGTGAGCCCAATCTAATTATATGAACCCTCTAAAGCAGAAAAACTTATCTGGCGAGAGTCAGAAAGATGCTGGAGAAGCAGAAGGCAAGGGAGATGCAGAAGCAGACGTGAAACCTGAAAAAGACTAACCCCATCGCTTCGTGCCTCGAAGATGGAGGGGAAGCAACGGGGAGAAATGTAGGTGGCCTTGGAAAGAAGAGGCTCCTGGGTGACAGTCGGCTAACAGGAACCTCAGTCCTACAGCGGCAAGCAACTGGATCTTGCCAACGACACGAATGAGCTTAGAGAAGGATTCTGGGCAGACCCTCCTAGCCAGGCGACATCGTGATTTCAACCTCGTGAAAGCTGCCACAGGAACCAGACTTCTCACCAACAGACTGTGAGATGATCAGTCTGCATGGTTTAAGCCACTAAGTTGTGGACATTTGTTACGGCAGTTATAGAAAACGAATACACACCGTACACCAGAATTCCTTCTAAGTCAATGAAAAAAAAAATGCTAGTGTCAAAAAGACAGCTGGGCAGTGAAAAGCAACTGCTGGCACGCACAGCAATGTAAAGAACCTCAAGAACATTATGCTAAGCAAGAGAAGCCAGACTCAGAAGACTATATAGATTGTGGGATTCTATCTGGCTGATGCTCTAGAACTGGCAAATCTAAGAAAGCAGAAGAAGGATTACCCAGGGAAGGAGGGAGGGTTACTGACTGGAAAGGGGGATAAGAGCACTTTCTGAGAGATGGAATGTTCTCTACGGTGATTGGGGTGGGGTCACATAGGTATATACACTCATCAAAACTCACTGAACAGGATCCTTAAAATCTGTGCCTTTGCTTAGATGCAAATCTCTCATTTTTTAAAAAGCGTTGAGAAGAAAAAAAAAAAAGCCTTAAGAGAAAATACAACCACAGGTTTCAAATTATCTTCAACTGCTCTAGGAGGAAACTTGGTCAGATCTAATCAAGTGCCACACACACAGGGCCTTTGCCCCAGTAGTTCCACTTCTGGGAATCAGTGTTGCAAACTGATTGCACACACAGGAAATGGTATGACATTATTCTCTGTCTAATTGTTTATAATAATAAAAGACTGGGACCAGCTTGAATGGCCACCAACAGAGGACTGGTTTAATAAATTATAGTGCAGCTGCCCCCACAATGAAGTATGCACTTTCTTTAAAAAGAAAGAAAAAAAAAAGGGTGAAGATGCTTTGTATTTACTGATCTGGGTTAATCTGCAAAATATATTTGCACAAAGCAAATGCAGGATAGTGTATACATTACACTCCATTTTGTGCAAAATTTTAAAAGACAGAAGGGAGAGCTAAATAAGAATATATATATTTGTATTTGCTTATATGTGAATAAAGAAATTCTGGAAGGGTGCATGAGAAATAAAATTACCTTTATTGGGGTACAGTGGAGGAGGGAGACCTAATCCACCTTTTCATTGTAACCTTTCTGTATTTTTGATTCTCAAATTACATAAATTTGAAGAGGCTTTAATGCAATAAAAAATTGTAAGTAATCTTCACATTTGAGAAGGCCATTCTAATGATATCAAAAGCAGAAACCACACAGTGATAGCCATGAATTCATTCATTCAAAGTTTAAAACTGTACATCAAAAACCCTAGAAAATAGTTTAATAACAACCTAAGCAGCAAGATTATGGATGGAGAATCACTGTCACACACAGCTGATGACAAGACTTAAGTGGTACAACTTCTCTTTACAGAAATACACAAGCTTTTCACACAGCTGCTCGGAATTTATTCTACAGACATATTTCATTCAAGGACACGAGGATATTAATTGCCTCATTCTCTGTCAAAGCAAAAAGGATACAAATCCAAGAGCCCAACAAGTGGAGACATTTATATAAAGAATGTACCACTCAGAATAGAACACTATCATTGTTAAGAATAAATAGGGCAGATCCAAAGGAAGAGATGTCAAAATATGCAACGAAGGTGAATAAAGCCAGTTGGAGAGCAATTTGTAGAAAAACTTGGAGAGTCTGAGGACAGGTTAGTGTACGTGTATATATTTGATTTGATCTATTGGGAGAAGACACTAGAGAGACACCTAAGAGAGGAATAAGTGGAGATCTCTGGGGAAATCTGGAAAAAATGGGGAGAATGCTCCTGAACCATAGGAGAATAGCTTTCTGTTAAATCACCCAGTTTGTGGTCATACAATTTCTTACTGCAGACCTAGGAAGGTAATACACTACCTCTCTGAATATGTTCTCAGAATTACTAAAATAGAAAGGATTTCAAAAAGTGAGATGGTTGGGCTAAAATTTTCAGAGCAAAGGAAATGCTCTAAGCCAAATCTCCCTAGGCTCAGAGATTTGGGGGGCCTAGCCACAGTCACACTGGGGTGAGTACCAGGGGTGAGATCCAGGCTGATTCCTGCCTCCACCCAGCATCCTGGTCTATAGCACCTGTGGATGGGCAGGGAAGTGAGGACCAGAACCCTCTGGTGCCCGAAATCCAGGAAGGTTCAGGTTAGTGGTACAGACCATGCGATCTCAATTATTTCTGTGTGATCCTTGTAACATTTACAGAACCTTTGCTTTGTTTACCCAGCAAAGAGAAAATATTTTGTTAAAAAACACAGCCCTGAGGTTATACAGAGTGAAGTGAGTCAGACATAGAAGCACAAATATTGTATGGTGTTGCTTACATGTGGAATTTTAAAAATGGTACAAATTAATTTATTTACAAAACAGAAACAGAGTTAGAGATGTAGAAAACAATCCTACAGTTACCAGGGGGTTAAGGAGGGAGAGGGATAAACTGGGAGATTGGGATTAACATATACAGACTGCTATACATAAAATAGTAGTGACTGGAAAAGGTCAGTTTTCATTCCAATCCCAAAGAAAGGCAATGCCAAAGAATGCTCAAACTACCGCACAATTGCACTCATCTCACACGCTGTAAAGTAATGCTCAAAATTCTCCAAGCCAGGCTTCAGCAATACATGAACCGTGAACTTCCAGATGTTCAAGCTGGTTTTAGAAAAGGTAGAGGAACCAGAGATCAAATTGCCAACATCCGCTGGATCATGGAAAAAGCAAGAGAGTTCCAGAAAAACATCTATTTCTGCTTTATTGACTACGCCAAAGTCTTTGACTATGTGGATCACAATAAACTGTGGAAAATTCTGAAAGAAATGGGAATACCAGACCACCTGACCTGCCTCTTGAGAAACCTATATGCAGGTCAGGAAGCAACAGTTAGAACTGGACATGGAACAACAGACTGGTTCCAAATTGGGAAAGGAGTACGTCAAGGCTGTATTCTGAAGGAGATCAGCCCTGGGATTTCTTTTGAGGGAATGATGCTGAAGCTGAAACTCCAGTACTTTGGCCACCTCATGCCAAGAGTTGACTCACTGGAAAAGACTCTGATGCTGGGAAGGATTGGGGGCAGCTTGCTTATTTAACTTATATGCAGAGTACATCATGAGAAATGCTGGGCTGGAAGCAGCACAGGCTGGAATCAAGATTGCCGGGAGAAATATCAATAACTTCAGATATGCAGATGACACCACCCTTATGGCAGAAAGTGAAGAGGAACTAAAAAGCCTCTTGATGAAAGTGAAAGAGGAGAGTGAAAAAGATGGCTTAAAGCTCAACATTCAGAAAACGAAGATCATGGCATCCGGTCCCATCACTTCATGGGAAATAGATGGGGAAACAGTGGAAACAGTGTCAGACTTTATTTTTTTGGGCTCCAAAATCACTGCAGATGGTGACTGCAGCCAGGAAATTAAAAGACACTTACTCCTTGGAAGAAAATTTATGACCAACCTAGATAGTATATTTAAAAGCAGAGACATTACTTTGCCAACAAAGGTCCGTCTAGTCAAGGATATGGTTTTCCCAGTGGTCATGTATGGATGTGAGAGTTGGACTGTGAAGAAAGCTGAGTGCCGAAGAATTGATGCTTTTGAACTGTGGTGTTGGAGAAGACTCTTGAGAGTCCCTTGGACTGCAAGCAGATCCAACCACTCCATTCTGAAGGAGATCAGCCCTGGGATTTCTTTTGAGGGAATGATGCTGAAGCTGAAACTCCAGTACTTTGGCCACTGGAAAAGACTCTGATGCTGGGAAGGATTGGGGGCAGGAGGAGAAGGGGATGACAGAGGATGAGATGGCTGGATGGCATCACTGACTCGATGGACATGAATCTGAGTGAACTCCGGGAGTTGGTGATGGACAGGGAAGCCTGGCATGCTGTGATTCAATGGGGCCCAGTGACGTATCGATAAAGAATCCACCTGCAATGCTGGAGATGCAAGAGACGCAGGAGACCTGGGTTTGATCTCTGGGTTGGGAAGATCCCTTGGAGGAGGGCATGGCAACCCACTCCAGTATTCTTGCCTGAAGAATCCCATGGACAGAGGAGCCTGGCGGGCTACAGTCCACAGGGTCCACAAACAGTTGGACACGACTGAAGTGACTGAGCATGCACAGACACATGAAACAGATAACTAATAATGACCTTCTATATAGCACAGGGAACTCGACTCAACACACTGTAATGACCGATATGAAAAGGCTAAAAAAAAGAGTGGATACGTGTCTGTGTATAACTGATTCACTATGCTGTACACCGAAAACTAACAATATTGTGCATCAACTATATGCCAATAAGAATTAAAAAAAAAAAACATATCTCTGAGGGGAGGGAGGAAAAGACCATAGCCCTAAGATCTGTCTGTTTTCACAGGGGTTCTCTGAAATTACCAGTCAGTTAAGCAGCTGAGAAAAATCTGTGATTCAAAGCCTTGAATGAAGAGTGGGAGGGGTCAGTCCTGTCAAGTATGAAAATGGACCCAAATCCTTCTCTCCTGCAATTGTTCCTTTGAATGGAAGGCCAAGGTGTGTGCAGCGGGGTCAGGGATCTCGCGTGGGCTCTGGGTGCTAGACCTGCAGGCCGGAGAGTCCCCTTCCCCGGGGGTTTTGGACTGGAACTTTGGGAAAAGTTCCCCGCTCAGGTAGGCAGCTCCAGAGGGGCGCAGCCTTACCCCCCTCCCCAACCCTGAGAAGAAAATCCTCTCAGTGAGAGATGACAGTACCTTTACCCAGAGAAAGGAGGGGCAGAAGGAGGGCCTTCTGGGGCCCTACAACCCCACATTTCCCTGCCTCTGAGGCCCACAAGCTCCTTGCCCCTTCCCTGGTTGCCAAAGACAGTAGCAGCTTTCTAGAATCTTCCACCTTTTGCCCAAGTCCTTGGCAATTTTTCTTTCATTGACTAGAAATGAAGGAAGTAAGAGGACTTGCCTATTTCACCCCTCTCTACAACTTCACATTAGACCCAGGTCCCTAAACCCTCTAATCACAGTATTCCTTCCTGCATGGCCTGATGAGGCTTCAGAATCCTTTCTGCATCATTCTTTCTAGGTGGCCACACATTCACACCCCAGATGAGTCCTGTGTGCCATTCCCAGTCTGCATAACAAAGACTTGAGCCAGAATGAATTTGTGCATCCAAGCATGAACACTCCAAGTGCCCTACAGCAGCCCAATGCAAGTCACCTGTTCCCCACCTCACCCCCGGCTCTGTCTCCCCTAAGAGACATGCAGGCCCCAGAACAGCCATCCCCAAGCTGGGTTCACACACACCCTCTGGACACATCCTCCCCATCTTTGTTATTAGCTCTCCCTGCCCCAGACTAAGGGGGCTTCCCAGGTGGAGCAGTGGTAAAGAATCCACTTGCCGATGCAGGAGATGCAGGAGAATGAGGTTCAATCCCTGGGTCAGAAAGATCCCCTGGAGAAGGCAATGGCAACCCACTCCAGTACTCTTGCCTGGGAAATCCCATGGACAGGGGAGCCTAGCGGGCTACACCCCATGGGGTCGCAAAAGAGCTGGACATGACCGAGTTACTGAGCACACACACACACACCTCAGAGCCACCCAGCTCCTGCTCAACTTCTTTATCACCATCAGTGAGACATCCCTGGATCCATCAGATCACAGGCTGTGCCCAGGTTACAAAAGCCCTCCAGGGTCTTGAGGCCCCATCCCCACATCCTCTCAAGCACAATTTCCATAAAAGTTCCAAAGGACTTTCAGATCTGTGGTCCTCCTCCCCCATGGACACACTGAACCCCAGCAAACCTGTCACCTGCCGTGCTCACCCCAGCTAAAGTCAACGCTGCTGTTGTGAACATTTCTGCCCAGGCCCTGTGTGTGTAGCTTTTAAAACCCCTTAGGGCCCTGAGTTAGGACCTAACCAGTTTCAACAGATTAAATATATTTCCCCCATAGTCCCAGTATTTCAGGCCCTGTGCTAGGTCTCAAAAGCTCATGCTAGACACTGTTTTTCTGCTCTCCCCTGTAGACTGAACTCTTAAGGCACAAACTAAATTTTATGACAGTGGTTCCTTTAGACACAAATGTTAAGAAAAGCCAACCACACAAAGTATAAATCAAAAACAACCAAGATCATACTGCCAAAGCTGTTGGTTATTTGGGGAAAACCAAGGAGAAAGATGTTGACCCAAATTTATAAGCACCTGTTGAAAATCCAAAAGTCAGCAAACAGGGCCACATGTCACCTGTGATATGACAGTGCCAGGGATTGACAAATGCTAACAGCAAAGAATAATCCTATAAATCAGTGACTCCTAGATTTTTTTTTTGACAAACAGTAACATTTGTACACACAGGAAAGAAATCAAAGGGAGCCTAAATAAGGTTGCCAACTCCTTGATTTGCCAAATCAGAATTTTTTTTTAAGTGTACCATCTTAAAAAATAAATAAATGTGTACCATCTGCTGTCTGCATAATTTCACAAGAGATGGAATCTTTTAACTCCAAAAAAAAAAAAAAAGACAAGAAAGAACGTAAACTCAGATTAAAGAAGTTCATTCTCTAAGGAAGGACAAGCTAAGAGCTTTGGGGCACATTTTAGTCTTGGATAGTATGCAGGTGGTTTGGACCCTGAAAGGCAAATGTTCCAAGTCTCTAAAACCACCAGGGCCCTGGAAGATGCTCAAGAAATACTGCTGAAGGGCCGAGAAGGATACATCTCAACTCCTGGCTCAGAAGTGGAGTCTTAATCACTTGACCCCCAAAGAGGAAGGCCATAAGGAGACCCCCCTTCCCCGTGGTGGCCAGAGGTGGGCACAATTTCTCCTGTGTGTGCCACAGACTGGCCTGTTTGCACTGTACTATCTGAATGAGAGCAGTCCTGGGTAGCTGCATGATAACAGGTAAAATTCACCACGCACTTACGACATGCCAGGCCCTGTGCTAAGCCCTTCTCAGACATTTTATCATCAAATTGTTCCTAACAGTGTCAGTGAGGGAGGTATAATTATGATCCCGGTTTTACGGATCCAGAAACAGGCTTAATCAAAGAAAAGGGACTTCTCTAAACAAGGCACAAGCCTAAGTCTGATACCAAAATCTGTGTTCACAACACCCTGAGAGGTGAAGTGAAGAAAGGGTCGGGGGACTGTGGCAAACAGAAACGGTGGCCTTGAAAATGAAAATTAAACGCCCAAAACAGTGACTCTAAAAAGCTGGCATTCCAGACTCTGCCTGTAGACAAATGAGGACGTACCAGAGGGGTGCACACAGGCTGCTCAGAAGTCTTGACTCAGTACCTGTGCTAAATCCAGGCGGCCCAACTACTGCCACAGTCCTTGTATTTAGGCTTCCCACTCTCCCTCAGAGCACCTGGGAGCTATAGATGGTTGTGAAGTGGGAGCACAGCCCCACCTCCACCCCATGACAGCCCTGGAACAAAGGTGCTTTCTCATCTAGCGCAGAACTGAGTTGGATAACAGCAGCCCAAGCGGGCTGGGCTCCAGCTCCACATCCCTTCCCATGCCCCTCTGTAATAATTTGCTGCTGCTGCTCTTCATTTGCTAAGTTGTGTCCAATTTTTGCAACCCCCTGGACTGTAGCCCTCCATGCTACTCTGTGGAATTTCCTGACCCAAGGATCAAACCCATGTTTCCTCCGTGGTAGGTGGATTCTTTACCGCTGAGCCATCTGAGAAGACCCTGTAATATCTTAGATACATATCTAACGGCCTCTGCTCCTCCTCCCACCCGCTAAGACCACAGCAATTTTTCTTCCCCATGTCTGAAAGGCAAGACAAACCCAGTGGAGAGCCTGAAACACCATCCACTGGGGCCTGGGAAGGGTCCAGAGGTGCCCAGGAGCTCCCCTAAATAAGAGTCTCCCCCAGACAGGGTCCCTGAAAGGCACCTCCTCAAAGGGAGGTACCTTAGCAACGCTGGGGAGATCTGAGTCCCTCCGAAGTTCTGACAGTTTTCTGAAACACAGGGCTTTGCACTTGGTCTTGAAAAAAGCGTGAACTTTGGCCAGCCTGAAAAGACAGCCATCTGCTTTCCCAGCCTTCTGAATAAAATACAAAGCTGTTTAAACACACACACAGGCTTCAACTTTCCTTTCCAGCCTTCTCCCTGTTGTAACCACATGATCCCAAATTCATCTGGCCCCTTCCCTGTCACACACCTTTGCAGTCACAAGGCTGGGGCCAGCCCCACAGGGAGGACAAGCGTGCCTCCTCCTCACAAAAGACCAAGTCCACAAACCTGGGATCCAGTCCCACTGGGCCAAGTCCAGGCCCGGGGTCAGGCAGCCAATTCCCTAACCCTCGCCTTCAGTTTCCTTAACGCTAAACAAAGTGAGAGTCACCTCTATGACTGGACTTCCTCTTTCCTCAGCCAGTCAGCAAGTATCGAGACCTTCTGTGTGCCAGGCCCTCTGCTAGATGCCAGGACATGTGCATCAAGAATGACCCAAATCTCTGCTGCCCTCATGAAGCTCACATTCAAGGGCAGAGAGACCTGTAAAATGGGGATTGCTTACAGTATTTCTCTGAGGATTAAATAATACATGAAATGCATTTAACATAGAGCCAGGCTCAACTAATGGTAGTATGCATGAGGGCTAAGTTGCTTCAGTTGTGTCCAATTCTTTGCGACTCTACGGACTGTGGCTCGCCAGGCTCCTCTTTCCTTGGGATTCCCCAGGCAAGAATACTGGAGTGGGTTACCATGCCCTCCTCCAAGGGATCTTCCCAACCAAAGGATCGAACTCGCGTCTCCTGCATCGCCAGCACTGCAGGTAGATTCTTTACTCACTGAGCCCCCTGGGAAGCCCATATTGGTAGCATACAAGGTAGCATATTATATTGGTTTAGCGTACAAGACTTTTTGCTCACCATTTTTCTTTTTTCCTTTATAAAACAGTATTGTTTAAATATAATTGATGTATAACCTTTTGTAAGTTTAAGGTGTGCAGCGTGTTGATCTTTTTTTAAAAAGTTTTTTTACTCTTTTGGCCTAGCCTCGCTGCATGTGGGAATCTTATCTCCCCAACCAAGGATCAAACCCACATCCCCTGCATTGGAAGCCGGAGTCCCAACCACCGGATCACCAGGGAAGTCCCCAAGATGTTGATTTCATATTTATCTGTTTCAATATGCTTGCCACCATAGCATTAGCTAATACCTCTATGATGACAGACAAGTATAATTTCTTTTTTGTAATGGGAAAAATTAAGATTTAGTCTCTTGGCAACATTGCGGTTTATAATACAATGTTGTTGGCTATTATCATTATGCTGTGCGTTAAATAGATCTCTAAAACTTATTTATCTGGGAGTTGTTAAAAAAGACATTTGCCCACCTCCTTCCTCATGGCCTCCTGCGCATGCCCAGTCCAAGAGGACCATTCCAGGTGGGGTGAACCAGCGGCTACGCTCACCTAGAAGAATCTCTATACACGTCCTTGTGGCGTGTTTGTATACAAGGAAATGGTGCTCGTCATTATTCTTCATAACACGCTGCCCCCTTTACCTGGAATGACCCTCTCTTCTCTGGCACCCCTCAATCTGGCCTGCTGGAAGTGCCCTCCATCCGTCTGGGCATAGCACAAAGCTTACCTCCTAGATTCGTCCAGGGACAGAGGATTCAGGAGCTGGGAACCCTTCTGGAAGGCTTGTCTGGATGTCCACTCACCCTTTCTCCCTGGGCTGCCTGGCACCGACTCTGTTCTGCCCCCTTTAGCAGTGCCTAGGTCTCACGTGCTTAAATCCTCCATCGGCCAGTATATGAGGTAGACTGGCCCTCAGGTATGTGAGCAGCACAACTGCCTTGGAAAGCGAAAAAGCAAAAAGAGGTGAGACCAGGTAAGACGCTGACGGGAGAACAAAGGGTATATTAGAGACAAAATCTGAGTCCATATTACGGAGACCCTTAGTACCTGGACGGTGAGTTCAGATTCCAGACGCCAGTGAGCCTTCGAAGTTATCAATTTTTGAGCCTCGAGGTAGAGTGGACCCTGATGGACAATGGATGAGGAGATCCAAGGGTGACCATAGGCGAGAACTCTGGGGACTGCAGCTGGACACGAAGCTCACCCCAGCTGACACTTGTGATCCAAGTATTTTTCACAGTAAATCAAACTACTCAGTAGTGTGTGGTAATTCTCTATATTTTCTGTTGTGCAGCTTCCCCCCAGATGGCCTGGTTTCCTTTGAACATGCTACCCTATAATGTGCCACTCTGGCATAGTGATTATTATTTTGTATCAAAGGTATTTGAGAAACAGCTGGTGCAAAAAGGACACTCTGACCCTCCTTCCCCCTCTGAAAGCAAAAAATAAAATTTCCCATGGGAAAGGCACCCTCTCTGTACCAGAAGGGTAGGAGGCATCCTTATCAGCAGAGATAGGGAATTTAGGGCGAGAGAGCTGTGTAAACAAACCTTGTTATTTTTTCACCAGTTTATTACCCGAAGCCCAAGCCCCTTTGTCAATGCTCGTTGTTTCTTTGCCTAAAAGGCATAAAAGCTTCCTGTATCAATTAGACTTCTTTGAGTCTCATATTTTTATGGTGCACCCATATGCAGGAAATTAAAATCGCTTTTCTCCTGTTAATCCCTTGTGTCAATTCAATTAATAGAGCCAGCCAAAGAACATAAAAGGAAAGAAGGGAACACTTTTCTACCCCTGCACCTTCAAAAGGTCATCACTGTTTTCTAGGGTTAGCAATCTTTCTTTTCATTGACAGGAGGACTCAGCACTTACAAGATAAAAACATCTCAATCTAGATGTCATCAGAACTTCAAACAGAAATAGCTAAATCCAGACTTGGCTTGTCTCCAACCAACACACAGGAGGTCCTACCAGCTCACCAGGCTCAAAGAAGCCAAGACAAATGTGCTATGGGGACGCAGGTGGGCACTGATGCTGATGTTCAATGCCCAGGCAAAAGATGGAATTGATTCAGGTAAACTGGGTCAGGGGGTTACAGGTAAGGCTCAGTCACACTTTCAGATTTTCCACAAAATCAAGGAAACTAGGAAATCTGAGACAAAGAAAAATGTCTGATCAGGAAAAATGGACAACCTTAGTGACCAAAGGGAAGAATACTGATCTTGGTTTGGGCACTGTGATATTTTGGGGTTTGAAAGATGTCTGTTTACCTGCTTCAATACCTTTTTTTACAGTTTCTTATTTTGCTTTTTTAAAATTTTGTATTGAGATATAGCCAGCGAACAGTATTATTACAGTTTCAGGTAAACAGCAAAGGGACTCAGCGATACACATCGATTCTCCCCCAAACTCCCCTCCCATCCAGGCTGCCACATAACGTTGAGCAGAGTTCCTTGTCCTTGTTGGTTATCCATTTTAAATATAGCAGTGTGTAGTTTCCCAGTGGACCAGTGGTTACGACTCTATATGCTTTCACTGCTGAGGGTGCAAGTTCATTCCCTGGTCAGGGAGCTAAGACCCTGCAAGTGGCACGGTGAAGCCAAAAATTTAAAAAATAAAGTTTAAAACCAAATGTTCTCTCCACCCTTGCCACTGTCCTACCATAGATCTCAGTGGTAACATAAAGTGTCATCTTTGCTAAACAGGCTGTCCATTTCCCCCTAGTTCTTCCTTCTTATAAAGATTTGTCCAAACAAAGATTTCTGGGCCTTAAGAAACTCAGGATACACTTCAAGGAAACTTGTTACAAAAGTCATGAGACACGGTCAGCTGTGTCAGTGACTGGAAACCCAGAGGCAGGGCGCCAATCAGTCAGCTCCACTTTTCTGTCTGGAAAGGCAATGAAATTGTTCTTGGAGGCCAAGGAAAGCACTACCACACCCATGAAAATGACCAGAGGCCCACAATCCAACCCCACTTCAGTTTTTAAGAGCATCCTCAGGGTCACTTACCTTTCCCACCTAGACAGAGGCTCGCATGCTCTATTTTGCCCGCTAACAGAATCTTCATCCCAAGAAGCAAAAATAAAATACTAAGAGGGTACACAGCATAGCAATGGGCCTTTGGTAGCAAGTGTAGGAAAAAAGAACCGATCAACAAAGAGACGTTGAAGAATTCCATCAAGTCTTCTTTTCAGTCCCTGAAACAGTGGATCTACTAATTAGCTGTAATGACTACCAGGTGATGAGCCTCAGCTTCTTCATCTATAAAATGTTCACTGCCCTGCTGCTGACCTGGCTGTGAAATTCCGTGCAGAGTCCCCTTTGGAATGTATGAATCCGGAGCTCCTGGCAGCCTTTCAGCATTCTCCTTCCTGCTTACTCAAAAAAAAAAAAAAAAGACAATGGCAAGAAGCCATTACTCTGCTACCTCCCCAGCACTCACAGGAGGCCCCACCCGTTCACTGGGCTCCTGGCAGGCAGGCAGCCTGGTGGGGCCAGACAGATGGAACCAGAGGAACCAGCAGCATCCTTCAGCCTGCCTTTGCAGCCACAACCTCTAGTACTCTCCTTACTCAAGTTTGAATCTCAGCTTCCATTATGTCTCCTAAATCCATTCATCCCTTCCAGAGTTAGTTCCCAGGGAAATATGGATACTCTCCTCCACCTCTCTGGGGGTGCCCCAAAGAAAGCTTGCACTTGCCACCGCGGACTGATTAGTCAGTGATCAAACCAAGTTAGCGGATTATGACTAGGTTTAAAAAAAAAACACAATATGGAATAGAATAGAAAATATCACTGTCCTCACTCCGTAGAGTGTAAATATCCTGTGAGGCTCTTCTTGGGGGCTTCCCAGACAGCACTAGTGGTAAAGAAAATAAGAGACTCCGTTGGATCCCTGAGTGGGGAAAATCTCCTGGAGACGGGCATGGCAACCTACTCGAGCCAGTATTCTTGCCTGGAAAATCCCATGGTCAGAGGACCCTGGCAGGCTACAGTCCATAGGTTCACAGAGAGTCCCACGTGAGTAAATCGACTTAGCACTCACGGCGCTCTTCTTGCAGTTTTATACTGATATATGTATGTGCCTGAGTGCGGGTTTCTATTGTGGATCTTGGTCAGGAAAAGACAGAAAGAAGCTCATAGGCTGGAAGCAGTGGGATCTGACCCTGGGGACAGATGCCCCCACACACCCATCCCCGCCTCCATCTCCTGTGGAGGATACAAAGGCCGGCACAGGGTACTCAGAGCTCATGCATCCAATCCTGCAATTGTACAAAACAGAGATGACTGCAAAACAATTGAAACAAACTTCTGACTCTCCTCCAGGGTAGTACTTCCTCTAAAGCACAAAGCAGGATAATCCACAAAAGACCAAGCCATCCGGTAACAGTCTTGCCTCAGAAAGGTGCCTGGCATTTGGGAAGCTCAGCGCCAGGCAGGGGCAGAACCTGGGTGCTGAAGGCCCTGGGCTCCCTGCTTTCCTCCCACGTAAGGACTGATTAGGTCAACAACAACTGGACTGCGGACTAGAAACCTCAGAGCCCACCCCTTTCTTGCTCCTCTTAAAAAAAAAATTTTTTTTTTTTTTTGCAAATTGTACATCTCCCGATAAATTTTGCCTAGTATGACCCAAAGCTTGCAGCCTCCGGGAATCCGGCTGAAGAAAGGCAGTTTTAGCCAGGTGGCTAATGCTCCGGGATCCCAGTAGGCGTGCGGCGAGGAGGCGGAGTGCATCTCCCAGGCTCCAGGCTCCGAGCCCGCTTTTGCAAACGCTCGGAAGCAGAAGCCTCTGTTTTGGGGACTCCGCCTCTGAACCCCGGGCCCTTAATGCTGTCCCCTCCTCCCGACTCTTCTGGCCGAGGACGGTGGGCCTGAGGCAAGCCCAGCTCACGATCGGGCGGGCTGGGGAAGAGGCCTGCTCGGGGCTGGATTCGCCAACCTCCTCCAGCCAGGAAGCGGCCAGCACTCCCCTAAGTTCCCGTCAAATCCCGCCCCGCGCCCGGGCGCCTGCCAGTCCGAGGTGTGCCCCGCGGGCGCGTCCGCTGGTCTTAACATTCGCGGCCCCTGGAGGAGGCGGGAGGCGGGCCCCGGAGCCGCAGATTTGGTGCCGGGGTGGGGACGTGGCAGGCCGCGCGCCGCCGCAGTCCTGTCGCAACGCGCGCCCCTTCCCCAGGCGCCAGGAACCCCGGAGCCGCCCCCACCCCCACCCCGCGCCGGACCCCGCGCAACAGGCCCGCGCCTGCACCGAGATGAGCGCAGGTTCCGCCTGCCCCAGCGCGCGGCCGCCTCCCTCCCGCCGGGAAGAGGCACGGCTGAAGGCCGGAGGCGCCCCCCGCGCGTCCTGCGCCTCTACGCACCTAGTTACCCGCGCGTCCCACATGGCCCGCGCCGCCGCTGCCGCCTCGGGAGCCGCTTCCCCGGGGACAGACTCAGCGGGCGGGGTCGCCTGCTCGCGGTAGCTCGGCCCCCTCCGCTGCGACGAGCGGGGCGGGGGCGCGGAGACCCCGGCGCGCGGCTGTATGCAGCCGCAGACCTATTCCAAGTTTCCACGTAGTTGCGAGGGCCCAAAAACTGTCACGTGCACGTCGCCGCTGGGTGGGAGGGGGTGTTTGTCACCGTGTGTTTTAAAGAGGCGTTTCGATGTCTCCTATCTCGCCGGCGAGCGCTCCAATAGGGTGGCTGTCGGCCACCTTTGGAAAAACGAGTGCACCTCGAGGGACCGGGCGCGCGCACACCCCCCTCCGACAGGAATGGTCAGCCAATGGCCTTGAGCCCCGCCCCCGGACCTCTCGTCCCCTCCAACAAAGAAACTAGGGGGACAACCCCGGGGTAGATGGGCCTCGTGCCCATCAGCTCCCACTTCCTATCTGCCCCGGTTGAGTCTTATCTTGGACATGGAGTACTTCCTGTGTGCTTGGCCTTCCATTCTGGGGTGCTGGTGGAAAGAAGCCGGCAAGGCCCCCGACATCTTGGCGCCGGTGGCGGAGTCGGTGGAGGAGTGACCCTCTCACTGCAGGAGGCAATAGAAAGGAACCTCTTGGAAGGGCAGTGGTCCCCGAAGGGGTTGGGGGGCGGTTAGGAGACCTCAGACTGCATTTCCCTGGCGCAACAAGCTGCACAGCCTCCTACCCATCGCCTCTGATTGGTCCTCAACTTCTCCGGGACTGGGATCCCTTTCCTCCACACTGGGGATTTGGCCCAGAGAGCAGAGCCTGCAGCCCTCCCTGGGGCCGACTGGGGCCTACACTTCCTCCTGGTGATTCTCACACCCGTCTAGGGGAGCACTACAACCGAGGGGCCTCGCGGGGCTTGAACCAGAGGAAATGAAGAGTTTTCAATGAGGCAAGAAAGATTTGGTGACCCATGGACACACCTATGGATGTGAGAGTTGGACTGTAAAGAAAGCAGAGCCTGGAAGAATTGATGCTTTTGAACTGTGGTGTTATAGACTGCATGGAGATCCAACTTCTGACAACTTCTGTCAATCCTGAAGAAAATCAGTCCTGAATATTCATTGGAAGGACTGATGCTGAAGCTGAAACTCCAATGCTTTGGCCACCTGATGCGAAGAACTGACTCACTGGAAAACGCCCTGAGGCTGGGAAAGATTGAAGGCAGGAGGAGAAGGGGAAGATAGAGGATGAGATGGCTGGATGGCATCACCGATGCGATGGACATGAGTTTGAGTAGGCTCCGGGAATTGGTGATGGACAGGGAAGCCTGGCATGCTGAAGTCATGGGGTCACAAAGAGCCGGACACAACTGAGCGACTGAACTGAACTGGGCACACCTAACGCACACAGCCTACGGAACTTCTCTGCGCCACTTTTCCTGAGTCAAGAAGTAGCCTATCTGTCTAGCCAGTGTTCTCTGTGCTTCTGTAATCTCACCTCCTCCCATTTCTTCTGCGCATTAATCTCCCCAGATACCACAACGCATCACATACAGTTCAAAAACTGTCAGTGGCACCTCTATTGCCCTTTAGTAGCTGGGCACTTGAGACCTTCACAATTTTACCCTACCCTTCCAGGCTTAGCCTCCTCATACACACTCTACCCCAGTGGTTCCATGACTTAACTGCACACTGGAATCATCTGAGGGTCTTTCAAAAATACTGATGTGGGGGAATTCCCTGGCAGTCCAGTGGGTAGGGCTCTGAAATTTCACTACAGAGGGCCTGGGTTGGAGAACTAAGATCCTGCAGGCCTGTAGTGGGAGGGGTGAGTGGAGGGCAAAATAAAAGAAATTACTGATGTGTGGCCCCTTCTCCTACTTAATCTGATTTAATTGGTAGGGGGTATGATATGGGCCCAGGATTTTTAAAAGCTCTCCTGGTGACTATGGTGGTGGTGGTTTAGTCACCAAGTCCTGTCCAACTCTTTTGCGACCACATGGACTGTAGCCTGCCAGGCTATCCATGGGATTTCCCAGGCAAGCATACTGGAATGGGTTGCCATTTTCTTCTCCAGAGGATCTTCCCAACCCAGGGATTGAACTTGAGTCTCCTGCATTGCAAGTAGCTTCTTTACCCCTGAGCCACCAGGGAAGCTCCCTGGTGACTATAACATGGGGCAAATTTGGGAAACAATGTTAGTCTCCAAATCACTGAAGCTGTTTGCCATTTCCCAGATATCATTGGTCCTTTCACTTTTAAGAAATTTGACATATCCTTTCTTCGTTTCCCCAACGTCTCCCAGTTCTGCAGTTAGGAAAGGCCCATGCAACTTCTTCCAGCGTGTCTCTCTGTCTCTGGTGTGGGCTATTTTTTTTTTTTTTTTTGCCGACTGCAAAGAATCACTTTTTCCCAGAAGGCCTAGCCAAGTTCTTACAACAAGGAGGGCAAGCCAGGAGATTGGTGAGTGCAGAAAGCTTAAAAGATGCCTCTAAATTTTGATGCTTTGACCAGTTTCTATAGCATTTCAGAATCTTTTTGTCATACTTCTTCTGTTTCTTTTACCATAGTCTTCAAAACAGTCACATCAACTTCGTTCTCAAGAGTTGCCTTCCTTTTAAAAATTGTTTTTTCTCTCCCTACTATTTTTATGTCTTTATCAAAATTATTCATTCTCACAGTTAAAAGAGCAGTCCCCCCTTCCACCTAACCTATCCCTCCAGGGGCCACAAAGCACTTTTACCTCTGTCAGTCATTTTGATGGCTGTGTTCATGTCCTGAAAAATGCTCTGTTTCTTGTTGTTGTGCCTGTTTTTTTTTTTTCCAGTTTTGTTCATCATCAAATAATTTTTTTTTAAGATTGTACTTGTCTGAAAACCTTCACTGTCAATATCGTTTGGCTGGGTATAGAATTCTAGGTTGGAAATCATTTTCCTTCAGGACTTTGAAGCTATTATTCCAATAACCACTAGCTCTCACTATTGCTGTTGGAAATTCTGAAAGCATACAATTACCCAATTTATGTGATCTCTTTTTTTTTTTAATTTTATGAAATACCCAAAATCTTTTTATCCCAGTGCTTTGAAATTGCACACTGATACTTTGTGATGTGGGCCTATTCATCCATCCACTGAATACTGAGTAAGTTCTTTCAGTATTTCAGGCTCTTTGATTCTTGGAAATTATCTTAAATAGTTTTGTTATTTCTTCTCCATCATTTTCCCTATTCTCTCTTTTTGCTGCTGCTGCTGCTGCTAAGTTGCTTCAGTCGTGTCTGACTCTGTGCGACCCCATAGACGGCAGCCCACCAGGCTTCTCTGTCCCTGGGATTCTCCAGGCAAGAACACTGGAGTGGGTTGCCATTTCCTTCTCCAATGCATGAAAGTGAAAAGCGAAAGTGAAGCTGCTCAGTCGTGTCCGACTCTAGCGATCCCATGAACTGCAGCCTACCAGGCTCCTCTGTCCATGGGATATTCCAAGCAAAAGTACTGGAGTGGGGTGCCACTGCTTTGGGAACCCTATTATTCAAATATTGGACTTCCAGGGTTGATCCTTATCATGCTGCTGCTGCTAAGTCACTTCAGTCATGTCCAACTCTGTGTGACCCCATAGACGGCAGCCCACCAGGTTCCACCGAGCCTGGGATTCTCCAGGCAAGAACACTGGACTGGATTGCCATTTCCTTCTCCAATGCGTGAAAGTGAAGTTGCTCAGTCGTGTCTGACTCTTCGCGACCCCATGGACCGCAGCCTGCCAGGCTCCTCCATCCATGGGATTTTCCAGGCAAGAGTACTGCAGTGGGGTGCCATTGCCTTCTCCGGATCCCTATCATAAAGTCCCCTAATTTTCAAACCACTTCTTGCTTATTTTCCAACTTTCTGGGGTTTCTGTGTTTTTCTCTAACCTCTGAGAGAGTTCTTCTGACCTTTCTAAATGAGGTTTTTGCTTTTTTAATTTCTGATACCACATTTAGATTTTTCCGAGAGCTTTCTTATTCTGTAAGCATTCCTTTTGTGGTCCCCATTCTCTTTTCCATGATTACATACCTTTTCTAATTTCCCTGCAGATATGGTAGCTTTTGTTTTCTCTACATAGGCTCTGTTCCCTGAGTTCCTTTTTCTGTTTCTGCTTTTTTGTTTTGTTCTCCTTATTATGGATTTTCCTCAGACGGTTATCAGTTCAGGATTAAGAATGAGGGAACTAGATGTGCATTAACAGAGAACAACTGAATAAACCATGGTGTACTCACACCATAGAGAACTATGTATGCTTTTGAGTCATCAGGAGGATCACTATTAAACACTATGGGGTAGTGGGCAGAAAATACTAAGTGGGGTGGGGAAGAGTAACAAGGAGAGGTCAGTATTTCAGTGCATGTGCTTATATTTTCAAAACAATGGAAGGAAAATAAAAAACTAAGACAAAAGATTACCTATAAGGGGAAACAGAGTAGAGGGGAAAGACAGGGAAGCTACGCTTCTTTAAATATACCTTGTTTTATAGTTTTGGCTTAGAAACCAAGTGACACTGCTCAGTCGTGTCAGACTCTTCGTGACCCCATGGACTGCAGCCTACCAGGCTCCTGCATCCATGGGATTTTCCAGGCAAGAGTACTGGAGTGGGGTGTCATTGCCTTCTCCATAGAAACCAAAGGAACCTTAAATATCATTGAAAATTTAAACCTAATTTCTGAAAAGTAGTTTCTAAAATTGAAACCATACTGTAACAAATTAATGTATATCAAGTGGGTAGCACCACCAAACAAAAATTATTTCAAATGACTTTAAAACAGATTTGTTTTCCCTAAGGGAAAAAAGAACCAGCAGACAAATCTTGACGTTCATAGTCTTACATCCTTTCTACGACTGAGTGACTGAACTGAACTGAACTGAACATCCTTATTAACTAATATTGATATGTTTTACAAAAATTCTTAAAAGCATTTATTTGGAGACATTACTTGGAAATATCTTTATTACCCAGTAGTGTGTATAAATTAGAATAAGCAAATAGTCAATTATAATCAATTTCATTCAGAATCAAGATTTTCAGTGTAAGAGAAAAGAAATACAAATATAAAATCAAAGAAGTTAGGGAAAATTGTATAAACTGAAAACTAAAATGGAAATATCAGAATGAATTTGCAATTTATTGTCTGACTCTGTACATTCTCTTCATCTTTGATGTGATGCATTATTGCTGGGTTTAATAATAGCAGGCATCCCTGACACACAGGGATAGACAAAGCTATGGTTTTTCCAATAGTCATGTATGGATGTGAGAGTTGGACCATAAAGAAGGCTGAGCACCAAAGAATTGATGTTTTTGAACTGTGGTGCTGGAGAAGACTACTCCCTTAGATTGCAAGGATATCAAATCAGTCAATCCTAAAGGAAATCAACCCTGAATATTCACTGGGAGGACTGTTGCTGAAACTGCAGTTCCAGTACTTTGATCACCTGATGCAAAGAGCCGATTTATTGGAAAAGACCCTGATGCTGGAAATGATTGAAGGGAGGAGAAGAAGGGGGCAACAGTGAATTAAATGATTAAATAGCATCACTGACTCAATGGACATGAATTTGAGCAAACTCTGGGAGACAGTGAAGGACAGGGAAGCCTGGTGTGCTGCAGTCCATGGGGTAACAAAGAATCAAACATGACTTAGCAATTGAACAACAACTGGCACCCAGGGGACACCCTCTAAACACCATTTCTTTCTACAAGGAATCAGGACTCTTTAAAGAAAATCATTGATTCCAGGATGGGGAAGGAAATGTACAAGTTGAACCTGGTATGTTTTGTTGTTTCACAAAGCAAAGAAGCTATCAGAGAGAATGAAAATGAAGAAAGCCTATGTGAATTATAGGATCATTGTTGTTTAGTTGCTAAATCCTGTTTGACTCTTTGCAGCCCCATGGACTGTAGCCTGCCAGGCTCCTCTGTTATGGAATTTCCCAGGCAAGAATACTGGAGAGGGTTGTCATTTCCTTCTCCAGGGAATCTTCCCAGAAAGAGGTTGAACATGAGTCTCCTGCACTGGCAGGTGGATTTTTTACCACCAAGCCACCAGGGAAACCCAAATTATAGGATACTATCAGACAAAACGCTGGACTGGAAGAAACACAAGCTGGAATCAAGATTGCCGGGAGAAATATCAATAACCTCCGATATGCAGATGACACCACCCTTATGGCAGAAGGTGAAGAGGAACTAAAAAGCCTCTTGATGAAAATGAAAGTGGAGAGTGAAAAAGTTGGCTTAAAGCTCAACATTCAAAAAACAAAGATCATGGCATCCGGTCCCATCACTTCATGGCAAATAGATGGGGAAACAGTGGAAACAGTGTCAGACTTTATTTTGGGGGGCTCCAAAATCACTGCAGATGGTGACTGCAGCCAGGAAATTAAAAGATCCTTGCTCCTTGGAAGAAAAGTTATGACCAACCTAGATAGCATTTTCAAAAGCAGAGACATTACTTTGCCAACAAAGGTCTGTCTAGCCAAGGCTATAGTTTTCCCAGTGGTCATGTATGGATGTGAGAGTTGGACTGCGAAGAAGGCTGAGCACCCAAGAATTGATGCTTTTGAACTGTGGTGTTGGAGAAGACTCTTGAGAGTCCCTTGGACTGCAAGGACATCCAACCAGTCCATTCTGAAGGAGATCAACCCTGGGATTTCTTTGGAAGGAATGATGCTAAAGCTGAAACTCCAGTACTTTGGGCACCTCATGTGAAGAGTTGACTCATTGGAAAAGACTCTGATGCTGGGAGGGATTGGGGGCAGGAGGAGAAGGGGACGACAGAGGATGAGATGGCTGGATGGCATCACTGACTCGATGGACGTGAATCTTTGTGAACTCTGGGAGTTGGTGATGAACAGGGAGGCCTGGCGTGCTGCGATTCATGGGGTCACAAAGAGTTGGACACGACTGAGCGACTGAACTGAACTGAACTGATCAGACAAAACAACACATTATTGGAGTCCTTAAAGGGGAATCAATGGAGAAAGGAACAGAATGCTTATTTAAATAATGACTGAGAACTTCCCAAATCTAGGGAGAGATTTAGATATCCAAGTTTATGAAACTCATAGGTCCCTAAACAGATTCAGCCCAAAGAGATCTTCTCCAAGATATTATAAAACTCAAAGACAAAGAGAATATTTAGAGTAGCAACATAAGGAACCCTCAACAGGCTATCAGTGAAACTTTGCAGTCCAGGAGAGAGTGGGATGATATATTAAAAGTGCTGAAAGAGAAACTGCTAACCAAGAACACTTTACCCTGCAAAGCTGTCTATTCTTCAGCAACAAAGGAGAGATAAACCCTTTACCAGGCACTCAAAAGTCAAGGGAGTTCTTTACCAATAGGTCTACCATACAAGAAGTGCCAAATGGTGTTTCTCAAGCTGAAATGAAATGATGCTAAATAGGAATATGAAAATATAAAATAAAGGTAAGTATATAATCAAATCCGGAATACTTTAGTAGTGTAACACAGTGGTGTTAGTAACTTAATTTCGGTATAAAGGTTAAGGGCTTTTCTCGTGGCTCAGAGGGTAAAGCATCTGCCTGCAATGTGGGAGACCCAGTTTTGATCCCTGGGTTGTGAAGATACCCTGGAGAAGGAAGTGGCAACCCACTCTGGTACTCTTGCCTGGAAAATCCAATGGATGGAGAAGCCTGGTAGGCTACAGTCCATGGGGTTACAAAGAGTCGGACATGACTGAGTGACTTCACTTTCACTTTCAGAAAGGTTAAAGAACAAAAGTATTAAAAATAACGGAAAGATTGAGGGCAGGAGGAGAAGGGGACGACAGAGGATGAGATGGTTGGATGGCATCA
This sequence comes from Cephalophus harveyi, assembly GCA_006410635.1. Taxonomy (NCBI): domain Eukaryota; kingdom Metazoa; phylum Chordata; class Mammalia; order Artiodactyla; family Bovidae; genus Cephalophus; species Cephalophus harveyi. The sequence continues at coordinate 511,985 of SJYT01076685.1, forward strand.
CCGACTTGACGGATATGGGTTTGGGTGAACTCCGTGAGTTGGTGATGGACAGGGAGGCCTGGCGTGCCGTGGTTCACGGGGTCACAAAGAGTCGGACACGACTGAGCGACTGAACTGACTGACTGACTGACATCTGACCCTTGAAGAGTGAAGGTATTAGGGGCACCAACCTTGCACATAGTCAAAAATCCACATATAAGTTAAGTTGGCTCTCATATCTAAGGTTCCTCTTTATCTGAAATTATGCCTCCACATATTCAACCAACTGCAGATTATGTAGTAGTACTTACTGTTGAAAAAAGTCATGTACAGTTGGGCAGCAGGTACATGAACATGTGCTCAACATCACTAATCATGAAGGAAATGCAAATCAAAGTTACAGCGAGATATCACCCCTCACTGGTTTCTGTTAGAATAGCTGTCATCAGAAAGACAAGAGACAAGTATCGGTGAGGATGTGGATAAAAGGGAACACATCTGGACTGTTGGTGGAAATATAAACATTATGTAGCTTCCTCAAAAAACATAAAAGGAGAACTGTATGATCCAGCAATCCCACTTCTTGATATTCAAAGGGAATGAAATCTGTACATTGTAGAGATATCTGTATGCTCATATTCACTGCAGCATTATTCACAGCCAACATAGGATATGGATAAAGAAAATGTGATAGATAATGTATAATGAAATATTATTCAGCCATAAGAAAGGTCACTGCAAATGGTGACTGTATCCATGAAATTAAAAGACACTTGCTTCTTGGAGGAAAAACTATAATCAACCGAGACAGCATATTAAAAAGCAGTGACATTACTTTGCTGACAAAGATCTGTATAGTCAAAGCTATGGTTTTTCCAGTAGTCACGTACAGATGTGAGAGTTGTTCCATAAAGGAGGCTGAGCGCCAAAAAATCAATGTTTTCGAACTATGGTGTTGGAGAAGACTCTTGAGAGTCCCTTGGACTGCAAGGAGATCCAACCAGTCAATCCTAAAGTAAATCAATCGTGAATATTCATAGGAAGGACTGATGCTGAAGCTGAAGCTGCAATACTTTGGCCATTTGATGCGAAGAGCCTACTTATTGGAAAAGACCCTGATGCTGGGAAAGATTGAAGTCAGGAGGAAAAGGGGACAACAGAGGATGAGATGGTTGGATGGCATCATTGACTTGATGGACATGAGTTTGAACAAGCTCTGGGAGATGGTGAAGAATAGGGAAGCCTGGAGTGCTGCAGTCCATGGGGTCACACAGTTGGACACGACTGAGCAATTGAACAACAACAACATAAGAAAGAAGGAAATCTCACTATTTTCAAAAACACAGATGAACCTGGAGGACATTATGTTAGGTGAAATAAGTTGCACAGAAAAAAACAGATACTGTATGATCTTAGTTATATGTGGAATCAAAACAAACAAACAAAAAACCCAAACCCATAGAAATAGAGAGTAGAATGATGGTTAGTAGGAGGAAATGGGGACATACTGGTCAAATCTTTCAGTTATAAGTTCTGGTGATATAATGCACACCAAGCAAGAAGAGATAAGAAAGCCTTCTTCAGCGATCAATGCAAAGACATAGAGGAAAAGAACAGAATGGGAAAGACTAGAGATCTCTTCAAGATAATTAGAGATAACAAGGGAACATTTCATGCAAAGCTGGGCTCGATAAAGGACAGAAATGGTATGGACCTAACAGAAGCAGAAGATATTAAGAAGAGGTGGCAAGAATACACGGAAGAACTGTACAAAAAAGATCTTCACGACCCGGATAATCACCATGGTGTGGTCACTCATCTAGAGCCAGACATCCAGAATGTGAAGTCAAGTGGGTCTTAGAAAGCATCACTTCGAACAAAGCTAGTGGAGGTGATGGCATTCCAGTTGAGCTGTTTCAAATCCTGAAAGATGATGCTGTGAAAGTGCTGCACTCAAACTGCCAGCAAATTTGGAAAACTCAGCAGTGGCCACAGGACTGGAAAAGGTCAGTTTTCATTCCAATTCCAAAGAAAGGCAATGCCAAAGAATGCTCAGACTACCGCACAATTACACTCATCTCACATGCTAGTAAAGTAATGCTCAAAATTCTCCAAGCCAGGCTTCAGCAATACATGAACNCATGGCATCCAGTCCCATCACTTCATGGCAAATAGATGGGGAAACAGTGGAAACAGTGTCAGAGTTTATTTTGGGGGGCTCCAAAATCACTGCCGGAGAAGGCAATGGCACCCCACTCCAGTACCCTTGCCTGGAAAACCCCATGGACAGTGGAGCCTGGAAGTCTGCAGTCCATGGGGTCGCTGAGGGTCGGGCACGACTGAGCGACTTCACTTTCACTTTTCACTTTCCTGCATTGGAGAAGGAAATGACAACCCACTCCAGTGTTCTTGCCTGGAGAATCCCGGGGATGGGGGAGCCCGATGGGCTGCCCTCTGGGGTCGCACAGTCAGACACGACTGAAGTGACTTAGCAAAATCACTGCAGATGGTGATTGCAGCCAGGAAATTAAAAGACGCTTGCTCCTTGGAAGCAAAGTTATGACCAACCTAGATAGCATATTCAAAAGCAGAGACATTACTTTGCCAACAAAGGTCCGTCTAATCAAGGCTATGGTTTTCCTGTGGTCATGTATGGATGTGAGAGTTGGACTGTGAAGAAGGCTGAGCGCCCAAGAATTGATGCTTTTGAATTGTGGTGTTGGAGAAGACTCTTGAGAGTCCCTTGGACTGCAAGGAGATCCAACCAGTCCAGTCTGAAGATCTGCCCTGGGATTTCTTTGGGAGGAATGATGCTAAAGCTGAAACTCCAGTACTTTGGGCACCTCATGCGAAGAGTTGACTCATTGGAAAAGACTCTGATGCTGGGAGGGATTGAGGGCAGGAGGAGAAGGGGACGACAGGGGATGAGATGGCTGGATGGCATCACTGACTCGATGGACGTGAATCTGAGTGAACTCCGGGAGTTGGTGATGGACAGGGAGGCCTGGCGTGCTGTGATTCATGGGGTCGCAAAGAGTTGGACACGACTGAGCAACTGAACTGAACTGAACTGAACTGAAAGTGACTAGAGCTAACAATACTGTATTGAACGCTTGAGGGAATTCCATGGTGGTCCTGTGGTTAGGACTCTGAGCTTTCACTGCCAAGGGCTCAGATTCAATCCCTAGTTGAGAAACTAGGATTCTGTTAGCTGTTCAGGATGGCCAAAAAAAGAAAAGAAAGGAAACCCACAATAAACACTTGAAATTTGCTAAGCAAAGAGATCTTACACATTTTCACCACACACTCACAGACACATAGTAGCTATGTAAGGTAATGAATGTGTTCATTCTGGTAATCACAAAGTATATGTATATCATGTACATCATGTTGTACACTTTAAATATGAACAGTTTCATCTACCAACTGTACTCCAACAGAGTTGGAAGAATATTAATTTGAAGGAGCAGAAAATCACCTGGCAAGAACATCCGTGTATCTCTCTCATTCGAGTCTGTAGTTTTTCCCTTATTATAGTGTTTTCAGGGCCGGAGCCTGGCACCCCACTCCAGCACTCTTGCCTGGAAAACCCCATGGACGGAGGAGCCTGGTGGGCTGCAGTCCATGGGATCGCTAAGAGTCGGACATGACTGAGCGACTTCACTTTCACTTTTCACTTTCATGCATTGGAGAAAGAAATGGCAACCCACTCCAGTGTTCTTGCCTGGAGGATCCCAGGGACGGGGGAGCCTCATGGGCTGCTGTCTATGGGGTCCCACGGAGTCGGACACGACTGAAGCGACTTAGCAGCAGCAGCAGCAGCAGCATAGTGTTTTCAGGGCCAGAGCCTTGAGCCACATAGCTTTCTGCTTTTCACATGTGGTTGGTTGGATTTTTGATTGGTTTGGTTGATTGAAAGAATATAAGCTCTTTTTTCTTCAAAGTGTCCAAAAGCTCACTTCAGTGACCTTGAAAAACTGAAAACTGATGGGTAAACTGGAGGATTAGGCCAGAATCATCACTGTCAAAAATATCATGAACACAAATGACAATTGAGTGACTAGGAGCCACAGTGGCCACTATACCAAATGAAGACACAGACCCAACACAAATAACTAATCAAGCAAGAAAGACAAATATTTAGATAAATTATCAGCAACATAGAGTACACAAATAAATATCAGCTGATTTTTTTTTTAAGGGAAGAGCTTACCTAATGAGGAAGTACAACTTATTTTCACTCAATATTTATCAGCATTTATGTTTTTTAAGTCTTTATGATAATTAAGTTGTTGTCAAGAGAGTCCACCAATTAAGTCTGATATTATTAGCTCCATTTTACAAAACAAGAAACCAAAGAAATAAAAGGGCTTCCCTGATGGCTCAGTAGGTAAAGAATCTGCCTGCAATGCAGGAGACCCCAGTTCAATTCCTGAGTTGGGAAGATCCTCTGGAGAAAGGATAGGCTACCCACTCCAGTATTCTTGGACTTTCCCTGTGGCTCAGCTGGTAAAGAATCTGCCTGCAATGCAGAAGACCCCAGTTCGATCCCTGGGTTGGGAAGATCCCCTGGAGAAGGTAACAGCTACCCACTCCAGTATTCTGGTCTGGAGAATTCCATGGAATCCATGGGCTTGCAAAGAGTCAGACACAGCTGAGTGACTTTCACTTCACTTCACTTCAAAGAGGTAAAAGGTTAAATGGTTTATTAGACAACCAGTTTGTCAAAGGGCAAAGACTAGAGAACACAGATGAACTCAGAATGGACTTGGCTATGCTTCTTGGACCCTGAGTTCTGTCCACCCTGGAATCTGGTGCTGAAGCACGATGTCATTGGAGACCATTGGGGTTATCACCCATTCATTACACATACTGTGTAATGTCTTTTTTTGGCCATGCAGTATAGCTTGCAGAATCTTAGTTCCCTGACCAGGGATCAAACCAGTGTTTTCTGCAATGAAAGTGCAGAGTCCTAACCACTCGACCACCAGGAAATTCCTAAAACTGTTTTTCATTTCAGCTTTACTAGAGCTGAGTCTTAGTGTTCTGAAAGTACCAATTAAGTGTCATATATGTCACTAATTTATCTTGCTGACATAGGAGGAGGGGTAGTGTGGACTATGTACAGTCCAACCTTGAAACACACAGATATCTGTGGCCACACACAGATACCTACACCCACACTGAGAATTGCACCTTCTCAGAAATGTGTACACAATGAGTAAACCAAAGAACATGCTCAATCAAATCCATGCAGCTACACACAGACACACACACACACACAAAGGGCATGCTCTGGTTTCGTTTCCCCATCTTGAGCACAGCTATTCACATCTGAGGGAGAAGGAAATGGCAACCCATTCTACTGTTCTTGCCTGGAAAATCCCATGGAAGAGGAGACTGGCAGGCCTCCCTCTGTGGAGTCATAGAGAGTCAGACACAACTGAGCATATACACACATTCACACGTGAGCCCACCAATGCTCCATTCAAACCCCTGACCAGAAAGAGCCACCCTCTCAGCCTCTGAGCCAGCCCTGCGGAGGCCGGCATTTAATCCGGAGCCTTCATGCTCACATTCCTGACCACTGATGACATCGACCTTGAAGGGTCAATGCTGGAGCCTCCCGTCCCCTTAGAACCTTGGTTCTCAACCAGGCATGAGTTTTCTCCCAGGAGACGTTGTGCTTATCGTTACTCAGTGGGGAGCAGGGGGAAGGGTCCTGCTGGCATCTACTGTATAGAGCCTGGGATCCTGCTAAACATTCTACAGTGCACAAGTCAGCCCCTCATGGGGCAAGACTGAGAAACCTTGCCTTGAAGAATCAGGGGACAACTGTCCTGGCCTCAGCAACTTTCTAATAAACCGCTTGGGGCTGATTCCTCTGCGACAGCTGGCCATGGTTTGTACCACAGGATTCCACTGCTGGACACAACTGTTGTAGGAAGGGGGAGGCCCCCTACAGGGCCCCAAGAGCGGGCTCTTGTCTAACACTCGGAAAAGAATTGTCCGAGGAGACATGTACTGACAAAGCAAGAGATTTTATTGGGAAAGGGCACCCGGGTGGAGAGCAGGAGGGTAAGGGCACCCAGGAGAACTGCTCTGCCGCGTGGCTCACACTCTCGGGTTTTCTGGTGATGGGATTAGTTTCCGGGTGGTCTTTGGCCAATCACTCTAATTCAGAGTCTTTCCTGGTGGCGCACGCATCGCTCAGCCAAGATGGATGCTAGCGAGAGGGATTCCGGGAAGTGAACGGACATGCGGTGTCTCCTTTCGCCCTTTCCCGAACTCTTCCGGTTGGTGGTGGCTTATTAGTTCCGTATTCCTTACCAGGATCTCCTGTCATAAAACAACTCATGCAGATGGTTACTATGGTGCGTGGCCAGGGTGGGCGGGTTCAGTCAGTGTGCTTCCCCTAACACAACCCCTTGGGCTAGATTGGGCAGACATCTGTGGCAACAGCAGCCATGGCCGACTAGCCGGTTCCCAGTGAGCCCAACTGGTGCGAAAGTGGTTCCGAGAGGGACCACAGCGATACTCTGAACCAGGCCGTTTCTCAGTTACTGTGAACGAACTCTAGCCTCCAGTTCACAGTGGCTCAGAAAACGGTTGAGTAGGGGCTTCCCCAGTGGCTCAGCAGCTAAAGAACCTCCTGCAATGCAGGAGACCCAGGAGACTCAGATTCAGTCCCTGGGTTGGGAAGATTCCCCTGGAGAAGGAAATGGCAACCCACTCCAGTATTCTTGCCTGAAAAAAAATCCATGGACAGTGGAGCCTAGGGAGCTTCAGTCCATGGGGTCGCAAAGAGTCTGACACGACGGAGTGACTACACACGCCCAGAGCTAGAGCGGACACCCCCGGCAACTGATAATGGAGAGGGAGCAGCAATATGGGTCAGACAGATCAACCACGTTTATTGTCACTGATAAAACTAAACGTCTATGCCAGATCCAGTTGGCAATGGGAGGGAGCAGGGAGCGCCTCAAAGGGTAGTTTGCCCTGACCTCCTGAACTCCAGCTAGCATGGGGAAATAATGTTGTTTACACAGGCTGTTTTTGCAGCCTTGCTGCCGTCTTCCACGTGGTAAATTCCGAAAGTCTCTGGATGACTCATCTCCATCCTTACCTCGCTTGTAAACTGGGCTGACCATCCACCAGCCCCGCCTCCCCCTCTTCACCACTTCCTGCTCAGTACTCAGTTACAGCGCCTACCACAATTTACTTGTCATCTACCCCGGGCAGCATCCAAATCTAGGATTTTCTTATCTTGTTGGTTCTGTACTCCCAGCTCCCTGGCACTTAGCTGACACAATGCTTGTGGAATTAAGGAGCAAATAAAACGTTATCCGTGAGGAAACTCAGGTCTCCTGGAAACTGCTGGCTGGGGTGGTGGGTGGGGGGAGGAGGGGTATTCAGCAGGATTTTGCCAAGAAAGTTGCATTTGAACTGCGCGAAACCGATTTTAAGGGAGGGAGGAGCAAAAGAAGAACAATACAGAAACGAAACTGAAAGCTTTTAAAAGGACAGAAAACCCTGCTGGGTTTTGAGGGTGACGATAGAAGAGGGAGCTGGGAAGACCGCAAGCGAAAGTCACTGTAACCGAAGGTTCTTAAAGGCTAACCGAGGGGTGCGGGTTGTGTAAGGACGACGGAGGTGGCGCTTCCAGCGCCCTGACGACGGCCACCGCGACTTCCTCCCCAGCTAGCGGCGCCCTTGCTGCTTTGGAAATGCGCCACCGTGAGGCCGAGCGTACAGCTATACCCCGGGACAGGCTGGGGATTTACCTCCACCAGCAGAAACCGGTCCCATCACGTCCTGGCAAATAGTTGGGGGGAAGACGGAAACAGACTTTATTTTCTTGGGCTTCAAAATCACTGCCGACGGTGATTGCAGCCATGAAATTAAAAGACTCTTCTCCTTGGAAGAAAAGCTATGACAAAACCTAGACAATGTATTAGAAAGCAGAGATGTTACTTTCCCTACAAAGGCCCATATAGTCAAAGCTATGTTTTTTCCAGTAGTCATGTAAGAATGAGAGAGTTGGACCATAAGGAAGACTGAGTGCCAAAGAATTGATGCTTTTGAAGTGGAGAAAACTCTTGAGAGTCCCTTGGATAGCAAGAAGATCAAACCAGTCAATCCTAAACGAAATCAACCCTGAATACTCATTGGAAGGACTGATGCTGAAGCTGAAGCTCCAATACTTTGGCCACCTGATGTGACCAGCAGACTCATTGGAAAAGACCTTGATGCTGGGAAAGGAGGAGGAGAAGGGGATGAGAGAGGATGAGATGTTGGATGGCATCATCGGCTCAGTGGATGTGAGTGTGAGCAATTCCGGGAGATGGTGAAGGACAGGGAAGCCTGGTGTGCTGCAGTCCGTGGCGTCATGAAGAGTCGAACACAACTGACTGAACGCCTGAACTACAACAACGAGCAGAAACCACTCTGGCTCAGCGCTTCAGGAATGCACCTTCAGTGGCCTCTAAATATAAACACAGATTTCTCTTACAGCAGCTGAGCACAGGCAGAAGGAAGACCACCTGCCACTCATCTCACAATCCGTCATGCCTGCCTCGAGGCTGACTGCTTGTCTCCAGTTTTCCTTCTAACTTGTCTGTAGACCTTTTAGAAACAGAGATTTACTCATCTTTGCTTTCCTACAGGGCCTTACACTCTGTAGGTGTGTTTTTTTTAAAAAAAACAAACAAACTATTTTTAGTGCATGTATATGAAGATGATGTCTTAAGCAAATTTGTTTAAAGCTCCTAAAAGAAGTCAAATAAGCCAGGCCCCCAAAGGACAAAGAGTGTATGATTCCACTTGCGTGAGATACCTGGAACACTCAAATTCATAAGGAAAAAGAAGAATAGTGGTTACCAGGGACCAAAGGGAAAGGAGAAGCAGTTGTTGGTTAATGCTTATAGACGTGATTGGAATAACGAAAAAGTTCTGAAATGACACAGAGGGGATTGTGAATGTACTTTACGCCAGTGACCTCTACATTTTTACATTATGTATATTTTACCACAACTTTAAAAATGAAAGAAAGGAAATCTAGCTTTATTATCATCACATAAAACAGAATTTAGGTCAAAAAGCATTAGATAGAGTCACTTCACTGACAAAAATTTCAAGTCATTGAGAAGAATGACTGATTCTAAATGTGCGTATACCAAATAACAACTTCCATATATGTAAAGCAAAAGTTGTCACACTATTTCTTCAATGAGAAAGTCAGATGCTCGTGGGAAGTTTTATCAATGCTATATAAGTAACCTGAAAAAAATTCCCCTACACATCTCCAAGACATGCATAAAAGTGTTTTACAGCAGCGTTATACACAATAGCAAAAACTAAAAACAACCTAATACCCATTAGTGGTTTCTGTTGTTTACTTGGTGAGTCCTGTCCCATTCTTTTACAACCACATGGACTGTAGCCTACCAGGCATTTCCCAGGCAAGAATACTGGAGTGGGTTGCCATTTCCTTCTCCAATCTATCAGCAGAAGGGATAAACATATTAAGGGAATGCTACACAGCAATGAAAATGAACGAGCTGCAGCCTCAGGTAAAAAACATGGGGGAACTTTAAAATGTAATGATTTTAGAGTTTTTCTTACTTTTTCAGCTGGAGCAAGGTTTTATTTAATTTTATATTATTTTATTACAGTATAGTTGATATAAAGTGCTGTGTTAGTTTCACATGTACAACAAAGTGATTCACTTGTACATAATGCGCACTTTTTTCAGATTCTTTTCTCATGTAGATCATCACAGCATATTGAGTAGAGTTCCCTGTGCCATACACTGAGTCCTTGTTGGTTATCTACATTATATATAGGAATATATAAGGTAGATATATACTTATATATAGAAGTATATGTATGTTAATCGCAAATCTTGATTTATCTCTCCCCATCACATTTCCATTAGGCTAACTATAAGTTGGTTTTCAAAGCCTGGGAGTATGTTTCTGCTTTGTAAGGTAATACAGTTCATATCAGTTTTTTGATTCCACCTATAACTGATCACATATGCTATTTGACTTTCTGTGTCTGACTTGCTTCACAAGATATGGTGATGTCTAGGTCCATGCTTGTTGCTGCAAGTAGTATTATTCCATTCTTTTTATTACTGAATAACATTGCGTTGTGTACAGGTACAACTTCTTCTTTCTCCATTCATCTGTAGATGGACGTTTTGGTGACTTCCAGGTCCTAGCTGCTCTCAGTGGTGCTGCAGTGAAGGTTGGGGTGCACTTGTATTTTCAGATGAGGGTTTTCTCTAGATATATGCCAGTGAATGAGATTGCCCGGGTCCTATGGTGTTTCTGTATTTCCTTTTCTATGTAACTGTCATAGTGCCTGTCAGCAATTTACTTTCCCACCCAAGCAGAGGAGGGAGGGTTTCCCTTTCTCCAGTCCCCTCCAACATTGATTTTGCGTAGACTTTTTGCTGATGGCCATTCTGAGTGGTGTGAGGTGATACCTCGTTGTGAGTTAGATTTTCTTTCTTTTCTTTTTTTTTTAATAATGAGCGATGTAGAACATGTTTTCCTGTGATTTTCTATATTTGAGTGTGAGTAGAGTTTCCCCCTGAAATTGGATTCTTGAAAGTCTGGCCTGTTTTGCATTGTTTTTCAATGCCCTTTCCCAGGACATTTCTTGAAGGCCCACAACCTCTGTGAAATGCCCCAAAGCGCGTCTACTAAAGTTGTTGTTACCAGGAATTTCCACACGGGGGCAGCACTTCCTCCAGCCCACCCCTCTGATAACTCAGTCAAGCAGAGTCCCAGAGACTCCTGTGCCTGGGTTGGAAATGAGAATGGCACGTGCCAGAACAGCACCCAAGGACTTAGGTTCCAGTATTTTTACTCCCTAATTTTCACCCCCAGAAAAATCCCAACCCCTGCCAAGCCGAGGTATTGGGGATACAGCACTCAGTTCCTGGTGCATCTCTAAGGAAGGTGGCTGGAAGTGGGAACCCCACTACCTGGATGCATGGAGATCTGGTGACTTTTGAAACCTCTTCTACCCAGAGGGCCAGCATCCTTTAGCTACACTAGGCTCCTTACCTTCAGAAGCCCCCTTCCCCTGGCTTGAGATTGTAAAGTTGCTGTTGCCAGAAATGTTACCAGAATTTTTGTCCAGAGGGTACCAGGCACTAGAGGTCCACGGAGGTGCTGTCTGCTGGCACATTCTCTGCAGCTCCCTCTGTCCCTGATACTCCTTTCGGGATACCAGGACCCTCAGGGTTAACAGAGGAGACAGCATTGCAGGTCACCGAGGTCTCAGTGGAATACAGTAGGCAGTCTTTTTTTTTTTTCTTTCTTTCTGTTTTATTTTCTTCTTTCTTTTTCTCTTTGTTTTAAATTTTATTTCTTAGCTTATATTGGAGTACAGTTGATTTACAGTGTTGCATTTGTTTTTGTTGTATAGCAAAGTGTTGCAGTTTTACATGTGCATATAGAGTTGGACACGACTGAGCAACTGAACTGAACCGATATCTATTTTAAAACTTAACCTGTTTGTGTATTTTTGGCTGTGCTGGCTCTTCATTGCTGCTCATGGACTTTCTCCAGTTGTGGTTCACCGGCTTCCCTTTGAGGTGTCGTCTCTTATTGCAGAGCATGAGGCTCTAGGGCACCAGTATTGAGTAGTTGTGGTCACAGGCTTAGTTGCCTCGCAGCACCTGGGATCTTCCCAGTCTAGAGATAGAATTTGTGTCCCCTACGTTGGACAGGCAGATTCTTATCCACCGGGTCACCAGGAAGTCCTGTTTTTATTATTATTATTCCATATAGGTTATTGTCACGTATGTTGTAGAATTCCCTGTGCTGTTCAGTAGATCCTACTTGATTATCTGTTTCAAACATGTGTATATATATATATATATTTATGTGTACCTGTTAACCTGAATCTCCTAATTTATTCCTCTTCCCCCAACTTTCCACTGTGATAAGCATAAGCTTTTTTCTAATCCTGGGACTCTCTTTCTGCTTTGTAAAGTAATTCAACATATATTGGTTTTTCCATGCAACCTGTAAGTGATCACATATGATATTTGCTTTTCTCTGTCTATCTTACTTCACATGGTATGCTGATGTCTAGGTCCATGCTTGTTGCTGCAATTGGTATTATTTCCTTCTTTTTATGGCCAGGTAATATTGTATCGTGTATACCTACCACCTCTTCTTTATGCCCTCATCTTTCGATAGACCCTTATCTCACTTCCGTGTCCTCACAGGTGATAATAGGACTGCAGTGAACTTGTGTCTGTTCCAGCGAGGGTTTTATCCAGTTACAGGTCCAGGAGAGGGATTGCTGCGTCCTATGGTGGCTCTGTTTTTTTTCCCTATGGAACCTTCATAATACATGTCAGCCACCCACAGCATGCTTTCCCACCCACAGCAGAGGAGAGAAGGTTCCTTTCAGCACTGACTGTGGGTAGACCTTTTGTAGATGGCCATTCTTAGTAATGCAATGTGGTACCTCGTTTTGGGTTGCATTTGCATTTTTAATAATGAGTGATGAGGAGCATCTTTTTCTGTGGTTTTCTGTTAAAGCGTATGAGTAGCATTTCCATCTTGAAATGGATTCTCTAAAGTCTGCCCTCTTTTGCATAGCTTTTCGATGCCCTACTCCAGAACATCCTAAACGATGATGCTGTGAAAGTGCTGCACTCAATAGGCCAGCAAATTTGGAAAACTCAGCAGTGGCCACAGGACTGGAAAAGGTCAGTTTTCATTCCAATCCCAAAGAAAGGCAGTGCCAAAGAACGCTCAAACTACCGCACAATTGCACTCGTCTCACATGCTAGTAAAGTAATGCTCAAAATTCTTCAAGCCAGGTTTCAACAGTATGTGAACTTCCAGATGTTCAAGCTGGATTTAGAAAAGGCAGAGGAACCAGAGATTAAATTGCCAACATCTGTTGGATCATAGAAAAAGCAAGAGAATTACAGAAAAACATCTATTTCTGCTTTATTGACTATGCCAAAGCCTTTGACTGTGTGGATCACAATAAACCGTGGAAAATTCTTAAAGAGATGGGAATACCAGACCACCTGACCTGCCTCTTGAGGAATCTGTATGCAGGTCAAGAGGCAACAGTTAGAACTGAACATGGAACAACAGACTGGTTCCAAATAGGAAAAAGAGTACGTCAAGGCTGTATATTGATGAAAATGAAAGAGGAGAGTGAAGAAGTTGGCTTAAAGCTCAACATTCAGAAAACTAAGATCATGGCATCTGGTCTCATCATTTCATGGCAAATAGATGGTGAAACAGTAAGAGACTTTATTTTGGGGGGCCTCCAAAATCACTGCAGATTGGTGACTGTAGCCATGAAATTAAAGACGCTTGCTCCTTGGAAGAAAAGTTATGAGCAACCTAGAAAGCTTATTTAAAAGCAAATACGTTACTTTGCCAACAAAGTTCTGTCTAGTCAAAGCTATGGTTTTTCCAGAAGTCATGTATGGATGTCAAAGTTGACCATAAAAAAGGCTGAGCACCAAAGAATTGATGCTTTTGAACTGTGGTGTTGGAGAAGACTCTTTAGAGTCCCTTGGACAGCAAGGAGATTCAGTCAGTCCATCCTAAAGGAAATCATTCCTTAATATTCATTGGAAGAACTGATGCTGAAGCTGAAACTCCAATACTTTGGCCAGCTGATGTGAAGAACTGACTCATTTGAAAAGACCCTGATGCTGGGAAAGATTGAAGGAGCTGAGTGCTGAAGAATTAATGCTTTTGAACTGTGGTGTTGGAGAAGACTCCTGAGAGTCCCTTGGACTGCAAGGACATCCAACCAGTGCATCCTAAAGGAGATCAGTCCTGGGTGTTCATTGGAAGGACTGATGCTGAAGCTGAAACTCCAATACTTTGGCCATCTGATGTGAAGAACTGACTCATTTGAAAAGACCCTGATGCTGGGAAAGATTGAAGGCAGGAGGAGAAGGGGACAACAGAAGATGAGATGGTTGGATGGCATCACCGACTCAATGGACATGAGTTTGAGTAAAGTCCGGAAGTTAGTGATGGACAGGGAAGCCTGGTGTGCTGGAGTCCATGGGGTCGCAAAGAGTCGGATACGACTCAGCGACTGAACTGACTCCAGAACATTTCTTGGAAGATCTGTGTCATTTACAGCTGTTGTTACCAGATATGTCCACAGGGGGCAGCACGTCCTCTGATACCCTCAGGCAAGCAGAGCCCTGGCGATAGTCCTGTGCCTGGGTTGTATGGGAGCGTGGAATGTACCAGACACAAGGATTTGTTTTCCAGTATTTTTACCCCTTACTTTTCACCCCCAGAAAACCCCAAACCCTGCCAAGCTGGTGTACTGGGGGTGGACTCAGTTCCTCATGCATCTCTAAGGAAGGAGGCTGAGGTGGGAACTCCACCACTTGGATGCTTGGATGCATGGATGCATGCAGGGGACTTTTGAAACATCCTTTACCTGGGGAAGTCCCCTTTCCAGGTCTGGAGATTGTGTTTTTGCCCAAAGGGGACCAGGTGCCCCAGAGGTGCTAATTGCTGGCACATTCTCTGAAGTTCCCTCTGCCCAGGATACTCCTGCCAGGAAACCCAGGACCCTCAGGGTCAATGGAAATGACACCATTGCAGGTCACCAAGGCCTCAGGGGAATACAGTAGGCATTTCTCTTTTTTTCATCTTTCTCTCTATTTGGTTTCTTCTTTCTTCTTTTTAAAAATTTTCTTCTTGCTTTGGAGTATAGTTGATTTACAGTGTTGTGTTAGTTTTAGGTTTAAAGCAGACTAGTTCAGTTACACATGTATCTGTTCTTTTTTGGATCTTTTTCATATAGGTTGTTGTCAAGTGTGGTGTAGAATTGTCTGTGCTGTTCATTAGATCCTATTTGATTATCTGTTTCAAACGTGTACATATATGTGTACTTGTTAATGCACAGTTGGGTGGTAAGTCGTTTCAGTCATGTCCAACTCTTTGAGCAACACTAACTAACTAACTAACCTGCTAGGCTCCTCTGTCCATGGGGATTCTCTGGGCCAGAATACTGGAGTTGTTGTAGCCATGCATTCCAGGAAACAAACTCACTCAGAAGGACAATGCAGATAGTGGAGTGCAGTTTATTACACCAGCGGCCCCAAGGCAGAGTCTCCTCTTAGCCAAGGACCCTGACCAGCATTTGTGAAAATCTTTTATACCCCATGTGCACGTGTCTGAACCCACCACCCCAAATTCCTTGAGACTTACATAAACCAAGTTAACCCCATCATTCATGTGTTATAAACAGTCAAACAATTAGGCAATAATCAATAAGCCCGAGGTTATACTCCGATAAATACAGAAAAATTTATGGCCTGTCTGGAGGAAGGGGTGATTAGTGTATGTTTTCTCTTAGGCAATGAGTAACCTAGATACGATCTTCAAGGTTCCCCTGTCTGGAGGGGGTCTTATCCTTCTGTTGTTGTTTTCATAGGCACTAAACACAGAGTTCAGAGTCCATTGGAAAGGTGGCCGAGCATGATCAGCATGCACAGGGCTAAGACGGAGTCCAGGCCCTTTGAATTCCTTCTTTAGAGTGAGTTGCCATGCCCTCCTCCAGGGAATCTTGTCAACCCAGGGACTGAACCTGCATCCCCTGCATTGCAGGCAGATTCTTTACCCACTGAACCACCTGGGAAGCCCACTTGCTGATGGGACCCCCGTCATTTATTCCTCCACCCCCTTCTTTCCACTGTGGTAACCATAAGTTTGTTTTCTAAGTCTGGGAGTCTGTTTTGTTTTGTTAGAAGAGTTCAGTTAGTATCAGTATTTCCATTCCAGCTGTAAGTGATCAAATATACTTGCCTTTGTCTGTCTGGCTTAATACACTTGGTATGATGAAGTCTAGGTCCAGGCTTGTTGCTACAAATGGCGTTGTTTCATTCTTTATATGACTGGGTAATACTGCAGGGTGTATACCTACCCCCTCTTCCTTATGCACTCATCTGTCGATGGACCTTTTTCTCACTTCTGTGTCCTCACTGGTGATGATAGTACTGCAATGAACATTGGGATGCAAGTGTCTTTTGGAGTGAGGGTTTTATCTGGATATAGACCTAGGAGTGGGATTGCCAGAGCCTATGGTGGCGCCATCCCTCGTTTTTTTATGTAACCCTCATAGTTACTGTCAGCAATTCACTTTCCCAGCTACAGCAGAGGTGGGACTGTTTGCTTGTCTCCAGTCCACCTGGCATTGACTGTTGGTAGACTCTGTGCTGATGGCCATTCTGAGTGGTGCTAGGTGATACCTTGTTGCTGTTTAGATTTGCATGTATTTAATAATGAGGGCAAATTTGGAAAATGCCAGCAAATCTGTAAAACTCAGCAATGGCCATGGGATTGGAAAAGGTCGGTTTTCATTCCAATCCCAAAGAAAGGCAATGCCAAAGAATGTTCACACTACCATACAATTGCACTCATCTCACACGCTAGCAAAGTCATGCTAAAAATTCTCCAAGTGAGGCTTCAACAGTATGTGAACTGTGAACTTCCAGATGTTCAAGCTGGATTTAGGAAAGGCAGAGGAACCAGAGATCAAATTGCCAACATCCGTTGGATCATAGATAAAGCAAGAGAATTCCAGAAAAATATCTACTTCTGCTTCATTGACTAGCCTTTGACTGTGTGGATCACAACAAACTGTGGAAAATTCTTAGAGATGAGCATACCAGACAACCTTACCTGCCTCCTAAGAAACCTGTATGCAGGTCAGGAAGCAAGAGTTAGAACTGGACATGGAACAACAGACTAGTTCCAAATTGGAAAAGGAGTACGTCAAGGCTGTATATTGTCACTCTGCTTATTTGACTTATATGCAGAGTACATCATGTGAAATGCCAGCCTGGATGAAGCACAAGCTGGTATAAAGATTGCTGGGAGAAATATCAATAACCTCAGATATGCAGATAGCATCATCCTTATGGTAGAAACTGAGGAGGAACTAAAGAACTTCTTGATGAAAGTAAAAGAGGAGAGTGAAAAAGCTGGCTTAAAGCTCAACATTCAGAAAACTAAGATCATGGAATCTGGTCCCATCACTTCATGGCAAATAGATGGAGAAATGCTGGAAACAGTGACAGACTTTATTTTCTTGGGCTCCAAAATCACTTTGAATGGTGACTGCAGCCGTGAAATCAAAAGATGCTTGCTCCTTGGAAGAAAAGTTATGACCAACCTAGATAGCATATTAAAAAGCAGAGACATTACTTTGTCAGCAAAGGTCTGTCTAGTCAAAACTATGGTTTTTCCAGTGGTCATGTATGGATGTGAGAGTTGGACTATAAAGAAAGCTGAGTGCCGAAGAATTGATGCTTTTGAACTGTGGTGTTGGAGAAGACGCTTGAGAGTCCCTTAGACTGCAAGGAAATCAAACCAGTCCATCCTGAAGGAAATCAGTCCGGAATACTCATTGGAGGGACTGATGCTGAAGCTGAAACCCCAATCCTTTGACCACTTGATGACTCATTGGGAAAGACCCTGATGCTGGGAAAGATTGAGGGCAGGAGGAGTAGGGGACAACCGAGGGTGAGATGGTTGGATGGCATCACCAACTCGAGGGACATGAGTTTGAGTAAGCTCCAGGAGATGATGAAGGACAGACAAGGAAGCCTGGTGTGCTGCAGTCCACAGGGTCGCAAAGAGTCGGACAGAACTGAACACCACCAACAACAACCCAAGGGGTCGGCATCCTTAGCTGCATGAGGCTCCTTTACCTGCTGAGCTCCCACCTCCTGTCCGGAGATTGTGGTTTAGTGCAGAGGGGACCAGGCAGCAGAAGTCCCCGGTGCTGATTGCTGGCACATTCTCTGCAGCTCCCGCTGCCCAGACAGTCCTTCCAGGAAACCCAGGGCCCTCAGGTTCAGTGGAGGTGACACCATTGCAGGTCATCAGGGCCTCAGGGGAATATGTTATACAGTCTATTTTTTATACTTTCTTTCTCTTTTATTTTCTTATTTCTTTCCTTCTCTTTTTTTTTTTAAAAAAATTACTTCTTACCTTATATGGGAATATAGTTGATGTGCAATGCTTTGTTTGTTTTAGTTGTACAGCAAACTCTTGCCATTATGGATATACATATATCTATTTTTTTCTAAATTATTTTTCCATATAGGTTATTGTTGTGTAGTTGTAGAATTCCCTGTGCTGTTCAGTAGAGCCTACTTGATTATTTATTTCAAAAATATGTGTGTATATATATATATATGTATATTTATGTGTACTTGTTAATGCAAATTCCTAATTTTTTCCTCCGCTTGCATCTTTCCACTGTGGTAAGCATAGGTTTGTTTTCTAAATCTGGGAGTCTGTTTCTTTTTTGTAAAGTAACTCAACTTGTGTTGGTTTTCAATTCCATGTGTTAGTGATGTCACATGATATTTGCCTTTTTCTGTCTGAGTTACTTCACTTGGTAGGTTGATGTCTAGGTCCAGGCTTGTTGATTCAGTTGGCATTATTTCCGTCTTTTATGAGTGAGTAATATTGCGTGGTGTAAGCTACTATCTCTTCTTTATTCATTCATCGAGAGATGGACATTTTCCTCGCTTCTGTGTCCTTAATGGTTATAGTTGTGCTGCAGTGAGCACTGAGCTCCATGTGTCTTTTTAAAGGAGAGTTTTATCTGGGTAGAGGTCTGGGAGTGGGTTTCCCGGGTGGCTCCGTTTTTCATTTTCTATAGCACTTTCATCGTGCCTGTCAGCAATTTCGTTTCCCACCCACAGCAGAGGAGGGAGGGCTTCATTTCCTTCAGTCTCCTCCATCACTGAGTGTGTGTAGCCCTTTTGCTGATGTCCATTCTGAGGAATGCTTTGTGACACCTTGTTATGTGTTAGATTTGCTTTGTTAATAATGAGCGATGTTGAGCATGTTTCCCTGTGGTTTTCTGTTAAGGAGGATGACTAGCGTTTCCCTCTTGAAATTGGACTTTTGAGAGTCTGTCCTGCTTTGCATTGCTGTTGGATGCCTTACTCCAGGACATTACATCAAGGCCTGCGTCATTTACTGCTCACACCCTCCTCTGAGCTCAGTTCAGTCGCTCATTTGTGTCCGACTCTGCGACCCCATGAATCTCAGCACGCCAGGCCTCCCTGCCCATCACCAACTCCCGGAGTTCACTCAGACTCACGTCTATCGAGTCCGTGATGGCATCCAGCCATCTCATCCTCTGTCGTCCCCTTTTCCTCCTGAAGCTACTATCTCTTCTTTATTCATTCATCGAGAGATGGACATTTTCCTCGCTTCTGTGTCCTTAATGGTTATAGTTGTGCTGCAGTGAGCACTGAGCTCCATGTGTCTTTTTAAAGGAGAGTTTTATCTGGGTAGAGGTCTGGGAGAGATGTGTATAAGAGACAGGTATGTGAACTGTGAACTTCCAGATGTTCAAGCTGGATTTAGGAAAGGCAGAGGAACCAGAGATCAAATTGCCAACATCCGTTGGATCATAGATAAAGCAAGAGAATTCCAGAAAAATATCTACTTCTGCTTCATTGACTAGCCTTTGACTGTGTGGATCACAACAAACTGTGGAAAATTCTTAGAGATGAGCATACCAGACAACCTTACCTGCCTCCTAAGAAACCTGTATGCAGGTCAGGAAGCAAGAGTTAGAACTGGACATGGAACAACAGACTAGTTCCAAATTGGAAAAGGAGTACGTCAAGGCTGTATATTGTCACTCTGCTTATTTGACTTATATGCAGAGTACATCATGTGAAATGCCAGCCTGGATGAAGCACAAGCTGGTATAAAGATTGCTGGGAGAAATATCAATAACCTCAGATATGCAGATAGCATCATCCTTATGGTAGAAACTGAGGAGGAACTAAAGAACTTCTTGATGAAAGTAAAAGAGGAGAGTGAAAAAGCTGGCTTAAAGCTCAACATTCAGAAAACTAAGATCATGGAATCTGGTCCCATCACTTCATGGCAAATAGATGGAGAAATGCTGGAAACAGTGACAGACTTTATTTTCTTGGGCTCCAAAATCACTTTGAATGGTGACTGCAGCCGTGAAATCAAAAGATGCTTGCTCCTTGGAAGAAAAGTTATGACCAACCTAGATAGCATATTAAAAAGCAGAGACATTACTTTGTCAGCAAAGGTCTGTCTAGTCAAAACTATGGTTTTTCCAGTGGTCATGTATGGATGTGAGAGTTGGACTATAAAGAAAGCTGAGTGCCGAAGAATTGATGCTTTTGAACTGTGGTGTTGGAGAAGACGCTTGAGAGTCCCTTAGACTGCAAGGAAATCAAACCAGTCCATCCTGAAGGAAATCAGTCCGGAATACTCATTGGAGGGACTGATGCTGAAGCTGAAACCCCAATCCTTTGACCACTTGATGACTCATTGGGAAAGACCCTGATGCTGGGAAAGATTGAGGGCAGGAGGAGTAGGGGACAACCGAGGGTGAGATGGTTGGATGGCATCACCAACTCGAGGGACATGAGTTTGAGTAAGCTCCAGGAGATGATGAAGGACAGACAAGGAAGCCTGGTGTGCTGCAGTCCACAGGGTCGCAAAGAGTCGGACAGAACTGAACACCACCAACAACAACCCAAGGGGTCGGCATCCTTAGCTGCATGAGGCTCCTTTACCTGCTGAGCTCCCACCTCCTGTCCGGAGATTGTGGTTTAGTGCAGAGGGGACCAGGCAGCAGAAGTCCCCGGTGCTGATTGCTGGCACATTCTCTGCAGCTCCCGCTGCCCAGACAGTCCTTCCAGGAAACCCAGGGCCCTCAGGTTCAGTGGAGGTGACACCATTGCAGGTCATCAGGGCCTCAGGGGAATATGTTATACAGTCTATTTTTTATACTTTCTTTCTCTTTTATTTTCTTATTTCTTTCCTTCTCTTTTTTTTTTTTTTTAAAATTACTTCTTATATGGGAATATAGTTGATGTGCAATGCTTTGTTTGTTTTAGTTGTACAGCAAACTCTTGCCATTATGGATATACATATATCTATTTTTTTCTAAATTATTTTTCCATATAGGTTATTGTTGTGTAGTTGTAGAATTCCCTGTGCTGTTCAGTAGAGCCTACTTGATTATTTATTTCAAAAATATGTGTGTATATATATATATATGTATATTTATGTGTACTTGTTAATGCAAATTCCTAATTTTTTCCTCCGCTTGCATCTTTCCACTGTGGTAAGCATAGGTTTGTTTTCTAAATCTGGGAGTCTGTTTCTTTTTTGTAAAGTAACTCAACTTGTGTTGGTTTTCAATTCCATGTGTTAGTGATGTCACATGATATTTGCCTTTTTCTGTCTGAGTTACTTCACTTGGTAGGTTGATGTCTAGGTCCAGGCTTGTTGATTCAGTTGGCATTATTTCCGTCTTTTTTGAGTGAGTAATATTGCGTGGTGTAAGCTACTATCTCTTCTTTATTCATTCATCGAGAGATGGACATTTTCCTCGCTTCTGTGTCCTTAATGGTTATAGTTGTGCTGCAGTGAGCACTGAGCTCCATGTGTCTTTTTAAAGGAGAGTTTTATCTGGGTAGAGGTCTGGGAGTGGGTTTCCCGGGTGGCTCCGTTTTTCATTTTCTATAGCACTTTCATCGTGCCTGTCAGCAATTTCGTTTCCCACCCACAGCAGAGGAGGGAGGGCTTCATTTCCTTCAGTCTCCTCCATCACTGAGTGTGTGTAGCCCTTTTGCTGATGTCCATTCTGAGGAATGCTTTGTGACACCTTGTTATGTGTTAGATTTGCTTTGTTAATAATGAGCGATGTTGAGCATGTTTCCCTGTGGTTTTCTGTTAAGGAGGATGACTAGCGTTTCCCTCTTGAAATTGGACTTTTGAGAGTCTGTCCTGCTTTGCATTGCTGTTGGATGCCTTACTCCAGGACATTACATCAAGGCCTGCGTCATTTACTGCTCACACCCTCCTCTGAGCTCAGTTCAGTCGCTCATTTGTGTCCGACTCTGCGACCCCATGAATCTCAGCACGCCAGGCCTCCCTGCCCATCACCAACTCCCGGAGTTCACTCAGACTCACGTCTATCGAGTCCGTGATGGCATCCAGCCATCTCATCCTCTGTCGTCCCCTTTTCCTCCTGTCCCCAATCCTTCCCAGCATCAGGGTCTTTTCCAATGAGTCAACTCTTCGCATGAGGTGGCCAAAGTACTGGAGTACTTTAGCATCATTCCTTCCAAAGATATCCCAGGGCTGATCTCCTTCAGAATGGACTGGTTGGATGTCCTTGCAGTCCAAGGGACTCTCAAGAGTCTTCTCCAACACCACAGTTCAAAAGCATCAATTCTTCAGCGCTCAGCTTTCTTCACAGTCCAACTCTCATGTCCATACATGACCACAGGAAAAACCATAGCCTTGACTAGACGGACTTTGTTGGCAAAGTAATGTCTCTGCTTTTCTTTTTTTTTTTAATGTCTCTGCTTTTCAACATGCTGTCTAGGCTGGTCATAACTTTTCTTCCAAGGAGCAAGTGTCTTTTAATTTCCTGGCTGCAATCACCATCTGCAGTGATTTTGGAGCCCCCCAAAATAAAGTCTGACACTGTGTCCACTGTTTCCTCATCTATTTCTTATGAAGTGATGGGGCCAGATGCCATGATCTTCGTTTTCTGAATGTTGAGCTTTAAGCCAACTTTTTCACTCTCCCCTTTCACTTTCATCAAGAGGCTTTTTAGTTCCTCTTCACTTTCTGCCATAAGGGTGGTGTCATCTGCATATCTGAGGTTATTGATATTTCTCCTGGCAATCTTGATTTCAGCTTGTGTTTCTTCCAGTCCAGTGTTTCTCATGATGTACTCTGCATACAAGTTAAATAAGCAGGGTGACAATATACAGCTTTGATGTACTCGTTTTCCTATTTGGAACCAGTCTGTTGTTTCATGTCCCGTTCTAACTGTTGATTCCTGATCTGCATACAGGTTTCTCAAGAGGCAGGTTAGGTGGTCTGGTATTCCAATCTCTTTGAGAATTTTCCACAGTTTCTTGTGATCCACACAGTCAAAAGCTTTGGCATAGTCAATAAATCAGAAATAGATGTTTTTCTGGGACTCCTTTGTTTTTTCCATGATCCAGCGGATGTTGGCAATTTGATCTCTGGTTCTTCTGCCTTTTCTAAATCCAGCTTGAACATCTGGAAGTTCGTGGTTCATGTATTGCTGAAGCCTGGCTTGGAGAATTTTGAGCTTTACTTTACTAGCGTGTGAGATGAGTGCAATTGTGCGGTAGTTTGAGCATTCTTTGGCATTGCCTTTCTTTGAGATTGGAATGAAAACTGCCCCTCCTCTTACTGCTGCTACTGCTGCTAAGCCACTTCAGTCGTGTCCGACTCTGTGTGACCCCATAGCAGCCCACCAGGCTCCCCCGTCCCTGAGATTCTCCAGGCAAGAACACTGGAGTGGGTTGCCATTTCCTTCTCCAATGCATGAAAGTGATAAGTGAAAGTGAAGTCGCTCAGTCGTGTCCGACTCTTAGCGACCCCACGGACTGCAGCCTACCAGGCTCCTCCATCCATGGGATTTTCCAGGCAAGAGTACTGGAGTGGGGTGCCATTGCCTCCTCCTCTTAAGCCCCTCTCTTAAAGCTGTTGTTACCAGAAGTGTCCACAAGGCGGCAGCACTTCCTCATGCCCACCCCTCTGATAACTCAGGCACGCAGAGCCCTAGAGACAGTTCTGTGCCTGGGTTGTAAATGAGAGGGGAGAGAGTCAGAACAGCACCCAAGGACTCGCGTCCAGTGTTTTTACTCCTTAATTTTCATTCCCGGAAAAAGCCCAGACCCTGCCAAGTCCCTATACTTGGCATGCAGTATTCTGTTCCTGGTGCATCTCTTAAGGAAGGAGGCTGGAGGTGGGAACCCTACCACCTGGATGCGTGGAGATTAGGTGACTTTTGAAACATACTTTTGCTGCACTAGGCTCCTTTACCTGCAGAAGATTCCTTCCCTAGTCTGGAGATTGTGATTCTGTCCAGAGGGGACCAGGCACTAGAGGTCCACAGAGGTGCTGATTGCAGGCACATTGTCTGCTAGCTTCCTCTGCCCAGGATACTCCTGCTGGGAAAGCAGGGTCCTCAGGGTCAGTGGAGGTGACACAATTGCAGCTCACCAAAACCTCAGTGGAATACAGCAGGCAGTCTAACTTTTTTTCTCTGTTTTATTTTCTTCTTTCCTCCTTTTTCTCTTTGTTTTAAAATTTCTTACCTTATATTAGGGTATAGTTGGTTTACAATATTGTGTTTGTTTTATTTGTACAGCAAACTATTGCACTTTCACAGATGCACATATATATATTTAAGGTTAATTAATTTATGTATTTTTGGCTGTGCTGGATCTTCACTGCTGCTCAAGGGCTTTCTCTAGTTGTAGCGAGCGGAGTCCACCCTCTAATTGCAGTGCACAGGTTTCTCATTAGTCTGGAGCATGTGGGTTCAGTAGTTATGGCGTAGAGGCTTAGTTGCCTCATGGCACGTGGGATCCTCCCAGACCAGGGATAGAACCTGAATCCCCTGCATTGGCAGGCAGATTCTTATCCTCTGGACCAGCAGGAAAGTCCTCTCTCTTTTGGATTCTTTTCCTGGGTAGGTTATTGTTAAGTGTGTTGTAGCATTCCCTCTGCTGTAACAGATCCCCGGAGAAGGCGATGGCACCCCACTCCAGTCCTCTTGCCTGGAAAATCCCACGGACGGAGGAGCCTGGTAGGCTGCAGTCCATGGGGTCGCTAAGAGTCGGACACGACAGAGCGACTTCACTTTCACTTTTCACTTTCATGCATTGGAGAAGGAAATGGCAACGCACTCCAGTGTTCTTGCCTGGGGGATCCCAGGGACGGGGGAGCCTGGTGGGCTGCCGTCTTTGGGGTCGCACAGAGTCGGACACGACTGAAGCGACTTAGCAGCAGCAGCAGCATGTATGTATGTATTTATGTGTACCTGTTAATGTGAACCTCCTAATGAATTCCTCCTCCCTAATCTTTCCAACGTGGTAAGCATAAGCTTTTTTTCTTAGCCTGGGACTCTGTTTCTGCTTTGTAAAGTAATTCAACTTGTAGCAGGTTTGCGATTCCACCTATAAGTGACCACATATGATATTTCCCTTTCTCTGACTTACTTCATAGGGTTTAAAGATATCTAGGTCTGTGCTTGTTGCCGTAATTGGTATTATTCCATTCTTTTATGACTTAGCACTATTATATGATGTATACCTACCACCTCTTCTTTGGATAAAGAGGATAAGTGCATGAATGTTCCTCTGTCGATGGGCCTTTTCCTCACTTCTGTGTCCTCACTGGTGATAATAGTGCTTCAGTGAACTTTGGGGTGCACTTGTCTTTTTGAATGAAGGTTTTATCTGGATATAGGCCTGGGAGTGGGATTGCTGGAGCCTATGGTGGCTCCATTCCTTGTTCCTACTCCATTCCTGACTAGGACTTTCCTAGTCAGTCAGTTCAGTCACTTAGTCATGTTTGACTCTTTGCAACCCCATGGACTGCAGCATGCCAGGCTTCCCTGTCCATCACCAACTCCCAGAGTTCACTCAGACTCACGTCCATCGAGTCAGTGATGTCATCCAACCATCTCATCCTCTGTTGTTCCCTTCTCCTCCCACCTTTGATCTTTCTCAGCATCAGGGTCTTTTCCAATGAGTCAGGTCTTCGCATCAGGTGGCCAAAGGATTGGAGTTTCAGGTTCAGCATCAATCCTTCCAATGAATATTCAGGACTGGTTTCCTTTACGATTGACTGGTTTGATTTCCTTGCAGTCCAAGGGACTCTCAAGAGTCTTCTCCAACACCACAGTTCAAAAGCATCAGTTCTTCGGTGCTCAGCTTTCTTTTTAGTCCAACTCTCACATCCATACATGACTACCAGAAAAACCATAGCTTTGACTAGATGGACCTTTGTTGGCAAAGTAATGTCTCTGCTTTTTAATATGCTGTCTAGGTTGGTCATAGCTTTTCTTCCAAGGGGCAAGGGTCTTTTAATTTCATGGCTGCAGTCACCATCTGCAGTGATTTTGGATTTTCCTAGTTCCTGTCAGCAATTTACTTTCCCACCCATGGCAGAGGAGGGAGGGTTTCCTTTTCTCCAGTCCCTTCTCGTATTGGTTGTAGACCCTTTGCTGATGGCCATTCTAAGTGGTGTGAGCTGTACCTCGTTGCGGTTAAGATTTGCATGTATTTAATAATGAACGCTGTGGAGCTTGTTTTACTGTGGTTTTCTGTTAAAGAGTGTGACAAGACTTTGTATCTTAAAATTCGAGTTTTGAAAATTTACTCTAGGTTTATTTTTTGATTCCTTACCGCAGGACATTTCTGAAGACTTGTGTTATTTACAGCCCCCAAACCTCTGTGTATATGAAGTGCCCTTCAACGCTTCTTGTGAAGTTGTTGTTACCAGAAATGGCCGCAAGGCGGCAGCACTTCTTCACGCCCACCCCTCTATTACACACTCAGGCAAGCAGAGCCCATCAGACAGTGGTATTCCTGGGTTGTAAATAAGGGTGGAATGTGCCAGAACAGCACCCAAGGTCTTGTGTTCCAGTATTTCACCCTTCACTTTTCAACTCCAGGAAAACCGCACACCCTGCCAAGCCGCTCTACTGAGCATGTGGTAGGTACTCCCTTGCTGGTACGTCTCTAAGGAAGGGGGCTGGAGGTGGGAACCCCACCCCCTGGGTGCCTGGAGATCAGCTGACTTTTGAAAACTCTTCCATCCAGAGGGCCAGCATCCTTTAGCTGCACTAGGCTCCTTTACCTGCAGAAGCCCCCTTCCGCCGTCTTAGACTGTGTTTTGTCCACAGGGGACCAGGCACTAGAGGTCCACGGAGGTGCTGGTTGCTGGCACATTCTCTGCAGCTTCCTCTGCCCAGGATACTCCGCTGGGAAATACAGGATCCTCAGGGTTAATGGCGGAGAAGGCGATGGCAGCCCTCCTGCCTGGAAAATCCCATGGACGGAGGAGCCTGGTGGGCTGCAGTCCATGGGGTCGCTAAGAGTCGGACACGACTGAGCAACTTCCGTTTCACTTTTCACTTTCATGCATTGGAGAAGGCAATGGCAACCCACTCCAGTGTTCTTGCCTGGGGGATCCCAGGGACGGGGGAGCCTGGTGGGCTGCTGTCTATGGGGTCACACAGAGTCAGACACGACTGAAGCGACTTAGCAGCTTAGCAGCAGCAGGGTTAATGGAGATAACACCATTGCAGCTCACCAAGGCCTCAGGGGAATACTTTAGGTTTTTTTTTTTTTTTTTCCTTTCTCTCTATTTAGTTTCTTTTTTTTCTTTTTAAATTTTCTCCTTGCTTTATATTGGATTAAAATTGATTTACAATGTTGTGTTTATGTTAGCTGTAAAACAGACTGATTCAGCTATTCATATATCTGTTCTTTTTTGGATTTTTTCCCCATATAGGTTATTGTCAAGTGTTGCATAAGATTTTCTGTGCTGTACTTTAGATCCTATTTGATTATCTGTTTCAAACTTGTATGTATGTGTGTGTGTATATATATATATTTTATGTTAACCTCCTAACTTTTTCCTCCTCCGCCATCTTTGCACTGTGGTTACCACAAGTTTGTTTTCTAAGCCTGGGAGTCTATTTCTGGTTTGTAAAATTGTTCAGTTTGTAGCAGTTTTTCCATTCCACCTGTAAGTGATCAAATATACTTGCCTTTCTCTGACTTGCTTCACTTGGTATGACGTCTAGGTGCACGCTTGTTGCTGCAAATGGCATTGTTTCATTCTTTTTATGACTGAGTAATATGCATTATGTGTACCTGCCACCTCTTCTCTATGCCCCCATCTGTCGATGGGCCTTTTTCTCACTTCTGTGTCCTTGCTGGTGATAATAGTACTGCAGTGAACATTGGGGTGCAAGTGTCCTTTCGAAATCGGGTTTTATCCAGAAGTAGGTTCAGGGTAGGATTGCCAGATCCCATGGACAGAGATGCGTGGCAGGCTACAGTCCATGGGCTTGCAGAGTTGGACACGACTAAGCGCCTGACACACATGTGGTGGCTCTATTCCCCGTTTTCTTTGGAAACTTCATGGTTCCTGTCAGCAGTTTACTTTCCCACCCACAGCAAAGGAGGTAGGGTTCCTTTTCTCCAGTCCCTTCTGGCATTGACTGCTTATAGACCCTTTGCTGTTGGCCATTCTGAGTGACGTGGGGTGATACCTTGTTGTGCTTTAGATTTGCATGTATTTAATGATGAGACTTCCCTGGTGGCTCAGACGGTAAAGCATCTGCCTACAATGCAGGAGACCCAGGTTCAGTACCTGGGTTGGGAGGATCTCCTGGAGAAGGAAATGGCACCCACTCCAGTATTCTTGCCTGGAAAACCCCATGGATGGAGGAACCTGGTTAGGCTACAGTCCATGGGGTCGCGAAGAGTCAGACACGACTGACCAACTTCACTTTCACTTTCAATAGTGAGGAAGATGTGGAGCTTGTTTTCTTGCGGTTTTTTGTTTTCTAATGAGTGTGACTAAAGTTTTTCTCTTAAAATTTGATTCTGGAAAGTTTATCCTGTATTTAATTTTTTTTTGGTCCACTACCCCAGGATGTTTCTTGAAGACCTGTGTCTTTTTTCTGCCTGCAGTGCGGGAGACCTGGGTTCAATCCCTGTGTCGGGAAGATCCCCTGGAGAAGGAAATGGCAACTCACTCCAGTATCCTTGCCTGGAGAATCCCATGGACGGAGGAACCTAGCAGGCCACAGTCCATGGGGTCGCAGAGAGTCAAACACTTCTTCACTTTAACTTTGTGTCTTTTTTCAGCCCTGCAGCCTAACTGTATTAAGTGCCCTTAAGCAGCTCTTGTAAAGTTGTTGTTACCTGGAATGTCCACACGGCGGCAGCACTTCCTCATGCCCACCCCTCTGATAACGCAGCCAAGCAGAGCCCTAGAGACGGTCCTGTGCCTGGGTTGGAAATGAGAGTGGTATGTGCCTGAACAGCACCCAAAGACTTGTGTTCCAGTATTTTTACCCCTTACTTTTCATCCCCGGGAAAACCCCAGACCCTCCCAAGCCGCTGTCATAGGAGTGCAGTACTCTGTTCGAGGTCCGTCTCTAAGGAAGGAGACTGGAGGTGGGAACCCCAGCACCTGGAGGCGTGGCAATCAGGGGACTTTTGAAATATCTACCCAGAAGGCCAGCATCCTGTAGCTGCTCTAGACCCTTTACCTGCAGAAACTCTCTTACCCTGTCTCGAGGTGTTGGTTTTCTCCAGAGGGGACCAAGCCCTGGAGCTCCATGGAGGTGCTGAGTGCTGGTACATTCTCTGCCCCACCCTCTGCTTAGGATACTCCTTCTTGGAAACCCAGGACCCTCGGGGTTATGGAGGTGACGCCACTGCAGGTCACTAAAGCCTCAGTGAAGTACAGTAGATAGACCTTCCCCCCCAGCCCCTTTTCTTGTAAGAACAAGTTAAATATCATACTTTCCATGCAGTTGCGGAGTGAGTGGGTTACTCGCTCAGTTGTGTCTGACTGTTGGCGACCCCGTGGACTGTAGCCTGCCATGGGATTCTCCAGGCAGGAATCCTGGAGTGGGTACCCCTCTCCTTCTCCAGGGCATCTTCCCAACCCAGGGAGGATTCTTTACCGTCCAAGCCACCGAGGAAGCCTGCAGTTTAGTGTTTCTTAATCACCTATAACATCAGCAAAGTTATATAAAAAAGTTGTGTTTGACTTCTTTCAGTTACTTTTAATATAAAGTAAAATGTACCAATAATGGTACATTTAAAGAAGCCCTTTATTATGAGTGCTTTTGCATGCGTGTGTGCTAAGTCACTTCAGTTGTGTCTCTTTGTGACCCTATAGACTCTGGCCTGGCAGCCTCCATTGTCCATGGGATTCTCCAGGAAAGAATACTGGAGTGGGTTGCCATGTGCTCCTCCAGGGGATCTTCCCCACCCAGGCATCAAACCCGCGCATCTCTTGTCTCCTGTGTTGACAGGTGTGTTCTTTACCACTAGCACCATCTAGGAAGTCTAAGTGCCTTTGGGTTGTGCTTAGTATTAGCACTTATTCCAATGCTCTCTCACCCCTCTTCGCCCGTCAGTACCTAGCTATTAGCATGTAACAGTAAATTTTAACAGTGTAATCAAATTGGTGAACAGTAATTCTTAATCAGTGGAAGTATAAACAAGACCTTACAGATTTCTTGAATTTATTAAGTAGGTTTTACTTTTTTAATCTCTAAATCTCTTTCAGGGGTTTAAAGATTGTTATGTTTCAGTCATTATTTTACTCATAGGGCATATTTGCCTCTTATTCCACATACAACAGTAATTGACTTAACATAAACCAGTGTCACGGCTTGTTAAAATGATCTATGTAGATTAAGTTACTTTCCTGGTGGTCCAGTCATTAGGGCTCTGGGCTTTCACTGCAGGGTTGTGGGTTTAATCCCTGGTCAGGGAATTAAGGTCCCATAGAACCTGTGGCACGGAAAAAAAAAAATTGCCTACGATTATAACCGCTCTAAGGATGGGGTCAAATTATCTTCAATTTGCCAGCAGTGTGTACTTCAGAGTAGAGTGCACTGGGGGAGGGGAAGGGGTAAAGGACATGATGCAAGATGAGGTAGGAAAGAAAAGGGTTGTATGGGTACAGATCATGCAGGTGGGCCATG
Organism: Cephalophus harveyi; assembly: GCA_006410635.1. Classification (NCBI taxonomy): domain Eukaryota; kingdom Metazoa; phylum Chordata; class Mammalia; order Artiodactyla; family Bovidae; genus Cephalophus; species Cephalophus harveyi. The sequence continues at coordinate 542,597 of SJYT01076685.1, forward strand.
ATGAGGACCTTGGAGCTTATTCTAACTGTGACAGTAAGCCACCGGAGCATGCTGAGCAGACGACTGGCATGCTCTGATTTACATTTTAAAATACGATTAGTTCGTTGCTGTGTGAATCAGTATGAGAGAAGTATGGAGCAGGGCATATACCAAAGAGAATAGTGGGAAACACGGGCGCACACATCCAGTGAAACAGACACCAAAATGTTCTAACGAACTTTATTCATAACAACTACAAACTGGAAACAAACCAAATTTCCACCAACAGTAGAATGGATTCATAAATTGTGGTCTAAGTCACACGACAGAACACTACAGAGAAGTATTAATAAACCAATCACAACATGGATAACTCACAGATACAATGCTGAACAAGAGTACACAGAATTATTTACATGAAGCTTCAAAACAAATATAATCTCTGGTGATAATGGTCAGAATAGTGGTTATCTGTGGCAGGCTGGGGGTGCACATAGGCGGGCAGCGACCAGGGTGCTGGAAGTGTTGATGGGTTCTAGGGTGTACATAAAAATCCACAAGGTGTGCACTAAGTCTTTGCATGTTACTAACCGTTAAATTTCACCGCAGTTAAGAAGAAAAAATACTTTCAAAGAAATTTTGTAGAGAGAGAGAAATACAGCTATGTGTTAGTTGGTAGTATCATCTTCCAAATATTTCTGCTTTTCTTCCAAGGCAGGCGGAAGGATCACACTCCTTGGACTTGGTGTGGCCATGGGATCTGTCCTGGCCAGTGAGAGTGCTTAAAAGGCCTGTAAGTGACTTGTCCTACTTCTTCATTTCCCTAAAAGAGCAGCCACACCCTAGGTGACAGCTGTTCGGTCAGCTCGAGCCCCAGAATGAGGACCATCTAGAGCATGGATCAGTGAACAGTCTCTCTGAAGGCTCACATAGTCAACACTTTACATTTTGTGGGCTGGACATTTTCTTTTGTAACTCCACAACTCTGCCAGGGTAGAGGAAAAGCAGTCATAGATAAGACAGAAACAAATGGGTAAGGCTGTCTCCCAAAGAAACTTTATTTAGACAAACAGGCCGTAGGACACACCTTGTCCATGGCCTTCAACCCGACTTAAGAGCACCGGCCCTCGCCAGACCACCAGAGAACAGCTGGGAATTGTGGTTGTTGCCACATGGCAACCTAGCCCACTGATAGAGAAATAGGTTCTGTTTTCAAAAAATCTAGAGTGCTGAACACTGACTTAGTTGGCAGGCATTCTGGAAGTTTCTGCTGGCGAACGGAAGCAGTAATTTCTGCAGGGTAATGCCTGTTATGGAATGGAGGAATTCCCTGGAGAGAATCTAGAAGGCAGACAATCTCTCTTTAAGACAAGGAAACAAAGTATTTTATGGTGGCTGTTGGTCCCATTTGACAAGACAGACAGGAAAGAGATGAACTCAGAAAAGAGTTCACCAGTTTGCAAGCAGAATACAAGGGGATAAAGAGAGTTCACAAACTCAAGTACTTATTGGGTAGGAAGAGGCGACGTCTCAATTACAGAGAGATAAAAATGAGAAATCCTTTATGCCAAAGGTTGAGTAAAACCCAGTTTTGCAGCAAGGATCAAATCATTGGATGACAATCACACTTACTGTTAAAATCTCTGAATTAGTTAATGGGCCTCAGGCTAAAAGTCCAATTAAGAGGGTAACACCAGTTCATCCCTTAAACTGGAAAAAATGGCTCACGGATAAAAGAGACGAAGGGTATGGCTCTTTCACAACACCTGGAAGCCCAGGTGACCCAGAAAAGAAGTTCAGAGAGGCATGAGACCAAGAAAGCGAAGGAACAGGGCAAACCTAAGCAGCATACAGTGAGCAAACAGCACTTCCGGGTTACCTTCGTGGGGAGGTGATGAATGATGAGGACATTCTGCAAGTAGGAAAGCATGTGAACTGAGTATCTAGTGATCAGAAGGGCTGACTAGGTCCTTCTTCTAGTATTTTGTAAAATTTACTTACTTTAAAATCCCAGAAGAGCCAGAAACCATCTGCAAAGGAAAAGAGCAGGTGATTTTCTCCCAGAGTTGATGCTTACAGAAGGAAAACAGATATTAACTCTTAAGCAGGTATTATCTTTTTCTGGTACCGAATGCAACTGAAGTATTGTTTTAGTCCACTACAAAGTTGTCCAATCTTTCTCATCCAGGTTCCTTTGTAAGCCTGCCTTTAGAAATTAGAAAGAAAGAAGAAATGAAGACTTCTATTATCAAGAAGGTAAAGACAGTACTACATGGTGGATTATGAGTATACTTCACGTTACTACTTCACGTTTACAAGGGCCAATTACAGTGTTTCCGCAACATTCACACAGCAAATATTTGAGCCATATGCCAAGCACTGAACTCAATTCTAGGAATACAATTCCCTAGTCAGAAAGAACTTAGTTTCATTTCTTAATTGGCAATTGGTGGATAAGTTACCCAGCAAGCAGGTCATGGCAGAACTAGAGGTCAAAGACTACGAAAGGGCTGCAAAGACTAGAACAAATACTTACTCATCCAAATATTTACTGAAAAGCTAGGCATTGTGCTAAGCATTAGATGGAACAGTGAGCAGGCATATACATGGTCCCCAGGCTTGCGAAGCTCACAGTGTAGCAAGGATCAGCAAGAAGGATCAATGAAGTGTGCTAAGTATGTGGCTGGGGAGAAACAGGGTATTTAGGGATGCATTGTAGGGGCACTTAGTCTAGAGGGAATGGATGAAGGCTTCCTGGAGGAAGTGGCACATAAACTGCACCTTTCCTAAGAGCAGTGGGTGAAGCAGAGGAGTGATGTGACCAGAATTCTGGAGCAATCTGGCTGCAGCGTGACAAGGGATCACAACCAGACAAGGAGAGACTGAGGGGCCACTGCTGGAATTTAGGTAGGCTGATGGCCTGAACCAGGAGTGCACTGGAGAACTGAGGAATGTTTAGGCAACAGACTTCGCAGAAAGGTGTTTGTGAGTGGATGTGATGGATGAAGAGGGAAAGGCTACGGAGACCTGAGTCTGGGGCTCGGGCTGTGCCATCTGGATGGTTGGCAGTGGTGGTGCCATTTACAGACAGAGGGACCAGGAGAGGAGGAGCAGGTTTGGGGGACAAAGTCAAGGACATGTGTGATGCCTATGAGACAGCAAAGTGGACTTGAGTTAGCAATCAGATACGGGAACCAGGGAAGGTCGAGAAAGGAGACATTAAGTTGGAATCATTTGCATACAGTTGGTAACTGAAGGGATGAAAGAAAACAAAAGATCAGCCGAGGAGATGATGTAAACAAGATAGCTTAAAACCAAATTAAAAAATCCCAAGGACACAGATGTTTAAGGGAAAGAGGTGCCTGCAAAGAAGATGGAGAACGCGTACTTGGAGATGGTCTCTCCCCAAAGCCAAACTAAGCAAGCATTTCGAGGAGGGCGGTCAGTGGTGGGAAGAGGGTAGGCATATTGACAAGGACTTGGGAAACTTGGTAGAGTGATCAGAGCACAATACGGGATAGTAGGAATACAAATATTTGAAGAAAAATAGTAGGAATGGGAGATACTGGGACACAAAAGAGTTTTAAAAAATAGTTCTTATTCTAACTATATTCACTGATATGACAGGACCAGTAACAGCTATTTTATAAAACATAACTTGTAAAGACTGCCATGCAGTTACAGAATTAGTACAGAAAACAGTAAAATACACACTTTTCTTTTTACAAACAAGGCTAACTTACATAGCAAATTCTCTATTGTTCAGGGTTAATTTAAAATTCTGGGCTTATATCTCCCCCACAGTCAGTGACTACAGAACTAATTTTATGATCACCCTAAGCAAAACATATAATGGAACTTCACAAAATGTACAAAACTTCAGTATTTGAGGAACTGGAGTTAGAAAGCAGAAGCAGCTTCCAGGTCTTCTAAGTATCCTTTCCATAAGGCGCCTGCCAAGTGAATACTCCAAACTGCTGGAACATTACCGACAGATGTTTTTGTTTTTTTTTTTGGTTTTTTAATCTGTTTCTCCAGATGTTTAAGCTTACTCCCTGTTAACCCAAATCTTAACTTGACCATTCTCGCTAAGTATCTTAGTAATATAGAACACTTTCTTTTCTGCCCTAATGTGTGTAATAAAACATATGTGTAATTATGTGTAATAGAACAGAGCCCTTTAATCTGGCTCAGTACTAACTACTGATTTATAAATGCTGCTGTGAGCTACCAGAACCTATCAAGGCCTTGACTGTATCTTACCAGCCAAGTCTGGAATGCTGGAATTCGTTTCCGCCATCAAATGTTATCAATTAGCCTAACTTGCCGTTCTAATCTGCTTCTACCGGTAATTTGCCTTCTCCCTCAAAATCAGATGATGTACTCGGGTGGGGGGCGGTCTGCCGGAACTTTGGGAGGAGAAAGTTTCTACTGTGCTGTGCTAGCCTATGCCCCCATGGGGAGGGTGTCATTCATGCTTCCATGCCAGCAGAACTTCCTCCTAATGAATGTCACCATTAAAACCAGCCTCCTTTTTCCCCTACATTCTAAAGGAGGAGATACTGTCTGATTGAGAACCACTGGCAAGATTTTGGTTCTATTTTGATTGCTCAGGGTTCAATTCCTTCTAAATTCTTGTTTATTCTGGTTCCTTGAATTTGCGGAATTAGTGACCGTAGAGATATGCAGTCCAAGAGTTAAGACAGGACTTGAGCACACGTTTTCAAATTGTACTTGAGCGGATCTCTAAGTTGGGTCCTGTCTTTAAATCATTTCACATATTTGGCTTTACTGTAAGATTTTTTAATGGTTAACACAAATTTGAAAATTACTGTTTTAGTCCAAAGCAGGTGTCTCACTAAAAAGTATGGACCTGCTACAATCAGTAAATAAAGCTGCTTCTGGAGAGTTAAAATATTTCCCCTTGTGCAGTCTTAAATACACAATGTGTGAGACAATGGCAGGTTGATAATAAATCCATTTAAACTCACAAACAACATTTGATACATCACGTTAAAATAAAGGATTGCCTTTTAGCAGGATTTCTTTATAAAGCCGTAGCACCCAGGCCGATGGGACAAATAAGCTAAAATAGCTCACACCTCCTGATCCTGTGATGCAAACATCTTCTCTTTCTCATCCTTTTTGACAGGGCTAAACTGTTTAGAGTACAAAAAAGAATGACTAGTGGGCAGCCCCTAAGAGTCTATACTTACCATAGTCTTCTACAGGCAAGCTCGTAAAAACGGCACCCAACTGTGAAGCATTCAGGGGAAACTGCCAAAAATTGGTTAGTCTGATCTCCAAACTGTAAAAGCCTCTTAAACTAGCAATTTAAAACAATTCTTGCTCCTCGGACTAAAACATTATTCAAATTGAGTAAAATTTCCTGTCTATCATTATCGCTACCATGGGGCAGGGGAAGGTGAGAGAGAGTAAATATGTCTAAAGTAAGTAAATATATTTACTTTAGACTCAGAAACATGTCTAAAAAAAAAATAGTCTCCAACATTTTGATAACTAGACAAAACACCTCTATTGTATGTACGTTCCTCCTTTGCAGAAGCTTCTGCAGTTGCTGTGTGAGTTTCTGCAAACTGGCTCAAACATATATTTAAGAAGCTGATACTTTCAGACTATACACATCAGAATTTTAACACTTTTTTGGTTAAAATACGAGCAAAAGCTTCTTCAGGACACCTTAAAAACAGACTTCTGATTCAACTCACATTTTAGTACTAAACTTAAAAAAAACAATTATATCATAAAAGCAAAAGATAATGACTTTGCCATGAAATTCAGTTTTAGAAAAAAAAGGTGTCTGCAGGTGTCAGTCCCACGCTGCCTCTTGAGATGGAAAAAAAAAATCTGTCTAAAGCGTGTCAATTGTGATCAATTTTGATGAAGAACATGGTGCCTTCCCACAATCCAAATTGGCACACTTGAAAATCAAACAGATGTTTGCTTTTAGAATTGGATTCTTGTTGAGTATTTCAATGTTGTACTACAAGAGTTTATGGATTGGATTCATTTCTTCCTCTCACAAGATCATCCCAGCGCGGCTCTATTTCAGTGGTGGCAATCCGAAACAGGGCGTGGAGGTGTTCGTCTGTCAAAGGCTGGCTCAAAGTGTGTTGGTTTCGAGTCAAATATGAAAAAGCCTTTTCACAGATTTTGCTGCTATCAAACAAGGATGCCACCTTACAGGCAACCCCTTTGATAATCGGGTAAGATTCCGCAGACAGTCCAGCATAGAACTGCCCTAAATCTTTGGTTCTGTATTCCTCCCAAAGGTTAGCACTTGCCTGAAGTTTTGTGAGTTCCACCCTTACTGAAATAGGTGCATATTCAGGTTTAAAGCTAAATGGATTAGCAAAAAGCTCTAAGTCCTTCTTAATGAACTTGAGGTCCTTAAAATGTCGCTCAAACTCTTTCTGTAGGCGACAGATCACCCCACGATACCTCTCAAGATCGAGTATTTTTTCGTCTTCTTGAAGATTCTCTTTAAGCTCATCAACCACTTGGCTCAAGGCAGCAAAATGTGTCAGATTTTTTTCCTCGACTTGTCTCTGAAGTAAATTCAGCTTCACTTCAAACGCACAGATATGGTCAAAGGCGGCGGCAGCGAAGACTTTGCTCACTCTCAATAGTTCGCTGATTTCTCGAAGGTGGTCCATAATATCCACCAGGAAGCCGAAGTCACAGAGCCATTCCTTGTCTGTGAAATGGACCGTCGTGGCTCCTATCGAGACCAAGAATGTTTCTATCTCTTTTCTTAAGGAAAATATTAGTTTCAAAGTCTTCCCTTTCCTAAGCCAGTTGTTTAGACAGCGTCCGTTAACCCTTTCACCATGCTCTGATTCAGATTCAGTCAGTAAAGCCTGAAATTCCGGCCGCCTCACGCCTCTGGTCTTAATCAAAACTATCCATTCAGATACGGCATTTATGATCTGATTGACATCCACATCGTAGGAGCTCAACAGTTCCAAGTGAAGAAATCCCGAATAGTGGATCACATTCCAACAGTTGGGGCTTACAGCCTTTTCTCTCATGTATGACACCAGTCCTGAGTTCTCACCAATCATCCTCAGAGTGTGGGTCGTGGTCAGTCCAACCATGCGCTGCAGGCTAAGCCCGGCCGTCTGCAGGGCCTCAAGGATTGCCGCCATGAGGGCGCCAACGCTGAAGTGATGAGTCAAGTTGATTATGGTCAGGAGCTCTTCGTGCACCTCCAAATCGTGGCCGACGCCGCGGACAAAGACCAGCAGGTAGTTCTCATAAGCCACAAAAGCCTGGTCGTCCAAGGCAAGGGAATAGGCTTTAAAGTCCTTGGCTCGGTTAAAAAGTTGACTGCGTAGATTCTGGTGAATGTCCAGGACCCTCTGCCGCGTGGTCTCTGGAGATAAATCGATGCCATCCATAATGCCTACGTGATCGGGCAGCACGTCTCTCAGCATCACCGCCATGCATCGGTGCACAAAGTCCCCCTCGCCCCAGCCGCAACCCTTCAAGGCCAAGAGGCGGGCGAGTCCCAGGCCTGCACGAGCTATTCTCTGCTCCGGAGTGAGCGGGGCGGCCTCCGGCAAGTTGCCCCGACGCAGACGCTCCACCAGCGCCGCGCGCTCGTCCTCCGCTACATACCGCTCGTAGTACCCGTGCTCGGCCTCGTAGTGCTGCTTGACGTCGGGTTCGCCCGTAGCTGCGACCAGGCGGCGACAGACCAGGCACAGGGCGCCCTCGCCCTCCGGAGGCTCCACCAAGGTGAGCGGGGCGGCCTCCGGAAAGTCGCCCCGACGCAGACGCTCCACCAGCGCCGCGCGCTCGTCCTCCGCTACATACCGCTCGTAGTACTCGTGCTCGGCCTCGTAGTGCTGCTTGACGTCGAGTTCGCCCGTAGCTGCGATCAGGCGTCGACAGACCAGGCACAGGGCGCCCTCGCCCTCCGGAGGCTCCACCACCAGGTACCGCTGGGTCCACTCGGCCCGGAACGCCCGAGACTCGTCGATTTCCATTTTGCTCCTCTTGGGCGTCATCCACATTTCACGGAGGCCACAGGAGATGGGCCGACCTCTGGGAGGCCGCAAGCAAAAGGGAGGGAGGAGCAGAAGAGGGGCCCCAAGCGCCTCCTCCGCTCTGCGCCAGATCACCCCAGCGGCGGACACCAACCTGGGGCACCCGCGCGTCCTTTCCTATTGGCTGGAGATTTCGTATTCTCTAGCCCCAGGCAGGAGCCAATAGAAAGAGCAGGCAGCGATCGCAAGCGCGCAGGCGCACATCCTTCTAGCTGCGAGGCGAACGGAAGCCTTGTTAGGGCGGGACTAAGAAACCGGAATCACGGACTTCACGGGCATTAGAGCTGCCCAATCAGTAGCTTCCTGGTCCGGAAGTGACGCTACCGCCCGAGGGTTAGGCTGGATTTCGTCAAGAGGATTGAGGGAAGGACGTGGGCAAGAAACTGTATGGAGATTGGCTGGAGGTATTTCCAGTGAGCTTCACGCCGGGACCCGGGATCGCCTGGCGCCAAAATGTCGCTTGTAGCGGGGGTTATCCGGAGGCTGGACGAGACAGTGGTGAACCGCATCGCGGCAGGGGAAGTTATCCAGCGGCCGGCTAATGCCATCAAGGAAATGATTGAGAACTGGTACGAAGGGAGTGAAGGCTTTCCCGAAGGCCACTACATAACGGACCGCTGCTATGGATGGCGCGGACACGCCTCCCTGCCCCGAACCCAAGAATGTGTGGTCGCGGCGGCGGAGGCCCTGGCTGCTGCTGTCTGCTCCCCTCACGAGTCCTCGAGCGTTCTCGCGAGACTTTAGGGTTGTTGGGGGAGCAAGGACAGTAAACCAGTGTTGTTTTAATGATACTATTAACTAAGAAACCCTTTAAAAACTGTATATGCAGAAGGTGCAAGTATTTGAATGTCTGAAAGTTTTATAATTTAAATTCCTTTCTTCTTTCAAACGGTACCATGGGTTATCAGTTTCTTGCTTATTCCAGAAGTCATTCATCTGCATTCAACAGTACAATTCACTTTGAGTTATATTCAAAATTAATTGCTGGGATTTTAGGAGAGAACAGTGAACTTAGGGTTTAATTTGTGATTTTCCTATTATTGCCAGGTTATTCCCCATTTAGGATTTTTTAAAAATTATTTTAGTTGGAGGCTACTTACTTTAATATTGTAGTGGTTTTTCCATACATTGACATGAATCAGCCATGGGTGTACATGTGTTCCCATCCTGAACCCCCTTCCCACCTCCCTCCCCATCCCATCCCTCAGGGTCATCCCAGCGCACCAGCCCTGAGCACCCTGTCTCATGTATCGAACTTGGACTGGTGATCTGTTTCACATATGATAATATACATGTTTCAGTGGTATTCTTTTAAATCACCCACTTAGGATTTTCTTACCCTTAGGATTTTCTCACTCTTTTTGCAGAATCACTTTGAAGATCCCTTATCTCTTGGGGGTATTTCGGGAATTCTGAAGTTTAGAACTATCACACAACCATTGTGGAGGAAAGAGGTTAAAAACGTGGAAAAAAGGTTAGGTGTAAACTGTAAACTTCAAAAAGGACAGAGGCTCGTGGTATACCTAAATGTGTCAGATCCTTTGTGATGAAATGCATTGATGTGAGGCTTCCCAGGTGGTCCAGTGGCTAAGTTTCCGTCCTCCCAATGCAGGGGGCTGGGGTTCAATCCCTGGCCAGGGAACTAGATTCCACATGCTGCAACTAAAGATCCTGCATGCTGCAAGCTAAGACCTGGTGCAGCCAAATATTAAAAAAAAAAATGCACTGATGTTAATATAATCCATACGTTAAAGGGGAAAAAAAAATGTTCCACTTGGAAGGTTTGTAAAGGGAGTGTTCTGAAAACATAAACAACCATGGGGGTAATGAAAGAACAGTGGGTCAGAAAGGACCACCAGAAGAAAGGAAGAGAATTAGAAGGTGGACAAAAGCAGCAGCAGGGAACCTGAGCAGTGTCTCTCCTTTTGACTTTACTTACATAGGTGGCAAAGGCTGGCTTTTGTTTCTCCAATTTTAGCATTAACTAACAGAGCAATTTAAGTGTGTTAAGGTGCTGTTCAGGAACACTGCACATATTAGATCACTGGCTTACACTTCTCTTAAGAAGTTTTATATGGAGTCTAGCTCTGCTGTTGTTAATACACAAGTGGAGGTGGCTAAATGCAACTTCAATTCATGGACTCCTGAGAAAGTTATTTGATATTTAAGTAACTTATTATCTTATTCCTGAATAAATAATTGTCTTCCTAAGGAGGAGGTAACTTCTCTTTCTCATGCAACCCCAGGCTGATTTATTTTCTCTCGCTCTGTAGATGCTCTGTGCTTGTAGGCTATTCTTTGAAGGGGTAATAAGGTGTATTTAATTTTCTGCAGCATCATTTTTTTCTTTCTCCTAACATATATTTTCATAAAGAGGCTAGTGGAGAAAAACTTATAGAATTTTTTCCTTAGTGACATTTTATAAGGGTCTTGTAGGATCCTGGGGCTGAATAAAGTTTGAGTAACAGATGGTAGAATTAGTTAGAACTAGAGGAGCAGAAATGTTGCTGAATGTCCTATTGGATGTGATGATTGCCCCCTCTGCCCCTCTCTTCTTTCCCTCCCTCTCTCAACATTTAAGCTGATAACATTGTGGTCTCAGAGCCTTTAAGACAAAAGAAAAACACATTCATCAATCTTGTATTTGTCTGAAATTTGTTCTTATGCCTTGATTCATTTTAAAATATGTGCATTGGAGAGTAACTGGAGACTGATAAATTACTATTTTTTGTTTGATTTGCCAGTTTAGATGCAAAATCCACAAGTATTCAAGTGGTTGTTAAAGAGGGAGGCCTGAAGTTGATTCAGATTCAAGACAATGGCACTGGGATCAGGGTGAGTAAAACCTCAGAGCAGCAGGATGTTTGTGTGCTTCTTGTGTTGCATCTGCAGGAAGTGGTGGAACTTTGCCCTGTTCTGGAAACTTCAGGCTTTTATGGATGGGATTGTTTGAGAACTTCAACACCAACAACAAGTATTTATTGAATACCTATTCCATGCTGGGCAGTGTTTAGGAGAGTAAGGAGGTCAGGGATCGAGTCATGAGGCCGTTTAAAGATTGAGTGTTCTGAGCAGAGAGAACGATACACAGAAAAACCGCAAAATTGGGGCTTGCCTGACATGCTGAAGGACTAGCAAGGAGCTTGGGGTGTCTAGAATTGGGTGGTGGGGGGAGTGCTAGAGCAGCAGGAGGTGAGGTCTGAAGGGGAAGCAGGCTGAGCATGCAGGAACTTGTGGGACCTTGTACAATCTTTGGCTTTTACTCTGGATGAGGAGGGATATGATTAGAACATTTTGAGCCAAGAGGTAACATGGTTTGGCAAGTTGTATAAGAACTCTTCTGTCTGCAGTATGGAAAATAGACTGTAGCAGGACAGGACAGAAGCAGTGATACTCTTTGTTGGTGATGATGAACAAAGCTCTCAGAATTTGCTGGTGTAGGGAGTAAGAGAGAGGAGTCAAGAATGACTTCAAGGTTTTGGCCTGTGCAAATAGAAAAAGAAGCTGCCATTTACTGATGGAAGGCTATGAAACAGGTGGATTTGGGAAGATCAGAAATTCATTTGGGGGTGTGTTAAATTTAAGATGGCTGTTAGTTGGATCCATGTGTGAGTTTGGAGTGCAAAGTAGAGGTTTGCACTGGAGATAAAAATTTGGTGTATTGCATTTAATGGTATTAAAAGCCATGAGACTCACACAAGGAGACACTTGACATGATTAGTCATTAGGGAAATAGAAATAAAAACTTCAGTGAGATCCCACTTGACATCAATTAGGATGGTTGTTATAATTGATTAATTAATACAAAAATTGTCACCATATCCTGCCTGCCATGTGCTTCATACAGTGGGGTGTCACTCCAGGACCTTTATTTAGATGTGTTAGCTCCCTCATCCATTAAACCTTTGATGTCTCAAAAAGGAAATATTGGCAAGGATGTTGAGACATTGGAGCTCTTGTACATTGCTGGTGGGAGTATCAGATAGTGTAGCCACTGTGGAAGAAAATTAAACAATTGCCATATGATCCAGCTATTCCACTTCTGGGTTTATACCCAAAAGAGTTGAAAGCAAGGTCTTAAAGAGATTTGCACACTCATGTTCATAGCAACATATTCATGATATTCCAAAGGTGGAGGCAACAGATGAGTGGATAACAATATATGATAAATACATAGAATGGAATGTTATTCATCTTTAGAAAGGAGTGAATTTTTGACAAACGCTGTTACATGGATGAACCCTAAAGACAGGATGCTAAGTGAAATTAGCCAGTCACAAAAGGACAAATATGTTTGTTTCCACTTATATGGCATACCTAGTGTAGTTAAATCTTTAGAATCAGAAAGTAGAATGGTGGTTCCCAGGGGCTTGGGGGAGGGGGAAATGGAGAACTTTTGTTTAATGGGTACAGTTTCCATTTGGGGAGATTTCAGAGTTCTGGACATGGAAGTTGGTCATGGTTGCACAATATTGTGAATGTACTTCATACAACTAGAGAGGGTTAAAGTGGTAAATTTTGTTAATTTTTTTACTGCAATTAAATATATCTGTAAATTTTTAATAAAGGAGTTTCCTAATACAGTAATAATTTTTGTACAGTCTGTGAGCCTGCATGAGATCATCAAGAGAATGAGTGTAGACAGAGCAGAGGTCTAGGGATGGAATTGTGGATTATTTGCCATCAGGGGAGCTGAGACAAAAGCAGCAGGCCAGGCTGAGAACCAGGCGAGTGAAGAGGAGGGAGTGCCAGGGCCTCATGGAATTCTGGAGCCCAGAGAGGAGGATCCTGCTGATTTAGAACTCTTCTCCTGAGAGCATTTTCTTCCTGGAGTCAGTCAAGAAAAGGGAAATTGAGAAAGATTGGGAAAAACGAGCAACATAATCATTTACTTGTTTCTTTGCACCTTGTAGAAAGAAGATCTTGAGATTGTGTGTGAGAGGTTCACTACAAGTAAACTGCAGTCCTTTGAGGATTTAGCTCATATTTCTACCTATGGCTTTCGGGGTGAGGTAAGCTGAGGATTGAAGCAGTGTAAATATCCAGTGATAACATTTCTGCCATTTGTCAGCCTATGTCTCTCAACAGGTCAGTAAGATATCATACTTTTTACTTGTTCAGTTCAGTTCAGTCGCTCAGTCATGTCCAACTCTTTGCAACCCCATGGACTACAGCACGCCAGGCTTCCCTGTCCATCACCAGCTCCCGGAGTTTGCTCAAATTCATGTCCGTTGAGTCAGTGATGCCATCCAACCATCTCATCCTCTGTCACTCTCTTCTCTTCCTGCCTTCAATCTTTCTCAGCATCAGTGTCTTTTCTTATGAGTCAGGTTTTCACATCAGGTGGCCATAGTATTGGAGCTTCAGCCTCAGCATCAGTCCCTCCAATGAATATTCTGGACTGATATCCTTTAGGATGGACTGGTTTGATCTCTTTGCAGTCCAAGGGACTCTCAAGAGTCTTCTCCAACACCACAGTTCAGAAGCATCAGTTCTTCGGTGCTCAGCCTTCTTTATGGTTCAGCTGTCACATCCATACATGACAACTGGGAAAACCATAGCTTTGACTAGATAGACCTTTGTGGACAAAAGAATGTCTCTGCTTTTTAATATTATGTATCTCCAGAGACACCCAAGTCTCTTGATGGAAGAAGACCGTACCACCTACCAAGTTTTCTTGTCCAAAATCAGATGTGAATCTCAGGCAATACTTAGATCTAAGTACCAATATACCAAAAGTACAGGGAGTGAGGGAGCATGGTACAGGGGGCTGAGATAAAAAACTTGTTTCCTATAAAGTAAACTTCACAGAGGAACAAAGGCAAAGAAGGAAGCAAGAATCAGAGGTTAGGGGAATTTAAGAGGCATATGAGCCAGCTCCAACGTGTGGATATTGCTTGGATCCTGATTTTCACAAACTAAAATTTTTTTGAGACAGATAATTGAACTCAGATTGATACTGTTAATTTTCTTGATATAAAAAGTTTCATGGGGTTTTTATTTTTTGAGTCCTAATCTTTTAAGTTATATTCTGACATATCTATAAATGAAATTATATGGCCTATCATGGGGACATATGATATAGAAAATGGATAAAAATACTTTTAAGACTAAAATACATATTTTTATGACAATACTCTGTGGATATAAAGATATCATTCAGTATATGTAGGACTACATAAATTACAATGGCTACATACTGTTCTATTACTTATATGTACTGTAGTCTATTTAAAGGTTTCCTGTTGAACGTTTATGCTCTTCGCCATTTTTTTCATGCCTAATGCTCTGGTGAACATTCATATGTACAGTGTGTTTTGTTCAGTTAATTTTCTTAGGATAAGTTTATAGATATAATGTTTGTGAGTAAAAATATGCATATATTTCCAGTAACTTGTATTAGCTTCCTATTGCTGCTCCCCCAAATGACCACAATCTTAGTGGTTTAAAACAACACACATTTGTTATCTTATGGTTCTGGAGATACGAGACATGGGTATCACTGTGCTGAAATCCAGGTGTTGGCCGGGCAGTGTTCCGGCTCTATTCTGGGGGCTTTGGGGTACCAGAGAAACTGTTTGGGGGAGTTATTTGGGGGGATGAGAGTGAAGGGAAGGGAATGGAGCCAATTATTTTTCATTTTAGGCCTTTTTGTAGTTTTAAAATTTTTTATCATGTGAATGCATTTTTACTTTGATTTTTTTCTTTTTTTAATTAAAAGGCAGCTTTTTATGACCCAAGTGCCACAATTCAGATCAAATCCAGGTGGTCTGAAGCACCCTCCAGCTCACAGTGAGCCCCAAGTTGTTCCAGGAAGGAGTAGCATCAGACTGTGAACCTTGAGGTTCCCCTGACTTCAAGTAGGTCTGAGGTCAGCCGTGGCAAAGCAGTTTGATTCTGACTTTGCAGCTTCCTGAGTCATTTCCTAAGCCCAGGGCCTTCTGCAGCCTTAGCCCAGTTGTAGGATATCTTTGGGGTTGTGATTAAACAGGGAAGATTTACTGAGGCATTGCTATGTGCCATCCATGGTTCTCAGCCCTTTGTATGTATTAACCCTTTCACACTTGCAACTCTGAAAGAGTAGGTTCTATTATTATTGCCCCGTTTGACATATTGGGAAACTGACACTCAGACTTTAAGAAGTGTGGCTGGAGTGCACAGCTGGAAAGTGGCAGAATGGGGAACTGAGCCCTGGCAGTTTGACTCTAGAGTCTGTGTTGTTATCCTGTTCCCCCAGTGCCTGTACAAAGGCCTCTGAAGCAGCTGGATCATCTGCCAGTGGGTTTCTTCCTTCCTGGTATTGTAGAGTTGTAGTTTTGGATGTATTTCGTGTCTTTGCTTATCAGAATCTCAAAATCATGAAAAAAAAATCAAGTCTCAAAATCGTTTACTATTTAATAATGAAAATTAGGACTTCTCTATAACTCAGATGGTAAAGAACCTGCCTGCAATGCAGGAGACCTGGGTTTGATCCCTGGGTCAGGAAGATTCTAGAGAAGGGAATGGCAACCTACTCCAGTATTCTTGCCTGGAGAATCCCGTGGACAGAGGAGCCTGGCGGGCTATAGTCCTTGGGGTCACAAAGAGTCAGACTGAACTGGGTGGAAATTACCTCATCACAATTCACCAGGGAAATCCAGCTAGGACCTGGTAATCTCTGAGCCTGAGCCATGGTCCTTGTTAATGAACTGAAGCTGCCACCACTGTATTTACTGTTTGCTCAGATTGTTGTCACATATCACAATGCTTAGGTTGTGTTTTTTTATGCTCTGATGTCCTATGAAAGGAGATACAGGTTCCAAAGGGCCAGTGAATCAATCTTGATTTTCAGGGGGAAAAATAGTCATTAAAAAAAAAATTTGTTTCATCTTAATTGCATAATTAAAAATTTTTATTTCTAAACATTAAATTGCTTACAGAAAACAGTTTTGAATACAGTTTACAACATGGTCAATTTGGAGTGGTTCCGTTATCCTATTTCTGAAGGCAGCTTTAAAATTGTTAAAAGACAAGTCATTGAGAATATTAAATATGCCTATAACTCTACACCTGAACACAGTTGCTGTTAACATTAATTCTTGGTTGTGTTTTCTTTTTGGATTTTTATATGTATATATTTTTTCTCCTCTTGTTCTAGTAATTATGCTGCAGATTCCATTTGATAGCTTCCTTTTTTTTTTTTTTAACGTGTCATCAAATGACTGAGCAGAGTGCTCGTTGTTGCCATTTGTTAATATAAAAGAGAAGAGCCAATTTAGGTAACTTCTCCCTTAATGTGAGATGGGGGTGACCCAAGAGTGGGCGTTTCTTTCACTCCATGTCCTTTCCTTCCTTAGGCTTTGGCCAGCATAAGCCACGTGGCTCACGTCACCATTACAACCAAAACAGCTGACGGGAAGTGTGCGTACAGGTATAGTGCTGGCCTCCGCTTAGGGTATAGATTCATCCCGAAACATGCTTTTGGCCTGCAACTCAACGTAATCCTGTCTAAACACCAATGTTACCATTTTTTTGCCTAGATCTTGGGTACATTTTCTTTGCTCCCTTTGTATTAGTTGACAATCCAAAGGGGTGGTTGTAAGTAATAATCTTCCTTCATGAACTTGTGAAAGGTCTGCTGTAACAGATTACAAGTGCCTGGCACCGTGTCTGTTACGCTGAGGAGGGCTGAGTCGGTGGGAGCTGTGTTGTCACTCTGCCCCTTGGCCCTTCAGCAGGGCATGGCTTTGGCCTGATTACGAGGCTGTGGCTGGGGTGCCAGAGGATTGTGACTCCTTAGCTGCCTCTGATCCCCGGCCGCACATGAGTGCCCCTGTGGATTCCTTCCCACAGGTGCCCACTGTTTGTCTCTTGTGCTGGCACAGAACAGGAAGGGGATTCAAGGAATCAAAATCATACCTTTGCTCTCATAACCGTTGGCCATTACTAGTGAAAGATGGGTATTCAAATCTAATTCCTGCCAAAAAGAATTTTTTTCTTATCATACAGAGTGTTGGTTTGTATAGAAAACAGCTTCAACAGAGGTCAGTTCTGTCTGTTTCTCAGCCCTCTTCCACAGATGAGTGTGTGCTGTCATGGAAGATGGAACATTTCAGTCTGCAGCACTTGGTGCTGAAGGGGGTTGACTAGATGCAGATTGCAACAGCCCTAGGACCTGGCTGGGCTGATACGATTAGAATCTCTTCTCACAAATAGGGGAGGCGCTTGTGAGTGAATATCTTCTGAAATAGCCTGGGGCACAGGCTCCATTTCTTTGCCTCTGCAGTGTCATGCCCCTGCTTGGAACCTCTCATAGCTCTCCCTGTGTGGCAGGATGAAATCCAGTTTCCATCATAGCAGCTCGTGCACTCCCCAGGTGCTCAGTCCATCTTCCCAGCCTGTCCCCACAGTCGTGCCGCTACATATTCTAAAGAAAGCTTCTGTGCTTTTGTCTATCTTTTCCCTTCCTGGATGGACTTTCCTGCCCTCTTCACTTGAGAAGACAGCAGTCTAGGGCCCAGGTGAAGTGTCATCTCCTCTGCGACACTTCCTCCCATCCTACCCCAGGCTCGATGTTTTCCTTCTCTGGACCACTTGGCACCTTGTCCCACACTTCAGGGAACAATCTGTCCCCTCACTAAATCAAGAACCTCCCAAGGCCTGTCTCTGTTTCAGGGTGTTTACAGGCCTGATACATGATAGCCCTTCAATAAATGATTGCAGAATTATTGAAAAAATGTTACTGTCGTCTTAGGCAGTGTCATACATTTTGTTTGTAGCCCAGAACTCAGAAACTAAAAATGTAGTAGTTGGTAAACAAAAAAAAAATAGGGATCTTTTCCCCCTTCTTTGGTACCCATTTAGGATGGTTATGGAAGTAGAAAAAGGGAGGAAGAGGGTGACTCAGACAACATATAACATGGTTATATTTTAATCTGTTGTTGATGTAACTTACTTTTTTACACTTTGGAGGAGTATCTATTCTCTATTAGCTACCAGTATCTCTTATGTTTTCTGATAGAGCTCATTACTCGGATGGAAAGCTGAAAGCGCCTCCTAAACCATGTGCAGGCAACCAGGGGACCCAGATCACGGTAAGAATGGCACACAGGAGGTGACATTGTTGAGAAAGAGCCTTGTATAAATACTGAAATAAAAGGCAAAAGTGTCTCTGAGTTCTCAAAGGACTGATATAATGAATATTTACCAGTTAATAGAAGCCTCAAGATAATCACCCTATAAGAAAGAAATGATTGATTTTTGTGACATGGCAGCCTGCCCACAGCCTCTCTTTTTTTAAGAGGCTGGGAGATTCTTCTGTTGAGATGGCAGAAATTGGTGGCAGGATAGCTGCCATTGAAAGAACCTTAAACATGACTCCAGAAGATAAGTCCAGAGTCCTAACCTTGCCACTCAGCAGCAGTGTGTCCAGAGGCAAGTCATTTAATGGCTGTTCATCTTACTTTGCTCCTCTATCAAAGAAAGATGGCACCAGGAATATCTGACCACTCATTCAAAGGGCACTTGAGTAACACAATTATGTCATTAATCAGGAGAAAGGCTGTGAAGCTGCCTTATTCCTGTGGTGCCACGTTTGGTGTGTTTCTCTTCCAGGATCCCATAAATCACCCCACTATCACGTTACACATCCCACCCCTGCACCCCCAGCCCCAGCCAGGGCACATCTGCTTGAAGGCCCCAAGCCCTGGGCTTGATGAGGCAGGTCGGGGGCGCAGCAATGAGGAAATGAACGTGTACTTTGCATCTCATGTTAAGCGGGATCTTGTACCTGGGACCACAGTATGATTTCCAAGAACCCCCCAAAGATCTAATAATTATTTCTAGTTTGCAAAAGTTTCATACCATGTAGTGTCACAACGGTTTATAAGTTTATCTTTGCCCCACTAAATCCTGTGCTGTTTTGGGCAGGACTGTGTATTTTACTTGTTGTCTTATTCCCAGCACAAAGCAAAGAGCCTGACATGGAGGCGGACCCCAGTGCCTATCTGAGAAGTCAGTGAGTTAAGTGGGGGGCTTGCTTTCTCTTGTTAAGGCAGCTCCGTCTCCTGCCCTGTCTTCTAACACTTAGAACTGAGCTGGTGGTGAACGTAGTTGGAGTCTCTGCCTTAAGACCATGCTGTACTTCCATATACTGCTGTGAATTTACAAAAAACATCAACCTTCTGTTCAGGTGGAGGACCTTTTTTACAACATATCCACGAGGAGGAAAGCTTTAAAAAACCCAAGCGAAGAGTATGGAAAAATTTTGGAAGTTGTCGGCAGGTACAGTCCACAACCTGGGCGTGGGTCTCTGAGTCATTCGGTCACCAGAGAAGTGTGTTCTGGTGCTTAGAAATGGAGAAGAGTTGCAGAGCTAAATGGTAAGCAGCAATACCAGCCTGTAAATTGTTTCTGGTCAAAGGTTAGGTCAAGGTTATTCTCTCTCTCTCTCTCTCTCTGAAAGAGAATAACAGTGCAGGAGGTGTTCAGGCTACATTCTCAAGATGTCTTTAAGACAGCCCAAGTCTTATGAGTTTGTGAAAATAAAACTATAGGCAAGGAGGAGAAAATGAATTCTGGGTTTTCTGTCATGTCCCCAGGAGAGAGCAGTTGTTTGCTGTATCTGTGAAGGGTCCTTGGTGGCAGGCAAAACAGACTATAGCTAACCTAGGGCCAAAATAAATTTATTGAAAGGCTAGGAGTGACTCAGCAAGTAGAAGAAAGTGTAGACAGCTGCTTCTTGAAGAGGTCAAGAAGCAAGGTGGCTTCAGGGGTTTAATGTAGTGTCTATGTCCCAACTCTTTTCATTCTTCTCCTGAGTCTGCTCGAGTGTCTTCTGGGAGAGTGCATCTGATTGGCATAGCCTGGGTCCCCCCGTCATGTGCCCACATCTGTGGGGAGGGGATTTCTCGATTGACATTCTGAGAAAGGATATACAGGTGGAAGGGGGAGAGGTGGTGTCCCAAAGGAAGGAATAGGGGCTGTTAACAGGGGGAGAAGGGGCCCAGGGCAGGTGGAAACAGCATCATGTCCAGGAGTGACTTAACCTGCTAGTACTGTGGCTCCAGCGTGGCTCTTTGAGCCTGTGAGTCCTTGAGTTGCGACAGAGGTGTGTTAACTATTTCTCAGTATTGCTACAAAATCTAAAGTCAGTAAAAACATGTGCCTCTAATAAGGTGGAATGGACTTTGTTAGATAAAGTCCACTCTGTTAATAAAGTGGAATGGACTTCCACATCAAGTTTCTTTGCTTTTTCCCCTGGAGTCATATGAATCAGTATCAGAATGTTAATTAGCTCCTGAAAATAGAGGCATTCTGGATGACTGTTTTGGTTCTAGGTGTGGTAAGTGAACTGTTACTGAATAAGTGCATTTTGCTAGGCACAATCCTTGAGTTCCTCGGGCCCATGGAGGGAGAAGTAAACGGGAGCCAGTGGAGAAAAGGCTGGGAGATCCTGAAGCAGGACCTCATGGGGAGGAAGACGCGGGTGAAGAGGGGGCTGTGTTATGTCTCAGAGAGAACAGTACAGTGGGTGTTCAGGCTACATTCTCAAGAAGTTTTTGAGGCCACTCAGGTGAGTTTGAAGATAAAACTAGGCAAGGAGGAGATTGTATTGAAATACCCTCGAGTCTAGTCAGCAGTGCATGGAAGCAAAAGGGAAGCCTGTTTTCTGTTCATTTCTGCCACATTTAGCAGTGAGATCTCCATGCAGTCTCTGCTGGTTTATTTTCATGTGGGCAAAACATGATATTTGAAGATATTTTTGTTTGTATGTATCTTTGTTTAGATGAGTTAACTCCACTGATTTAACTGCAAGGGGGCTCTTTCTCGTATGGTGCATTTGGCTTCTCTTTTTTACTCTTTTGTTTTTTTCTCTGCCAGGTATGCAATACACAATTCAGGCATTGGTTTCTCAGTTAAAAAAGTAAGTTCTTAATTTATAAAGGATGGTTATGTATTATAAAAGAAGAAGGGTTGGTTTTTTTTTTGAGTTGGCTGTGGAGACAAGGTCATGGTATTTCAGTCAGCCCTGTTCTGTTTATCAGCAAGGTGAAACAGTAGCTGACGTCAGGACCCTGCCAGATGCCACCACCGTGGACAACATTCGCTCCATCTTTGGAAATGCTGTTAGCCGGTATGCTGATAACTTGCATTTTTTAAAATCTTCTGTGTTCTGTCACATTTTGGAATCTGTTTACACTTGCCTGAAGAGTTTTCTTTAACCAAGTACAGGCTTGTTTTTATGTTTCTGGCTTGTCGTGCTTCAGATTATTTCGTATAATCAGTGCTTCTTGGGTGCACGTCATCTCCTAGGTGGTCTGGCTGCAGACTATGTGTTCTCTCTAGGTCTCTGTCTTCAGAACATCTCTGGTGTAGAAGAATTCTGTTCTCCATTGTTCCCGCTTGTCCTTGTATTTTCATAATTGTCACTCGGATTGCATGTATTACCACTCAACATTTATTAATTGCCTCCCATATTCTGGGCTTTGTGCCAGAAGTTAAAGATATAAAAACAAGTAAAATGTTTCTGCCCTTGAAGACTTCCCTTTCTGGTGGCAAGCAGTGTCGTGTCCCTAGATCTTCATGGTCAGAGCCTCAGCAGGAAAATTGCTTGTATTCTAGATTTCTCACGGCACTCCCCTTGATGGGTGAAAGCCACTGTTTCCAATGCATATCCGTAGCTTAATCTCAGGGCTTTGCAAAGCCCAAAGTGTCTGCGTCATAATCTGAGGGGACAATACTAAGCGCCTTCTGTATGCCAGGCAGGCCCTGGAAGCTGGAGGGACACAGATGAATGAGACCGCCCCTGACTTCACCGTTTCCAACAGTCCTAAAAAAAAAGCGGGAGCAGTAGTCCCACGACTCCGTTTTCTACTCCAAAGGGGACAAATTACTCACCCTTTGAACAAAACCAGGTTCCTAACTAGAGAACAATCAATTTGCTTTTAATTACCCTTTTGTTACTAGTCAGGTGTTAAAGAATTATTTTTCCAGTTGTGTTCCCAGAGCAAACAGAGAGTTAGTTCTGTTGACCAAATTTTAAGACCCAGTGAAACTTTTAAGAGCTCCTTGGCCAGATTCTAAGATTCAGAACTAGTTGTTATGAAACTCTTAGAGAGTATAAGAAACTGGAAATCCCACGGAGGAGCAGCTCCCAAAAGAGGTTTCCAGAAAACCAGCCTCTTTTTTGGGGAGAGAGGGCCTGCTGGTTCGCTGTGTGGGGAAGCATGGGAAGCTGTGCTCTGCGCAGACTTGGAGTACACACCACTGCCTGTGGAGTATCAGCCATCCTTCCAGCAAGTGTGTAATGAGCTTCTGCTTCTTGCTGGCCACTGTGCTGTGGGGTAGAGATGGGGAGGAGGGAATAGAGCAGGAAGGATTCTTGCCCTCAGATGACTCATACTCTAATTGGAAAGACACAGGAAATAATTATTCCATTCATTAGTGACTGTGCTCAGTGGCTTAAAGGAAAAGTAAAAGATGGCGCATCTCCTGAGATCAGGGAGAGAGATGGTCATGGAAAGCTCTTTGAGGAGGTGATCCCTAGATACGGTGGGTAAGGAGGAATTAACTAGCCGGTGTGTGTGCCAAGTCGCTTCAGTCGTGTTTGTGCGAGCCCATGGACTGTATGTAGCCCTCGGGGCTCCTCTGTCCACAGGATTCTCCAGGCAAGAATACTGGAGTGGGTTGCCATTCCTACTCCAGGGGATCTTCCTGACCCAGGGATTGAACCAGTGTCTCTTGTGTGTCCTGCTTTGGCAGGCAGGTTCTTTACCACTAATCGCCACCTGGGAAGCCAAGCCAGCGGAGAGAATGTTCCAGCTGGAGGGACTAGCACTTGAGAGGCCCTCAGGCAAAAATGAGTGTGGCTCATGGGGGGACCTTGTTTCATCTTAATAGGTGCCCCTGCTCCCCGTAAACACACTCTGGGGGGCACCACACAGGAGCCTGTCATGTTCCCCATCAGCAAAATAAGAGATTTTCAGCAGAGATGATTTCTTTGGAATCGCATCTTTGGGACTGAGTTACTAAGATACATAAAAGTTTCAGCAAAATAACATCTCAGAACTTGACTTGCCATGTCCCAACAGTGACAGTGACTATTGACATATCATAAATGCTTGAAAATAGTAGCTAGGTGGGTGAATGGATGGCTAGATGGGTGGATGAGAGGTTGGATAGATGGATGGATGGGTGGGCCTGCATAATCTTAATGAACCAAGTCTCTGGGATCCTTGGCAGAGTCAGTTTATGGGAAAGAGCCCTGATTTTTCCAACTCTGATTCTTTGGAGTGTTTGAATTTTCCAGTTTTTTGAAAAGCCTCAAAATTTCTCTTTTTTCCAACCAGAGAATTGATAGAAGTTGGATGTGAGGATAAAACCCTTGCCTTCAAAATGAATGGCTACATATCCAATGCAAACTATTCAGTGAAGAAGTGCATCTTCTTACTCTTCATCAACCGTAAGTGAGAAAGAGCTATGTGGAGAAATCTCTCCACAGGGAACTTTAAGGGGCCATGGAGGAACTTATCCACAGGTTTGATTACACCCAGGGAAACCTTATGCAGAAATGTAGTTTAATTAGGAAGTAGTCACAGTTTCTGCCCCGAGTCTCCTCAGTCCTCTCACACGTGCTCAGGGTTGGCTGCCAGTTGTGGAGTCTGGTTCTTGCCTCTGAGAGGATGCCCAGGAGAGGGCATCCCAGCCCCTGTGAGAGCCCCTGTGAGCCAGTGCAGCCTCCTCCCTGCTGGCCTCGGAGCCTTACCAGCAGGCCCAGGGCAGGCCTTTGTTCTCTTCTTACGTCAAGACCCACTGTTGGAAATTGCCCAGTAGGGCACAGGGAGGGGGTATTTTAGGTGCAGGCAGTGTTTTTTTCTTTTTTTAATTGAAGTATAGTTGATTTACAGTATTGTATTAGTTTTAGGTATACAGCAAAGTGAATCAGTTATACACTTAGGTATATATTTTCAGATTTTTTTCCATTATAGGTTATTGCAAAATATTGAATATAGTTCCCTGTGCTATACAGTAAATCTTTGTTGTCTGTTTAACATACAGTGGTGTGTATTGGTTAATCCCACGCTCCTAATTTATCCCTCTTCCCCCTTTCTCCATTGGTATCCATAAGTTTGTTTTCTTTGTCTGTGAGTCTGTTTATGTTTTGTAAATAAGTTCAATTGTAGTATTTTTTACATTCCACACAAAAGTGATACAATAATTTGTCTTTGATATATTTCATTTACCATATTGCTGCAAATGGCAATATTTCATTCTTTTTTATGGCTAATATTCCCATTGTGAGATATATATATATATATATATATATACACATAAACGCTTGCAAAAATATACACCAAATCTTCTTTGTCCACGCATCTGTTCATGGACATTGGAGTTGCTTCCATGTCTTTGCAGCTGCAAATTTTGGGGTGCGTTTGTATCTTTTTGAATTGGAGTTTTCATTTTCTCCAGATGTTGGATTATATGGTAACTCTAGTTTTTTAAGGAACCTCTGTACTGTTCTCTGTAATGGCTGAACCAATTTACATTCCTACCAAAAGTGGAGGAGGGTTCCCTTTTCTCCACACCCTCTCCAGCATTTATTATTTATAGACTTTTTAGAGGTTAGGTCAGACTCTTACGTATGTCGTTCACTTATCTAAACACTGGCAGGCTCCCTTGGGTGGCAGGGACAAAGAACACTCCTCCAGCGTGTCTCAAGTTCAGAAACCTCAGCGGAGGGCCCCTTTTGTTATGCAGCACAGCGACATCACCGAGGCAGCTGTGGGTGATGTAGTGAGCACTCAGAATAATAGTCTCCTTGCTCATAAGATCACTACCTCTCTTTCATTGGAAATAAAAAGATGTGACATATCCTCCGCTCCACCAGGTCAGGACAGTAGATCGTCAACAGGTCAAGAGTCTGGGGAGAAAAGAGAGCCATGTTGTTTGAAAATAGAGCTTCCTCTGATTTTAGTCTTATCTCTCCAGCTTTTATCATTTTCTACCCTCTCAAGCCTACCTCATCTCCTAAATTACTCTCTGCATGCAGTCAGACATTTGTATCCCCTGAAATGCCTGGAAGATGCACTTGCCCGTAAGTCTCTGTTCAGCTACCCCAGTGCTGGAGCTCCCTGAGCCAGTGTGGCTGCCGCCTCCCCCACCATTCGGCACACCGGCTCCAGTGGTGGTCCTTACCACGGGAGCTGGAACTAGTGTTATTCACCAGCGTTTGTTTCCCTGCTTGTAGCCCAGAGTGTATATTTGCAGAATGAGGTTCTGAGCAGGGGCACGTGGTCTGCCTGGGCTGCCGGGGAGGGGTGAGGAAGGGAGCAGGGAGGCAGAATTGGCAGTTGCTGCTGTCCTGGTGAGAGGAGAGCCCCACGCCCCCAGTGAGATGCTGGGGGATCGTGATGGTAACGGGGGACGGATGTGGATGTCACCCCAGCCATGCTCTTCCTGAGCTGATGACCTGGCATGGTATTGGTATGCACCTGTCACCTCACCCTTTAAGACAGATAGGAGCTAATTGCCTTTTATTTTCTAGATCGTCTGGTAGAGTCAGCTTCCTTAAGAAAAGCCATAGAAACGGTGTATGCAGCATATTTGCCCAAAAGCACACACCCGTTCCTGTACCTCAGGTAAGGCAGCACTGAATTCCTCACCTTAGACTCGTAGGGAAGAGAAATTCTGTCCAGCTGTCCTCTCTGAAAGAGCCGTGGACTATTAGCCCAGTGAGAGTGAGCCCCATACCCCACTGGCACAGGGTGTTCCATTCTTTTCACAGGTAAAAGCCACAGTTTTCCTTTATTTATTCACTTCTGCTGTAGAATCCCAGCGAGAGCCTCCCTTGTGCCAGGCAATATGTTAGTGAAACGAAGGTGAACATCGCCTTGCCCCTGAACCAAGAGGAACCTGCCTTAACCTGGCAGAGAAACCCTTTTCTCCTACGGGTCCGTCCAGCGCCCTCTACCGGCGACACTTCACACCGCCACGCTCCCTTATCGGAGCTTGCCGTGATAGATGCTGGCTTTGACCTGAGGCAGTAAGCTGATGGCACAGCCTCGCCTCTAAACTGCCTTTTGTGCAACATTTTAATGTTAGAAAGTTCTCTCACATATATTATTTTTTGTATATGTTTTTATCTCCACATAATACTGAACAGTTAAGTAGGGACAGGTTCATGGTTACATATGGGAGAACCAGTCCTGAGAAGTTAACACATTGTTGACTGGGGAATTTTTGCAGAAACTGACACCTGGCATTGATGAGTTGTTATGTACATGAATATTGAAACACTCTGGTCTATAAAGTTTGGGTAACAAAAGACATATTAATAGGTTGTTGGTCAGCGAATTGTTAAATGCCTTGGCCGTGAGTTATGGAATGAGAAATTCCGCTAGCTCTGAAGTGATGGTAGTAACAGCTGATGGATGATAAATGTGCCGGGTGCATGTGAAGTGCTTTACATGAATTTAATCCCCAACACGTATTATTTCCAATTCATAGGCATGGAAATTGAGGCATAGAAAGATGCTGTAACCTACCCGCAGCCACTCAGCTCTCAAGTAGCAGAGTCAGCATTTGAACCAAGGTCACTTGGATTTGACCTTGAAGTCTTAACTACTGCATCATTTGGCCTCCCCAAAGTCTCCTGCCCATCGCAAAGACTGTGAGTGACTTTCCCCTGCGTTTCTCACTGTGTTATGTAACTCTTCTCCTTTTGCCTGCCAGTCTAGAAATCAGCCCCCAGAATGTGGACGTCAACGTGCACCCCACGAAGCACGAAGTTCACTTCCTGCATGAGGATAGCATCCTGGAGCGGCTGCAGCAGCACATCGAGAGCAGGCTCCTGGGCTCCAACGCCTCTAGGACCTACTTCACCCAGGTGGGGGCACCTCCCCAGCTCTTTCCCCGGTGCCTTTGCCACCGAAAATGTGCCCTGCCAGCCAGGAGCGCCCAGACATTTCACTGTTGCTTTATAGGACTTTCTGCTTACTTTGATAATTTTCTTTTTTTTTGGCCATGACCTGCAGCATGCAGGATCTTAGTTCCCTGACCAGGGATCAAATCCATGCCCCCTGCAGTGGAAACTTAGTGTCTTAACCACAGGACCACCAGGGAAGTCCCCACTTTGATAGTTTTCTTTCAGCACCTTTCTTGAACCCAACTCTGAAGGTTCCTGGTGTTACCCCTGAGCCTAGAGTCATAAGCCCTGAGTTCTCTCTCTGCCTCTTTCTAGGGGCCTTAGACCGCCTTCCTAGGAAAAGGGGCTGTCTGAAACAGAGTGGGGCGCCTCTCCCCTGCATTCCCCACTGGAGACGTTCAGAGGAAGCTGATCCCCCATATCTGGGGCAGAGTGCAGGGGGAGGGCCCTGGGCAGGGCCTTTAGTCAGGCCTTGTTACCACTGTGTGACTGACTTTCCCTGACCGCCACATCTCCCTCAGTAAAGATGGAGCTGGTCACCCCCACACCCAAGGACAGTTATAAGTGGTTGGTGAACAGCAAGTGGAAAATGTCTGGTCCGGGACCTGGCACCATTCAACTTACTACAATTATCCAGGTTCTAAGAGCATTGATTATAAACTGCTCCCCTTCTGTGGGGCCTCAGTTTCCCCATCTGTACAATAAGCAGTGTCTGGTTGCAGCTTTGAGGTGACTGCCCAGAGTAGTGAGGGTGGGTTCATCAGAAGCCAGCGGACACCGCCACTAGAGAAATGGAGCCTTTCCCCCCCTTAAATCACACTGGGTCCTGCAAGCAGGAAATGGGCTTCTGTGAGCCCTGCTTCTCTGAAAACTTTCAAAATGGCCAAGCAGGTGAGAGCCTCCCCAAGAGCATTCATGGTTACCTG
This sequence comes from Cephalophus harveyi, assembly GCA_006410635.1. Taxonomy (NCBI): domain Eukaryota; kingdom Metazoa; phylum Chordata; class Mammalia; order Artiodactyla; family Bovidae; genus Cephalophus; species Cephalophus harveyi. The sequence continues at coordinate 570,481 of SJYT01076685.1, forward strand.
CAGAGAGCCTCGACAGGGGGTGGTGTGGGCTCTAGCAGTGAGCAGAGTGCCCTCGGGGCAGCTGCTCCTGCCTGGGACCTGCACACCTGCAGGTTGTTGGGGCCGAGCAGGGGGTGTGCGTGAGCCCTCAGAGCGGGTGCTGATACGGAAGGGCTCCGTAACTGTCGGTGGTTTTCATCCATTGTTGCTGACTCAGCCTCAGTGCCCTTGACTGCTCCCTCCCCATATACCCGCAGAAGACCCCCCCCCCCGCCCCCGCCCCGATGGGCTGCTGGGGTTGCAGCAGAGACGGATCTCTCCCTTCACTGAGGCACCCATGGTCTAGAGTCCACATCCCACATGAGAGAAAAGCAGACTTGGAAGCAGACTTGGAGGGGGCTTTTGTCCCAGACTTGAGCCTTAGAGACGTGAAGGAAGGGATGTGGCGCCTGGGCCCCAAGGCTGAGAAGGAATTAGGTGGGCAGAAGGGGACAGGGGTGCACAGGGCGTTTCTGGCAGAGGAGAGGATGAGGATACAGGCCCAGCCGGGTGGTGGGGGAGGGCTGCAAGATAACAGGTGTTGAGGATCTGAATGCTCAGCGTGCTGTCAGTGTTCTCCATGCTTGCTGCCTGATGAGAATCACCTGGGCCCTCCCCGAACCAGTAAATCTATCTCAGGGGTGGGTCTGGACGTCGGTAGTTTTTAAAAGCTTGGCCAGGCATGGGCATGCGTAGGTGGGGTTAAGCAACACTGGGCATGTGTGAAGGCCTACTCTCACTGCAGAGTTCAGGTCAGTTCGAGGGGTTTTATCAGCAAGGTAAGGAGTGTAGACTTCAATGTGATGGGAATGGACAGGATCTGCTTTGCATTTTATGGAGAGCTCTCTGGCTGCAGCATGGAAAGCGGATGGAAACCCACAGCGACTTGGGCAAAGTGAGCAGGGAACCTGGACAGAGGACATATCTATGATCACTGATCGATAGTTGAAATCTGGAAATGCCAGCACCTGGGCCTTGGTTGACTGGTGGGAAGGGGAGGAGAGGCCTGGAGGAAGGGATTCACCAGAATCCCAGGAGGCATCTGTGGCTCTACCAGGAAAAGAACCTCTTGACTTCCCTGCTTGTCCTGTCCTGCATGAGGCAGATTTGTTAGATTCCGTTTTATTTCCCGAGATAACTCTGTGTGGGTTCTGACCTGTGCGTCTTTAGAAGGAAGGTGGGTTTCTGGATCAGAGGACCCACCTCTGTCTGTCGGTGCACTGTTCTGGGTGAAGGTCTCCAAATTTAGCCTGTCCCTGCTCCCCTGGGGTCCTCAGAACACCTTTTTTCCCTGGCTCCTCACCTCTTGGCCCTGGGTTGCCTTCCTCCTGCTCCCCAGCTTGGGCCTTGCACTTCGCTCCTGGGGCCAGGACAACAGCAGCCCTGGTTTGCTGGGTTGCCATTCAGAGTGAAAATTGGGAACCCTGGTGGTGCCTGTGGTTTGTTCCAGCTCTGTCATGTTGGATGAGGTGTTTCACTTTTCCGGACTTTAAAGTGACTGTCTGCAAAGTAGTTTTGTTAGTTTCTGCCTCCCCAAACCCACCTGTGGATTGCACAGGCAGGTGAAGTAAGTACAGGGCAAGTAAGTATCGCTATGATAAGATTCATCTGGGCTCAGCTGCTGACTGCCTGATTCCTTCACCATGAAGGTCACCATTAGTGATTAGTTTCACCATTCCTTGATGGTCATTGCCTGAGCCAGTTATTTCATTAAGATTGTGAGATTATGATTTTCTTGATTTTATCATTTCTTCTTTATTAATAAACCAATTTTTTCTATAGCAAATAATTTTCACTTGTTATTAGGTTATCCTGAAGTATAGTTTATGCCAGAAAGAAAAGATAAATACTGAGTTCTTTGCCTTAGGTGATCAGTTTGCGGGGAAGTGGGTTGGTATCCTAGCAGTGTCCGTTTAATGACTTTTTTCTCCCTATCTCATCTCTCTCCTTCCTGCTTTCCTTTCTTCCTCTCCATTTTTCTTTCTCTTCTAGTATTTTGTCATAGCTGTTAACAAGCATCATAATTCAATAGTTGTAGTTACATTACTTCATCCTTGACCAGCTGAAAGCACTTCAGGCTGGGGCTCTTGTCCTTTTAACCCAATTACTTGAATCTTTGATAATTTCCTTGTTTCTGATAAGATAGGATTTTTGTAGGCTCACTGTATAGTTTCCCAGCCCATGTCCTGAAATTGGCCACTTTTCCAAAGAACTGCTTTATTTTAGTGGGGAATGGTATTTAGAAACTATAATCTGGGATTGAGGGGCGGGGGCTGGCGGGGGGGCGGCGCTCCTCATTGCTACTGGGTGGCTACTGCTTCCAGGCCTTGCCAGTGCACAGAAGTAGGAAATATGTATATTTAAAAATAGACAGTCGGAAGGTGGTTGCCAGAAGCTAGGGGAGAGTTTCCACTTGGGAGGATGGATGTAGGTGATGGTTGCGCCGTGTTGTCAGTGTACTTAATGTTACAGGACTGTACACATGAAAATGGTTAAATTTTATGTTATGCATATTGTACCACAATAAATCTCTTATGGCAACAAAAAAATGGACAAAAACATATGAGCTTTACATGAGTATTTTTATATCAAAGCAGTTTTTAAATTGTAAGGATTTTGCTGAATTTTTGATTTTATATTGTCTATTTCTGTCTTTATTACTTTTTTGGCCATGTTGTGTGGCATGTGGGATCTTATTTCCCTGACCAGGGATCTAACCCAGGCATTGGGAACTACCGGACCACCAAGGAAGTCCCTATATTTTTGTATTTTTAATTTTGTACTTCAAATTTTGGTCAGAATTCCTTCTATAATAATTCTGTAGTGATAATTATACCTGGTTCTAGCTTCTGCTCCATTTTGGGGCCTGTGCTTCTCTACTTCTTATTCTGAATCTTCCCACCATCTTCTTTTTTGGCACAGACTTTATTGCCAGGTCTTACTGGCCCCTCTGGGGAAGCAGTTAAATCCACAGCGAATGTGACATCCTCATCCACTGCTGGAAGTGGTGACAAAGTGTATGCCCACCAGATGGTCCGCACAGACTGCCGGGAACAGAAGCTCGATGCCTTCCTGCAGCCTGTGAGCAAGGCCCTGTCCAGTCAGCCCCAGGCTGTTGTCCCAGAGCACAGGACAGATGCTTCTAGTAGCGGGACCAGGCAGCAGGATGAGGAGATGCTTGAACTCCCAGCTCCTGCTGAAGTGGCTGCGAAGAGTCAGGCCTTAGAGGACGATCCAACAATGAGGACTGCAGAGCTGGCCGAGAAGAGAGGGCCCTCTTCCAGCCCCGAGAACCCCAGGTATGATTTTGGGGGAAAGGCAGCTGGCCTTTGTTCTTTGATGAAACTGCCTTCTAACTTGAACTGTCACAAACTCCTTGCGCCTTCTCTCTGCCTGTTCACCATCTCCCTCCAGTGGGATGGTCCACTGTCTGCCTTTGACCACGGCTTGAGAGTCACCCATCATAGTAGCCTTTGAAATACCTTAAATGTTCATGATTCCAAACATTATTTGAAAACACATCAGAAAAAAAAATCAGATTTATCATTTAATAGTGAGTTCTAGTAAAGCCTCAACAGCAGAGGTGGCTGGGAATGGGGACCTAAAATACCTCGAGGGTTCTTCATCCTTCTCCAAGCTGTTGTCACTCCTTTCAGAAGAAGCAGAGTTCTCAGTTATTCCTCCTGTGTCCACACATCTGTTCTCTATGTCTGTGTCTCTATTCTTGCCCTGTTAATAGGCTCATCTGTACTATTTTTCTAGATTCCACATATATGCCTTAATGTACAATATTTGTTTTTCTCTTTCTGACTTCAGTCTGTATGATAGATTCTGTGGCCATCCATATCTCTACAAATGACCCAATTTCATTTCTTTCTATGGCTGAGTAATACTCCCTATATATAAACACATACCACATCTTTATCCATTTCTCTTTTGATGGTCATTTGGGTTGTTTCTGTGTTCTAGCTGTTGTAAGTAGTGTTGCAGTAAACACGGGTGCAGGTATCTTTTTGCCTTACGGTTTTCTCAGCATAGTAGGATTGCTGGGTCATATGGTAGTTCTGTTTTTAGTTTTTTAAGAAATTTCCATACTATTGTCCACAGTGACTGTGCCAATTTACATTCTCATAAACAGTTGAAGAGGGTTCCCTTTTCTTCACACCCTCTCCAGCATTTATTGTTCTTAGATTTTTTACTGATTGCCATTCTGACTGATGTGAGATGATACCTCACTGTAGTTTTGATGTACATTTTTCTAGTAATTAATGATGTTGAGCATCTTTTCATGTGCTGCTTGGCCATCTGTATGTTTTCTTTGGTGTTCAGTGTACATTCTGTGGGTGCTTTAAGGACATCTCATTGGAATCTGTAAGGTATGTCTTTCTCAGTGTGTGCAGGGCACTGTCCCTGAACCTCTGGGTGAAGTCCTTTGCCCAAGGCCATGTGTCTACCTGGTGGCTGACCACCAAAACCCATGCTCTAAATGCCCCCCTGGAACTTGGGCCTGTTACTTCACCCTGGTTTGCTCATTTCCAAGTCAGTCTAGCAAGATGACTACTAAGGATTTGTTTCCAGAGAATAATAAAGGATGCTAACACTTACTAAGCATCCGCTGTGTGCCAGATACTTTGCATGCAGTAGCTCAGTTCATGATCTTAACAGCCCTGCCGGGAAGTGTTTATCACTTGGGAAGGTAACGCTATGAGCCATTGACTGCACAGCAAAGAAATCTTTTTAAACCAGGAACCAGAGTGTATCGCTCCTTGCTGAAAACCACTTGGGGTGAAACCAGCCTGGCCGCCCCAGCCCATCACTCTCCTCCCCTTCGTGGCGCTTTGGCCAGATTAGTCCCTTGGTGCAGGAACTCTCCGACCTCTCGTCACTCAGGTCTCAACTCAGATGTCACCTCTCACCAGAGACCATCTTTGTCCATTTAATCTAAAGTTCTTTCCTTTTCCCATCATGCTATTACCTTGTTTTATTTTCGTCATAGCAGTTGTTGCTACTTAAAATGATCTTTCTCCTGTTGCTCTTTGTCCTACTGGAAAGCCAGCATGGTGAGGGTGGGCACCTTGTCGTGGCTGTATGAGGTTGGTATTATGTAACAGTGATGGATGGAGGGCTGAATAAATGAGACGTGGCGAGATCAGCACACTTGCTTGAGGCCCTGCAGGTCTCTGGGCTGAGCCATGTCTAGTGGCCCCTTGCTTGGGCCCCAGCGGCGTCTGAGAAGCAGTATCCAGGAGAACAGACTGATCTGACTGGCTCCCTCATGGGAAGGTGCCCC